>OY744518.1:36795207-36800207 GCA_963556195.1 Sepiola atlantica
TATATATATATATATATATATATATATATATATATATATATGAACAGAATACACTTGTTGTCAATTCACTCCATAATAAGTAGATATTAATTCTATAGATGTAAAAATATATACACATTTTTGTTTCAATAACACAAAATCAATAACTTATTATATACGCGGCTAAAAACGTATTGATCTGCCCTCATGACCTATAATAATACGTGTGTCTTGTTGGTCGAGTGTCCAATAACTAAGTTTACAGTATAAGACATAGGAGTTTGAAATTTGGTCGTAATAGTTCCTTGACTTTACATATTGTCGTAAAGAGATATTTTTTTTATTTTCTCATCAAGAGAGCTTAGCATTTTTCCTAGGGCAAAGTGTAGTATCTGTTCTAATAGCTCACATAATATTTTCTTTCTATGGTCAGTGAAGGAGACATCCTTCTAGACTGAGCCAATTTACAATTTTTGTTCCAATCCAGAATGCCCCGTTTGGGGTAGCTGAGTTTTCCCAAAACAAACTTGTATCTGACTCTGCCGCCATGAGCTTCAAATCTATCACTAAAAATTTAAATTTCGGAATTTAGCGAGATTTAACCAATAGTGAAATGACACCAAATTAAACAGATTCTCAAAATGTGAATAAATATTAATCATTTTTTAAAAAAATCGATAATCGAGACTTTATATTATAAAATTAATATTTTTCTTAGCCCCAAACTTTAATCGTGTCAATTCTATTTTCACACAGTTTTCATCGGAGCTCCATTTTTTTTTATAGCACTGAAGTATTTTGGAGCTGAACCCTATGCAACTAAACTTTTTGTAGATCCATAACTTAAGGCATGTAATCTGTTTTATAGCACTTTTGTTTACTATAGGAATATATTTTCATTGATTTGCTGAATTTTGCGGTTGTAACTTTTGAACTTCTTAAAGGCTCCAAGTATTTTTTATCATGATGGGCCCGTCCTTGGACGAGTATTACAGCTAGTAGTCGTGCATGAAAGTAGCACGAATAGAAAACACCAACTTATCAATAATCTCTATCATGATACGCTAAGGCATTTTTATGTTACGTACGTACGTTATCACTCTCTACCCACTTTTTTTCAAAAGATAGGATCGTTCGATCATCGAAGATTCCATAAAAAAAGTATTTATTTGTAAGTTCATCTATTGGGTTGAAAGTGAAACTCGAACTGAAATACACTTTCTTGGCCCCCAGGCTGCTCTGTCCCAAAAGGGTACAATAATATCGTGGGGGCTGCGTTCGTGCCGGGCATCCATAGGATGGAAATATGTCACAAACTCCGATTTTAGAGATAGATATTCATAAGCGCACGGTAGAAATATACAGCGGATGAAAGATGCAACCGTGGAATTTCCACAGGTCCCGCTAGTAATTTATGTTCGTTATGATGTGTATACATCGCATTTCAACACTTCGGCGTCTGGGGTTTTCCACTAGAGATCAATACTACAGCACCATCCGAAGTATCAGTGTCAGTTACATCGACGTGTCTTTCTATGGACAGCTTCGATTCTTGCTTCAATTGCTTGTTCTTTTGATTTCCTTATAAACTTCTGGAATTCCGTCGAGTGTAATTTACGTCCCAGTTGTTCTTTGTTTTTTTTGTTTTTTTAGTCTTTTAATGTTCTTTTGTTGTTATTATTATTTCTTATTAACTAGGTGTCCTCACACGAAATATTACCAGTGATCGCTCAATGCCAAAAACAGCCCCCGACCATTGCCAATACTTCCCGCTTTATTCGATCACTATTGTAAATAACATTGCGTTCTCACAACAGCCGTTTACCATTTTTTTTAATTTATCGCCAATAACAGGTGATGGCTTTCTCTGGAATTTGAGTGACAACAAGCCCCATCTGGATTCCAGTACTCTTCTTCCATCCCAGTGGAGGTATGGATGGTGTTTTCCCTCCTTGGTCTTTCCATCCTCTCAGACTCTTTACTACCTGTTTCTGTGGTACCAACAGATGTTGGTGATACCGATATTTTTTCTGTTCCTTTGGTTTCTGTATTAGTATATGTTGTTAATCAACGTTATCTGCCTAAGTGAGTTAGTTTCCGCGCTCGAGGATTAAAAAAAAAAATATTTCAGCTGTTTTCAGCAATGCTTTGGTTAGTATACTGCCATTATTATTGCCACTAGGAGTTCTCACACAGGTCATCATCAGTGAATGCTCACTGATAATAATCGGTGGTGTTCCCTGGAGTCTGAATGACAAGTCTCCCACGATTTCCAGTACTCTATGGTTATTTCGATAACCATTGCAAGTCAATTTGCGTTCTGGCCACAGCCGTTTATCAGTGTGTTATCGCAGATAACGACCGGTGGTTTACTCCTGAATTTGAGAAGCAATTAGCCTCCCCAAGATTCTGTTACTCTCCGTACCCTTCCAGTGGAGGTGTTTATGGTACTCTCTCTCCCCATGTTTTTCCATCCTCCTTAACGCTTCACGACCATTTTTCTGACACCAACAGATTCCAGTGCCATCAAATGTGTGTCTGTTTGTTTGTTTTGTGTGTGTGTGGGGGGGGGTCAGATTATGTGATTTTGTCATTTTTTATCTACTCTGCAAGTTTCAGTTTCTGTGGCGTTTCTAGTCGTGTTTATGCTGCGTTATTCTATTTAAGTTTATAGGTGCTTGATCGACGTAATTTGATTATGTGAGTTGGTTTCCGAAGTCGAGGATTTTTATTTATATGTCAGTTGCTTTCATCAGTGCCGTGCTGTGTATTGTCTCAATCCTCCGTCTGATTCTCACAGTCTTTTTACGTTTTTTTTCGGAACTGTTCATAGTGCTCCTGCTATTATTCGTATTACAGTCGTCTTCGTGTTTCATATTCCCTTCAGTTCTCTGACAAGCTCCATATTTTTGCTTAGTTTTTCTACCTTCTGGTTCTTCACCCAGCGAAATGCTGGGACGGCGTATTCTACAATTTGGGATGTTTTCGCCCTTTTGTTGACTATTATCCCGTTTGATATCTTTGCTTAAATGTTTTTATTCGTTAGTATTTCCATATTCCATTGGATTTTATGCCTTTCATTTTCCCATATCGGCTTCGGTATATATTTGTGCTATTTGTCTGGATATTCAAAGTGAATCCATTTGCATAGGTCCCAGTGGATTATCTTCTCAACCAATTCATGCATGTTTTGGTGCATTTACTTGTGATGTTGTTTAGTGTTTCGTCTCTTTGTTCACATAGAAATTCCTCTTCTTCTAGTTTTTCTTCTTCTTCTTCTTCTTCTTCTTCTTCTTATTATTATTATTATTATTATTATTATTATTATTATTATTATTATTATTATTATTATTAACTAAGAGTTTTCGCATAAATTGTTCTAAATAATTTCTCGCTGATAACGATCGGTGGTTTTCCCGGAAATCTTAGAGACAAAACGTTTCCACATATATCTCTGTCACTTTAGTTCCATTATGATTGTAACTCACTTTGTGTTCTCGCACCGGCCGTTACAATTAAATTTTCGCTGATATCCACCGATGGATTTCCCTGAAATCTGAAACACAATAAGCTTCCAGAATATGCGAGTGTTCTCCGTTCCCTTCCAGCCGTGGTCTTTATGTTGCTATTCCACCCGAAGTTTTTCCATACACCCAGGTATTCCGCAGTCATTTTCTGTGGTACCAACCGATATCCGTGCCACTGCGTTTTCTTTGTTGTAAAGAGGGGAGTTATAGTATTTTCTTTACGTTATTATTATTATTATTATTATTATTATTATTATTATTATTATTATTATTATTATTATTATTATTATTATTATTATTATTTACAAAGAGTTCTCACGCAGGTCGTTATCAGTGATTGCTCAATGACAGTAATCGGTGGTGTTCGCTAGAGTCTGGGTGGCAACAAGTCTCTCCAGATTTTAATCACTCTACACCTCTCTCGATAACCATTGCAAATGGCTGCGTGTTATTGCAACAGCCAATTGCCATTGATTAATGGATAGTAACGGCCATTGGTCCTCTGAGATTTGGTTAGCAATATGTCTTCTCGAAGGGCTGGTACAGCCAGATTTTTTTAATGGAGGTCTAGATAATACTCTCTCTCTCTCCCCTCGGTCTTTTTATCTTCCTTGACCCTTTAAAATTATTTGTGTGGTATCAGCCAAGGCTGCTGCCATATCAGTGTGTGTTTGTTTTAGGGTGGGTATTATTATTATTATTATTATTATTATCATTATCATTATTATTATTATTATTATTATTATTATTATTATTATTATTATTATTATTATTATTGTTATTATTATTATTATTATTATTATTATTATTATTATTATTATTATTATTGTTGTTGTTGTTGTTGTTGCTGTTGTTGCTATTGCTGTCGTTTATTGTTATTTAAAAATATGATTGATGTTATTACTGTTGTTAATATCTAATTGTCTTTATATTGTATTAGTATTATTTAATCGAATGAATAGACGATGACTAAATAAATACGTTATTTATACTATATAGGTAGTTAATAATATATTATTGAAATAATTAATAACAAATAAATAAACAGTAACTATATATATATATATATATATATATATATATATATATATATATATATGATTAATTATCTTATAATCTAAGGTAATGATTAATTATTTGATATTTAATTATATATCTGTGTGCCTGTGTATCTGAATGTCTACCTCATAATAAACACACAGTTGGCTATATAAATGCACAGGCCGAGATACCTGTTAAAAACGAACAGCGTTACGAAAGACAACATGACCACGTGTAAAAAAAAGCAAGTTATTTACTTCGAAACCGACAATAAATAAAAGTATGACCTAACTTTTATCTGTAAATTAATTTATTAATAGCTCTATTGCAAACTTGTAAATAACCATTTCATTGCTCTGGAATTTGATTCCCATAAAAATCGATCTGATTGTTATTAAAAAAGTTTTTTATATTACCATATATATATATATATATATATATATATATATATAT
>OY744518.1:36805207-36837707 GCA_963556195.1 Sepiola atlantica
GTTCATTGTTTTTGTCACCTGAACATAATTCGAAGAAAAATGGAAAGTACTCGTTATACATATAGAACATTGGTACTTCTATCGATCCTGACCCAATTTCCGTTAATTTTGCGCGGCACTGTTCTGGTATACTACGTAAACACCCGAGAGATGACGAGCCGAATGATGGCAGCCGATCACCTCGATACGTTGCTGCGTCGTATCTTTTCCAGCTTTATTTTTAAGAAAGATTGAAAAAACAAAACAACCAAAATAAAACGAACATAACATAGCGAAATTACTGTTACTAAATGAATAATTTTTTTTCCTGCAAATCGTTATCTCTCGGATGTTTATGTGGCATGCCCGAACGTTGCCGACGCGAAGTTTACGGAAATTGGGTCAGGATCGATAGAAGTACTGGAACATTTATATATCTTTTTGATTTTGAAACTAAAAAAATGATTAGAAAAATCGAAAAAAAAGTATAATCAAGCAGCGGAATTTTGTTGTGTTTAGCCATGATATCTAAATACACACACAAGATTTATACACATGTATATGTATATATATATATATATATATATATATATATATATATATATATATATATATATATATATATATAATAATGGTAATAATCCAGGTGAAAAATATCCACAGGGTGGTAATCCAGAGAATTTAAACCGGGTTTATAAAAAGTGCTCAATACCAAAATAGAGCTTTATATATGATAATTTTATTTACACAGACATGTACAAAATCTGCGACACTGGCATGTCGATGTTATCGATCAACAGTTACTATAAACTGAGATCTCATCAGGCAGAGTTAGAATCCGATCTTAACCTCAGATCATATTTGGAGAGAACCAAATATGATCTGAGGTTAAGATCGGATTCTAACTCTGCCTGATGAGATCTCAGTTTAGAGTAACTGTTGATCGATAACATCGACATGCCAGTGTCGCAGATTTTGTACATGTCTGTGTAAATAAAATTATCATATATATATATATATATATATATATATATATATATATATATATATATATATATATGCACTTTGCATTAATTTTTGCAATAACGTTTAATCTTCATAATATTTATTATATAGAAAAGAATGCAATTTGAAAGACAATCATTAAATGATCTTAAAGTTAGAGTTCATTTTTTAGATCGAAATTCCTCCAATGCCACGTCAACGGAACATGTCAGTCCCACTTTTGTGTTTGTTGCTCTAAACAAGCTTTTCTCAACCGGGCTTCCCCGGAACCTTTAATTTCGCACAAGCAAGTAAGATACGCTAATGTATTTGTTTATCATTTATTATCCTAAGATAAGATTTACAATCCTATCATTGGACAAGTTCTATTATTTTTTTTTGTTAACATATTTCAGCCCAAACAGGACAAGCCGCCACTGTAGTCGTAAAGGGTTACTGAGAATTTGGGTGTGGGTTTTGGGTGTCACCCAAGTTGAGAGCAGTGTAGCGAGATGTCTGTTTACATTAGTTTTAAACCTCCGCATGTCGGTACTGTCGGGGAAACAGGGAGCAGGGAGGGAGTTCCAGAGGCCGGCAGCACGAGGAAAGAAGCTATTGGAGTAGAAGGCTCTGCGGCATCTGGGGACCTCCACAGTGAATGGATGGGATTTAGCTGATTGTCGAGTTGGTCTAGTGAATTTACGTCGAGGGGCCACCAGAGTAGCCAGTTCATCGGAGCATAATCCATTGAAGTATTTGTAAGACAAGCACAAGGATGCAACATGGAAAAGAGGCTTGAGATTGGTTGACAGCGAGAGACCTATTAAGTTTGCGACTCTTTTTTGGACTTTGTCTAGGGGGGGGGGGACTAGTGGATGACGCACCAGCCCAGATGTGGCAACAATACTCCATGCATGGGCGGATGGTGGCTGTGTAGAGTTACAGGATAATGTCAGGTGTGAGGAGTTTACTTTCTGTGAAACAAGACTTCTATACTATTCATAATAAAGAAACCAATACAGGTTTATGATATTGGTTACATATGTTTATTTCTAATGCTGAAGTTTATAATTATTTTTGTGGTAATCAAAACTCCCTGATGAAGTAAAATTAAACGAATAGTATGAATTTTATTTAGCGTGACATTTGGCAAAGGAGTATTCATCTTTCTTAAAACCAGGTATTTAGAAAATATATAGAATGATATTTACCACGTGAACAACGATGAACATGAAATGAGAAGGATATGGTATATAATTTTGTTTTTATGCAGGTGTTCCTTGACACATGTAATTTATTTTACTGGTTACGCGAGGGTAAAGAGGTTGGGAAATGCCGCTATAAACAATCTATAGGGGTTTGGGTTATTCATAATTGTGTATAGGTGTTAGGTATGTATAGAGGAAAGTATACAAAGCGGGCAGACAGATAACGTTTGTATTATATATATATATATATATATATATATATATATATATATATATCTTTCTCTTTCTCTTTTTAAATATATATATATATATATATATATATAAAGAGAGAAAGAGAGAGAGAGACACACACACAGAGGGAGAGAGTGTGTGTGTGTGAGAGAGAGAGAGAGAGAGAGAGATTTACGAAATAGAGACTGTTAAAACCGGATCTCTATGCGCATCAAATCAAATTGCAGTAAATAATTGTACATTTTTGAAGGTATTAAACAAAGGAAAAACAGTAAAATAACAAAGTAGTCTATACTGATCGATATTGAAAACAGAAGACACGTCAGTGTACGTACGTGAGTGTGTACGTGTGTCCGTGCGTGTGTATGGACGTGTGTACGCATGTATAGCTGTTCGCACGTGCTTGCATCTTATATATATATATATATATATATATATATATATATATATATATATATATATATATATATATTATATTATATATATATATATTTATATATATATATATATATATTATATTATATATATATATATTATATATATACATACATATATATATATATATATATGTATATATGTATATATATACATATATGTATATATGTATATATATACATATGTATATATATACATATATATATATATATATACATATATATATATATATACATATATATATATATATATATACATATATATACTTATATGTATATATATATGTATATATATATATACATATATATATGTATATAGTCGACTTGAAAGACGTCTCGATTTCACCACCATCTTTTATTTCTTTATTCTCCTCCATTCAAATTTGTTTATATTTTAACCGTTTTACTAGAGTAAGGAATGAATAATTTATTCTTTTTTCTTTCTCGCTTTAGTATTATAGGCCTCTCCGTCCTTGGTAATTATGACTACCTCGCCATTATTATTAAAATCAATTTTAAAATGTTGTACCTAAAAAAACTTATATATATATACATATATCTATATGTATATATATACATATATATATATGTATATATATATACATATATACATGTATATATATATGTATATATATGTATATATATACATATATATATATGTATATATATACATATATATATGTATATACATATATATATGTATATATACACATATGTATACGTATGTGTATATATATATATATATACATATATATACATATATATGTATATATATACATATATATATATATGTATATATATACATATATATATGTATATACATATATATATGTATATATACACATATGTATACGTATGTGTGTGTGTATATATATATATATATATATATATATATATATATATATATAAGGTGTTAGACTAAGCGGTGGGTCGATAAAATAATATCTGGTTGGATTTGAAGCCGACTTTCCGATCACATAGTCTTTGTCAGTGTCCATTATAACAATAACGACCTCCACGCCGTAGAAATGCATTCCAATATTTAAAAATACAAATATTTGTAATGAGCTTTTATATCAATACACTTGTAGAATAGTCGTTGGGGTTGTTTATCTGAAATCTGATAAAGTTTACAGTGCAGAGTCGCGTTCTTTAAGTTGAGGGTGTTCTCGATTGGTCAAATGGATACCACTGTGGGTTATGCAATCCAATCATTGTGGCCATTTATTCACTAATATTATTAGGGATAGTATAAAGTCTCATATATGCGGAAAAGAGCAAATTGTGTTCAATTCAATATTTGTAAAGTTTATTTTACAATTTACATTGTGTTTCAGGATTAAATAATAAACAAAGACTTGATATGTCGCAAACCAGTAAAACAAAACCGCACTAAAGCACAAAATAAACTCAGCTTATGCATAGTTTCCAGAAATGCTATTTTATTAAATCCCGTTTTATAAATTAAACCGAACCTTGAGATCAGTTCCCCTTTTATTTTACCATTGATCCAATACTTTTAAGGCGATCAGATGTTTGGAGCTTTTGAACTTCGTGTATGACGCGGTAGTTTATTTTAAAAGTTATTTACTAAAAGTAAAAATGTATCATATGATCAAATACGGCAGTTTCCTATAGCTTAAATAAATATAATAGATTTGTAGATTCATATCATACATAGTTTTTTGTTTTTTAAGTTGAAAGGAGATAATTGATTGAGGCATACCCTATACTATATCTGTGGTGTATCTATCACTCTACTTGGGGATAAAATTAAAAACAAAGCCCTATAGAAAGATGCACACTATTTTCCGGGTAAGAATTTACGAGAAATACAATTGTGGTATTACATTTGTATTAATATTTTTTTTTTACAATATATCATGGGGTTTGTATTCGCGCCGGTCATTCCTAAACACAAAGACGACATTTCATCTTACTTTTTTATAACTTGAAAATTGAAAGCAATTGGATTTTAAAAAAAAAGAGTAAAATTATAATATCGAGTTCAGGGGTGGGAGCATGAGTATGCAGGGTTGTCATTAATTCCCAATCAAGACCGAGTATGCCTGCCACTAAATAAATACATATCATTTCACGGTTTGATATTTTTGATAATACAGACAATATAATAATAATAATAATAATAATAATCAATTACTGATTATTTCAAAATTAACTAATTTAATATGATAAACAGATGCAGTAAAACAAATAGGTTTAGGTCGACAATTGGGAAGGGGGTAAAAATAAATACCTAATTACGCTAAACGAATAACATGAGTATATACATTGCCTAACTCTACTACGAATGTATACAATTCTTTCTCAAGAAGTTATATAACATTGTTTAAAAATAAACATCTAGCGTCGTCAGACACTTATTTGCAAACGAGTTTGTGAAAATATTTATCTCAGACAACTATAATAATTAGGCTTATTTTTTTGCAATGGTTCCGTTTAGACTCGTAGTTTTAAAAATTTAGAAAACATCATAAGTAAAGTCAGTCATCGCTGTGGTTGTGACCGAGAGAATTTTTATTTTTTAAATTGTGTGACACCCAAATATCGTGAGTTCAATTCCTGGTCGCAGCATTTTTTAAAAATATTTTTCTTCTGATTAATTATCGATCTTATTGATTATTTTGATTTTATTAAACAATTTTACAAACATTAAATTATTATTTATGAGTTGGGGATCATTTCGTCATCTAACTTTATCGTAAACTATGGATTCTTCATCTCCGTATCAGGTTCTCTTATTGGTGCATTCGATGCAAATAAAAGATCCCTGCCTTTCCAACCCAACACATATTTTTACCATCTAATTACTGCTAATATTAATAACACTGAACTATATTAATAACATTTGTCAGAATGAAAAAAGTAGTATTATCATATGAATTATTTGGTCTATTATTCTTTTTGTTATTGCTATATTTACAACATTTCGACCGATTTAACCTCCTACCTTCTTCGAGAAGATCTTTTAGAAATTGGGAACTATATAATCGAGCTTGGGAATTTTTATGTCCAATTTGATTACCTAGTTCCTAAAATATGCACCTGAAGAAGGTCGGAGGTTCCATTTGGCCGAAACGTTGTGAAGATGAATATCAAGATGAGAATGATAGTCCAAATTATCCAAATAACACAAAGTGTTAATCCTCATCGAAAAAATAGTTGTTTGCTTTGATTTTCGGCTGAGGATTTATTTAAAACATTAACCTTTCCGGCTCAGGTTCACTTACACAAATCATTCATGCTCAGACATCTTTTCAGAAAAAAAAAATAAAATAAATGTTAACATCGCTGGTTACGCAGTGGAGAGTGTAATGTCAACGTAACGATCCCGCTGGGTACACAGTCAGTGTTGAAGCAACACCGCACTGACTCCCGAAAAAAAAAGTAGATACAATAGAAGCCGACTTTGGACTGGTACTAGATGTTTATTATCGAAAGGCACTGATATTCTACAAGTTCATGACTATTCGAGCATCAATGCTGAATAGTCATGCACCATTTAAAAAACGTCACTTTTAAGAGTTGTATTATTATTATTATATAAAAAAAACTAACACATTTTTTTATGTATTCGTTTCGTGTTGTCAGCCATTTATTTCAAGATAGGCGTTTCTCAGACGCGTAGTTATAATATGATTATTTTTAATCAACTTTTATACAGAACAACTTTCTTAAAGAACGACTAATTGTTTTTACGCGCAAATTGATAAGTTATAATAAGTATTGATTTACTCCTCTCCAGGAGTTAAGCACAAGGCCAGTTTTTATCTTACTCCCACAAGTAAGATATTAGGTCGGGAAAGTGGGATTTAAAAATTGCCTGGGCAGCCCCGTCGGCATTCCCCAGTAAGGGCGCCCAGGCAGTAAGCAAGAAACTTACTCCTCCCCAAAGAGGGGAGGCGAAGCCTGGGAGGGTGGACCCCCTAGAACTGCACAGGACAGACCCATAGACCGGGGTAAATCAAGCCCCGAAGACCAAGACAATACCAGTATATGGGGTGCAGTATCCATCGGAACAGATACTACACTTTGATCTTAGCCAAAAAGGCCAAGAAACGTATTGATTTACTCCTCTCCAGGAGTTAGGTACAAGGCCAGTTTTTATCTTACTCCCACAAGTAAGATGTGACCCAAGGTCGGGTCGGGAAAGTGGGGTTTAAAAATTGCCTGGGCAGCCCCGTCGGCATTCCCCGGTAGGGGCGCCTCAGGCAGTAAGCAATAAACTTACTCCTCCCCAAAGAGGGGAGGCGAAGCCTGGGAGGGTGGCCCTCCTTGAACTGCACAGGGCAGACCCATAGACCGGCGTAAATCAAGCCCCGAAGGCCAAGACAATACCAGTATATGGGGTGCTGTATCCATCGGAACATATACTACACTTTGATCTTAGCCAAAAGGCCAAGAAACGTATAATAAGTAAATTCCACAATATCTCTTAATTTTTACGGACTAGCAGGACTCCGCAGAAATTCGATGGTGCTTTCTACATCAATCGTTATAATTTACTGTCAATAAGAATATTCATTTTGAAATGTCTGTCAGGTTCAATACTATTGAGAAAAAATACTATTTCCGCTTCCGTAAAGATAATTTTCATTGTCAGCTAAATAGGCTTTAAATAAATAAAGCGAATACGTTTATTCTTTATTATTTTTTTTATTATTGTCGCAATTGAATTATCTTTAAAGAATAACAATGTTCTGTCTTCTGACAGTAAAACTATTTGTCAGTTAAATATTTTTCAAATCAATAAAACTAATTTCACCTTTTGAAATGTATTTAAAATTGTACTGTTTTCATCGACTTGACGACAAAATTAGATTTCGGAACAATTTATTTTAAAATGGCACAAGTCGTTATTTTTACTATGGCGACATCTGATTAATCAATAATTGCTTATCAAACGATCTCATTTTTTAATGTGTGAGAAATGAGATAACCTGAGCACGAACATGAAACGCCTTAGCATATTATTATATAGGTTTAACCAAATAAATGTTTCACGGTTCTCAACTAAAGTGTATCTAACCGAAATAGTTCATTCATTTCGTAGAAATCAGATAGTTCTAGTGTTGGCACTGGTTTCCCCGATATCTTTCCAGTTAGAATTATTTCTAGAAGGACATAGCGTTCTTACAGGAGGGACCACGTGAAGGTTGCACACATTCTAAGTGAAAGTGTTTCTGTGGAACGAACTGGATTCGAACCTAGAACACCCAGGTTGTCAGTCCGTGTCGTTTACCACCTAGCCACCGTCATCTCACATCAAAACTGCCGAAGTATATTTTCCCACTCAGTGCTCTTTTATTGACAATTTTATTGATTGATAACATTCCGGACCTTTAAATCAATATCCATTTTCAATACAATTGATATACTACTTGTAAGACTGCTGTGAAAGTATTTCTCTCTCGTTTTTTCGTAGAAACGTCAGAGTTCTGCGTTTTAGCCGTATTCTGTGGAGTGGAGTATCTAAGAAGCGAACAGATTCTGCCGTATTAAAAACTAAAACGAGGAAAGAGACACGGAAAATTGTTATCAAAGCGTATGCGAATACTTTAAATGTTGATCACCTTGCAAGCCATAATTTACAGTCATGCAGAGTCGATACTGACCGCTATGACCCAGCCACATGTTGTGAATGAGAAAAGGGACGGCATTCAGTAACGCTCTCCGGGTCTTAATTTTATTTTGGCTCCTTACTTAAAATGTTGCCTGGCAGGGTGAGCCAAAAGTAGGTGGACAGTAAAAAACATTTATTTAGAGATCACTTATACGTACAATTACATGTAAAAAAACAACAAACAATTATATTAATGAAAATTAAATTTAATTGATCAACGCAAATGTTCAAACTGTTTTCTTTCTTCATTTACACAGCTTTGAAGTCTGCCTCTTACACTTCGACAAAAAATGTTTTTTTACTGTCCACCTACTTTTGGCTCACCCTGTATATAGATGCACTTGTAACAGCGACATCATATTTATAAAAAGAATGACATAAAACAAACAACGTTACTATGATGCAACCAAAGCACGTGAATTGGGCCTCGCTCAGGACCTTTATATACTGACTGGTTAAAAATAACTATCGGTTTCAAAAGCGTTTGTCTATGAAATATATATATTAAATATATTGAATAATGTTTCAAATCGCAGTTTTCTGCTGATTTTGCGAGGGCAATGTTTTTTATCTGCCTGTTTTGTGCTTGTTCATCAAATTCTTTTTAAAAATTGAATTGAACTTCGTGAATCCTAAAGGTCACCCGGTTGTGTGTTAATATATAACGAAACCTTCATTCTAGAAAACTTCCCCTCTTTTAAAATCGCTACAATGTTAAATTTTAAAATATGAAAAATTACTTATAGGTTTTTCGGTAGACCGAACTATTTTGGTTCAGCTTTGATGGTGTGTTTTATTTTTAAATGAAAATCGCTCCAGACAAGGCATGAAGCCACTTGATGTAAAGAGCTTAAAAATACTTCTTCAATATAAAACAAAACTAGCAAACGATAAGTGTTAAATGTATAGATTCCGACCCAGAAAACAGCAATTATTCTCCCTTTGTCAGAAATATCGCTCATGGAATGTGAGAGCTAAAGGACAAAATAAGGAAGCAAAAGTAACGAGGCTGACGCAAGTAAACCGAGTTTTAACTTATTTATACTGGTTTGTTGTTATTTTTATCCACTATTCCATGAACTTATTTTCCATTTTGTCTAAAGAAATTATTTCACGTTTTAAAATATATAATTTACTGAATAGATGGTGATGATTTTATTAAAATTGGATGATTTTAGTTCGATGAAAAACAATTAGCGGGTGTTTTATTTTACAGAGCATGGTCTCCTAGCAAGTGGTGTGGGGCAACCTATAACATATATTTTGTTTGTTGAGAAGGGAATGCGCCCGTAGCGTCAACACCGAAGCCGGTGTAATATCAGAACGGCGTGCCAGTGTAAGAAGACTATGCCAAGCTTAGTAAACACCAAACAAAAGACGTGATAGTTCGTGCGACTCTGGCTGGTCCGCGACTCGTTAGCAGAAGTACAAACAGTCGTCGTCCAAGACGAGACTGAAAGGTGCATCACATAAAGCCTTCTCTCCAACGATAATCGTGCCGCACGTTTTTGCGTCAAAACGGTTCACGTATCGACTGCTTGTTAGCGCGGCACGAGTAGCTCAGTTTACAAACGGGGCTCTTTCTTTCTTTTTACCTAAAAGAGATCCTAAACGATATTACATCCCTCTTTTCATGTTTTTATGATATGCTCCATGCGTATAATATCCAACGTCTTTGCTCAGAATTGAACCCAGAACTGCAAGACAACCTGAACACTTTAACCACTATTTATCTACTTCCCACGGAGCAGAATGTGACACAAGGTCGGAAAGTGAGAGTTGAGAAGTCAGCACTCTAGAGGAAGAGTACTTAGGGGACCTTAAAAAATTGCCTGGGCAGCCCCATCGAAATTCCCCGGTAGGGGCGCCTCATGCGATTAGCAATAAACTAACCCTTTCTCAAATGGGTGAGAAGGCAAAGCCTGGGAGAGTGCACCTCCTAGAACTGCACAGGACAGACCCATAGACCGGCGTAAATCAAGCCCCGAAGGCCAAGACAATACCAGTCTATGAGGTGCAGTATCCATCGAAACAGATACTACACTTTGATCTTAGCCAAAAGGCCAAGAAACGTATAATAAGTAAATTCCACAATATCTCTTAATTTTTACGGACTAGTCGTCTTAGCTATTTATCCCGAGTGAATTATACTTTCATAAACCTATCTTAGTTTCTGCATTATTCGAGGATTCAATGGCGTGTTCATCTCCACTACGATATATGATAACGTTTACAAAAGTGTTTTTTTGTTGTTTTACCAATTTTAAAGAGGACGGTGAGCTCCTAAACGATTTTATATTCTTCATGCGTATAATATACATCCGCTTTGATCAAGATTGAACCCAGAACCCCAAGACAACGTGCACACTTCAAACAACGTCGTTGTCTCCTCGGCCATGTGTCTTTAAGCAAATATACCGATTTAACAAGGTTAATGTCAAATAAAGGGTTTAGTTCAAACTTATATAACTTTTCCAAAGTTCAACACAAGGCTGCCGAAGAAGGCTGGGGAGTAAAACGGTTGTAACCTTGTGATAAACACAATCAAGACGAGGAGACTTGTCCTAAAAGTGTATATATTAATGAATATTCCTCATCCCATAAAAGATAAAAAATGTATCTATATAATGATACGCTTAAACACTTCATGTTCGTACGTACGTTATAAGCTTTCACACACATTCACAAAATGAAATCGTCCGATCAGCACATATCGTTATTGGTGATAAATCTGATGATGCTGAGGTAAAACATTCCAATTTTAGCCATTTTTAAATGAATTGTTCCAAAATTAAATTAAACTGTCCCGTCGACTAAAGCAGTCAAATTTTACAGAAATATATTTTAAAAAGTGACATTCGTTTTATTGATTGGAATAATATTTAGCTGGTAATTATGATTTAACGTAAAAAGACAGAATATTTATTGTAGAATTTTGAATATTCAGCCTACTGTTCTCATCTTGGATGTTTTTATAACAACATTTCGGCCGATGTAACCTCCGACCTTCTTCAGGTGTACTTTGTCGAATTTGGGAATCTTTCTGTCGAACTCGGGAATCTGAACGGAATTTCAAACGGAACACTTTATTAAATTTAAGAAAGGGTTCCGTTCGAAATTCCGTCAAGATTCCCGAGTTCGACAAAGTACACCTAAAGAAGGTCGGAGGTTACATCAGCCGAAACGTTGGGATAAAAACACCCAAGATGAGAACAGTAGTCTGAATATTCCGAATTCTACAAATTGTAAACACTCATCTAAAAAATTCCGAAACAGAATATTTCTTATTTTGAAAAGAGTTAAATTACGATCATTTTAAATAAATGAATAAATTACAGACATATTCGCTTTATTTATTTAAAGAATATTTTTTTACCAAGGAAGAAGAGGCCATTTCTTCTTAATAGTATTAGATCTGACAGACATTTATTATTTGGAAAGAAATATTATTATGGGCAGTAAAGTATACAGATTGATGTAAAACGCACCGTTGGAATTTCCAAGGCCCTCAATAATTTTTATTATCTCAACTAATTTAAATCAAATCGTTGTTGCTATTTTGTGTTTTAGTAATGTGGTTTCTACGACTATTATTATATTTATATTGTGTTTTAACCCTATCATGCATATTACACGAATTTCATGATATTTATATATCTCAAATTTTTTTCTTTTTCTATTACGTAACATTGTTCAATCGACTGATATTCGAGATGCTGTTACCGTTTCGATTCTCGCGAGTCGCGTCTTTCTTTATTTGTCGTTATTTCCATTTGGATGTATGAAATTTCATCGTGCGAATTCTCTCTCCGACGTTCTTTTGCAAGTGGCAGAATTTTTTTTTTACAATATATATATATATATATATATATATATATATATATATATATATATATATATATATATATTTATTTGAACGAAAAACACACACATTATATATATATATATTTATACGTGTCTGTAAAACAAAAATAATTATATATATGTATATAAATGTGTATATATAAATATATATATATATGTATGAATATATATATATATATATATTTATATATAAATATATATATGCATGCATATATAAACATATATATATTATTGAAATATATATATATATATACATATATGTATATGTATCAATATATATATATATATATATATATATATATATATATATATATATATGTATCTCTCTCTCTCCATCTCTCTCTCTCTATATATATATATATATATATATGTATATATATATATATATGTGTGTATATAATAAAGATATTTTTTTTATAAAATATTTAGAAAACCTTGCACAACGCAGGTTATTTGTTTTTAAAATAAATTATTTATTCATCTCAAAAACATTTTTTTATTTTTTAATTTGAGTACTTTCGGTAAATCTACCATCTTCAGAAGAATATTTCTTCTTTTTTTTTTTTTTTTTCTCTTGGTTGAGACATTCTCGCGGCCAAGTTGAAAAATCCATCTAGGTGTTTTGACGAAGTGAAAAAAGTGTCGATATGGCTGTGTGTCACGTGGTCGGCGTGGAAGGATATTTTGAAAAGTCACACAAGCGTTGGGTGGGTGGAAATAATAAAGATATATTTTTTTTAAATTTGGCCACGAGAATGTCTTAACCAAGAGAAAAAAAGAAAAAAAGAAAAAGAAGAAATATTCTTCTGAAGATGGTAGATTTACCGAAAATACTCAAGTTTATAAAAAAAAAATGTTTTTGAGATGAATAAATAATTTATTTTAAAAACAAATAATCTGCGTTGTGCAAGGTTTTCTAAACATTTTATAAAAAAAAATATCTTTATTATTTCCACCCACCCAACGCTTCAAATTGTGTGACTTTTCAGAATATATGTGTATATATATATATAATTTTTATTTCATGTATACACGTATACTTATAATAATAAAGTAATATACTATGTTGTGTATATATTTTAACTATTTACTTCAACAGTGCTCAATGCCTGAGTAGTGCTTAGAAGTGAGATATGAAATATATTTATATATATATTTGTGGCCATTAAGCTACAATGGGGCCTCCGGGTTTTATCCCCGCAGAAGATAATACGGCTAAGTGGCACAGCTTGACGATTTTCTGCGGGGATTCAACGCTGCCATCTCTGTGTAGCTTAATTGCCATAAATATAATTTTTCATATATATATATATATATATATATATATATATATATATATATATATATATATATTACTGCCGGATGAAACCATGTCAAGTGTTTAGAGAAATTGAAAAAGCAAATAGCACGGCAGACACCCTCCGCTTTTACTCTATTTCCACAATGAGACTTTTCTTCTCTTCTAACCCATTTTCCTTCAATAACGATCGATATCTTGTTTTTCTTTCTATTTTTCCCAACATTTTTATTTGAGACGTTTTATTTCTTTATTTTTCTTTTTCTTTTACTTAACCAATTTAGACGTTATTTCACATGAATATAAATGTTAGTGCTAACGCTGGCGAAGCATGATTTTCATCCGTCATTTTTGACGGAGAGTGTACACTCATAATTTAATAAGTATTTCGATTCTCCATTTCACTGTAGATCATTTACCATCACTTATTTATCGCCTTTAGACAGGGATGTAGAGTTTATATAAGAGTCTCTATACTGATGTGAGGACTGAAATCAGGAATTCGGGGTAACTGTCTGTTTCAGGTTTGGTAGTTTTGTTTTACGGCATATCAACCCTTTTTGGGTTATTTAATGCCGAATCTGGTCATTATAGTAAAAGTTTTTATGCTTCAAGTTCTTTATATCTTCAAATGTTTAATCATCGTTTTTGGTTTGGTAGTTTTGTTTTACGGCATATCAACCCTTTTTGGGTTATTTAATGCCGAATCTGGTCATTATAGTAAAGGTTTTTATGCTTCAAGTTCTAAAAATAAAATAAAAAAGGGGAGGGAGAAAGGGAGAGGGGCTGTTGTTTTTGTTTTTGGTTTTGTAGAACATAATTAAGTTTTACAAAAAAAAAAAAAAAAAAAAAAACGTCAATGTAGGTGAATTTCGTCTCAGGGAGCCACAGGGCAGCCTGATCTGGTATCACCAGTGTCTGTTTCAGGCAATCGAATTCATAATGGTAACATGTTAAACAGGTGAAACTAAAATTCGCAAAGAGTATTGGACATCGTGTCTTCTCTGTTTATATTCATAATTGTTCTGTCCGTGCCATAGAGTACTAACAATGATATAAATATTGAAACTACCACAATCAAAACGCACACTCTCATACCTTAGTAGGTGCGCGTGCACACACTAGTTTGAATTACCTACTGGAGAGTTTGAATTACCTACTGAGGAGTTTGAATCACATATAGAGGAGTTTGAATCACCTATAGAGGAGTTTGAATTACCTACTGGGGAGTTTGAATTACCTACTAGACATAACCCCTGAGTGTATTTGATCTTTCTGTACAAGGGGTTGTCAAGACAAACTGGCATGATGATACTTCACTCTACAAGTTAACCCTGATCAAATCTTCAAAATAACATCGCATCCGAAGCCCAAAATAAGATCCGTCAACACGGCTATACATTAGCTCATACGAGGAATGGTGCACCTCTTCCAAGTAATGTACCTCAAGTAAAAACACTTAGCTGGATACTCCACCTAACCAAATTAATTCTTGTCTTGGAATCCGGTAAGACCAAGAGATAAAAAGAAAGATATACTGTGACATAATCAACTGGTCGATTGGAGAGATGAAAAATTAATGTTCTTAACTTTTTTACTAACTCAACGTTTACGAGATAAAAGAAAACTTTAATAGAATATTCGAATATCTATGTATCTCATATAGAGATCAAGTGTTAGCCCCATATAGGGGCCCCTTAATTTCTGAGAACGTCGAGTTAAGTAAAATGAAACAAAAAATATTAATATAATATATATATATATATATATATATATATATATATATATATATATATATATATATATAGAGAGAGAGAGAGAGAGAGAGAGAGAGATACATACAGATGAATATATAGCAATCCCTCTCTCTGTTCGTGTTTGTTTTTACTTGTCGTACTTTTCATCTTTCGTGACCACTTTTCTTCCTTCTATGTGTTGGAATAATGTGCTTGTTTTATTTTATATTTAATTGATTTTCTCTGAAGAGTAGTGGGTGGACTAAAAGAGTATATTTTTCTGACCGGATTACGAAACGCGCGTAAGACAGAAAAAATATAGAGATGATTGTCGACTGATTGTCTTAGTCATTGGAATGAAATCAGCCAGTATGTATTCTCTGAAGCCAGAAACTTCATTGAGCTTGTTTTTTGAAACAATTTGGATGGTATTATAAAGAATACATAACTTAAACATGTATATTTTAAAAAAAACTCAAATACACAGACGCACAAACATATTATATATATATATATATTATTTGTTATTGTTTACTATCTATGTACGTATACGTTTCGTCCCTTTTCAATCGAAACTCATCAGCATAGAGATATGACTATTCACTACTGGTCGTACGATTCGAAACCCTGAATCACAAAAATTTTTCAACTTAAATCCAACGTCGCTAACCACGCGGCCAATATTTGAATAGCCGATAAACAATGATAATTTAACACATTTAAAAGCGGCTTGATGTCCAGGCATTCTACTTCTATTAAAGAAGGAATGATGCATTATAAAGCAAGTGACGTTATGCTGTGTTTGTCCTACCATTAGAGTGCTCTACTTATTTTACGAGGAGCGACAAATATAAAATATTTGTTATTGTTTATTATCTATCGAGACTCATCAGCATAGAGATATGACTATTCACTACTGGTCGTACGATTCGAAACCCTGGATCACAAGTATTTTTCAACTTAAATCACACGCGGCCAATATTTTAATAGCCGATAAACAATTGGTAAGATTAGCAAAAATATATCAAACGGTCTGCTCGATTATTAAAATACAATTTTCCCAAGAAATTATAATAAGAGCGTAATATGTATTTATATATGGTGTTACAGAAGATCAAGTAAAAACTTAATACCGTCGGTTTCAAATCAGCGTATGTTCAAATTTCGCCGACTATCATCAGCCATAGTTGAGAAGTCCTGTCACTATGGCTGATATTAGTCGGCAGAATTTTGAATACTCGCCGACTTGAAGCCGACGGTATCCTGTTGTTTTGACTTGATCTTATGTAAAACCATGCATATATATATATATATATATATATATATATATATATATATATATATATATATATATATATATATGCACCAAGTGAATAATAGCTTTATGAATTTCATGTTAAACAAATCGAACAGATCACGTTAATCTCTCTCTTCCTCTCATTTTTTTCTCTCCGCACACACAAACACACATATTATTTAGTACGCGGGGTTGGAAATAAATGAATACAAAATGAATAATAAAACGCGTACAGGATTTTCTACTTTGTAGTATTTTTTTATATAAAGATTCACGGATTAAATTATCGCTTGTTCAGTAATATTACCCGCGCAACGACCGCGTCAACAAAACTACAGTTTAATTCACAACGTAATTTACTATGTTTGAATATACTTTACTATGTTTTAAATGAATTTCTAATATATATATATATATATATATATATATATATATATATTCTAAATATGATCTGAGGTAAGGATCGGATTGTAACTCTGCCTGATGAGATCTGAGTTTCAAACAGGTGTTGACCGATAATATCGACATGCCAGTGTCGCAGATTTTGTACATGTCTGTATAAATAAAAATAATCATATATATATATATATATATATATATATATATATATATATATATATATATATATATATATATATATATATATATATTGGTTTGTTCATATATGTCAGTTTATCTATCTATGCAGTGGTTTTTGGCTCGTTCAGCCAGCTAACATGAATCGACACAGCGATTGCCGGAGAGACGCAGAAGGTCCATTAACAAGCAATATCGACCGAGGAATTTCCCGAATATAAAAAAAAAACAACAAAAAAACGAAACGAAACGAAACAACTCTCGTCGCTGCCAACTTCGTCGTCGTCGTCTTCTCAACTTTTCCGACCGCATTTTAAATCCAATTATTATGCACTAAATAAACAGAAATCGTTTCGCTTTCGAATTTTGACGATAAAAAAAAATTTATAAACAAAACGAAACGAAAACAACTTTATTCCGTGGGTCAAATTTATATGAGGATAAGTTTTGTGTCAAGTGCGTTTTAAAAGTGATTGTTGATCAACGATATAACAAAATGTGTTCATAATATTAATTCACCTTTCTCTATATTTGTAGCTCTCCTCATATATATATATATATATATATATATATATATATATATATATATATATATATATGTATGTATATGTATATATGTACATATGTACATATGTATATATGTACATATATATACATATATATCCATATATAAATACATATATATGAATACATATGTATATATATATGTATATATATGTACATATATATTCATATATATGTATATATATATATATATATATATGTATATATATGTATATATATACATATATGTATAAATATATATGTATATATATTTATATATGTATATATATGTATATATATACATATATGTATAACTATGTATGTATATATATGTATATATATACATATATGTATAACTATGTATGTATATATATTTATATATATACATATATGTATAAATATATATGTATATATATATGTATGCAATATGTATATATATATGTATATATATGTATACATACGTATATATATACATGTATATATATATGTATATATATATGTATATATACATGTATATATATGTGTATGTATATATATGCGTGTATATATGTATATATATATGTGTATATATATGTATATATATGTGTATATATATATGTATGCATGTATATATATGTGTATATATATATATATGTATGCATGTATATATATATATATATATATATATATATATATATATATATATATATATATATATATACAGTGCGGTAAGACAAGCAACCGCCTCAAGACAGTCGGCGCTTATCCCCCTACGTCATATGTCTGCTGAAGGTGAACTTACAATGATAAACCTTGTCAAATGCCAGAGGCTCCATTTTTGTTACACAGAGAGAATTGCGTTTGTACGCGACTGACACTTTGTTATTTCACTTACCGGTAAGCTCGACTCATGGTAGGGAGCATATTTTAGTCATCTACAGACATACTGTTTCCCTGTATCAAAGCTTTTCAGTGCCGTTAGACAAGCAACTCCATCAATGATATATATATATATATATATATATATATATATATATATATATATATATATATATTACTATTTCATGTATCCACATGAAATTTTATAAGGAGATATAATCTTTTATGTATATATATATATATATATATATATATATATATATATATATATATATATATATATATCCAATGGACACTATACATAATTTTGATCAGCCATCATTACTTCGGTTTTACAGAAAAATTGGACACTGAATCCGTATGGTTATAGATGCCAACTAATTGATACATCAGCTGATGTTATAATAGCGTGGGTCACACTGAATAAAATATATATGCGCTTGTATAAGTTATTGAGCACTCTTGTTATTTCTTCTATAGCACTGAATTATACTATGTATATATATATATATATATATATATATATATATATATATATATATACATCTCTTTCTGTAGATAAACACAAACGCACACATATATTTGTCTATCCACAGGCAGCTGTTTGGGTCGTATAACATCTTTCCGCTGTTGCTAGAAACATGTGGGTGCTTCAAACTGTTATTCGAACCCTAACGGCCTTATCAGCAGTTGAGTTCCGTTAACAATGTGCTATCAGCCACCACCAGAGTAATATATAACTCCTTATAAAATTCAATTATCAGCTACCAAGAGTGCGATATTCTTTTTCGAAGAGCTACTCATGGGTAATACATACTAGAGAATATGTGATTCGATTGGGTTATGTATTGCGATTGGGCTAGATTCTTTGAACAAGGGCAATGTGAGTTTGTGAAGCCAGTTAAATAAAAAAATAAATAGCCAAAATAGCCGTTATCTTTCTCTCTTTCTCTTCACCCCCCCCCCCACTCTCTCTTTCCATCTTTCCATCTCCAGTTGCAGATTAAATACTATTAGTAGTATCTATTCGTGGTCTTTATTCGTCAATATAGACAGAAGATGGGACGGGAAGAGACAGATTAAAGGAAGGGAGAAAGTGAGTAAGAAGCTGACAGAGAGAATAGAAATAGTCGAGAACTTTGCCGTCGCCGGTATCACATCTTCTCTCTATATCTTTTCAGCAATATATAAATAGGCGGAACGAATAGGATGACTTTATTACTTTTGTCTGGAAAAAAAACAGTGTAATTGAGTGACGGAAGCGAGAGCGATAAACGCCGTTAAAATAGGAGACGTGGTTCGAATAACATATACCGGAAGAGGGTGAAAGTCATTGACATAACGTAGTAAGGGTTTGGTAACGTTATGAGTAGATTACGGCTTATTAGAACAATTTAAATAAAAGTATTTTTCAAACATAAATCAATCCGATAATTGTGGGTTCATAGCTTTCCCAATTGCATTAGTGCATATTTACAACAACATATACGACGGTATATTTTTGTATGGATATCGCACAAGACAAGGCATGAAGCCACTGGATGTAAGGATCTGAAAAAAATACTACAAGGTCAAAAACTAGCCAACGATAAGAGTTAGATGGATATATTCTGACACACAAAGCAGCAATTATTCCCCCTTTGCCAGAAACACCGCTCATGAAATGTGAGGACTAAAGGACAAATAAAGGAAGCGAGAGTAATGAAGCTGCCGAAAGTAAAGTTCTGAAACATCTGTGATCCAGCAGATCATTGATGCCTTATTTAATATTCTATTTTTAAGATATGTAGAAGTTGTAAACCATATAGCTTGTTTTAGCTGTATTATAAGACGCCTTGATCAAGAAATAGTCTCTAAAATAGTAACTTGAAGGGAGAGTTAAGTTCATGCCTTCTTATTCTGCAAGATATGCAGATGCTGTATCATCACTCATCGCTTTAACCGTGCTTTTAAATGTTGCGCCAGCTGGGCAGCAGCGGGCAACTATTTGCACTACGCTGTAAAGAATACGGACACTTCTTTTAAAACGTAGCACAAATAACTGCTGTGCGTTTGAATAAGTTCGCTTGACTTAATATATTCGATTTTATTGGATTTCGTGGAGAGAATAAAAAACAAAAACGTGGGTTCTAAAGATGCGTCCATTTGATCTGAGCGTTTAGCGATGAAAATGACGTTTCGAATTTAAGCGTAACAGTTCGACGAACGACGGACAGATCCACTACTAGAGATACGTGGACGTATCGAAAAATGCTATTTTGAACTTAAGCGTGACATTTTGTATAATTTGGATTATTATTCGGACGACTGTTCTCATCTTGGATGTTATGTTCAAAACGTTTCGGTCAATGTAACCTCAGACCTTCGTCAGATGCGTCTTTTCGAACTCGGGAATTTGTACAGAATTTCAAACGGATCACTTTATTTAATCAACCGTCAACCTGAACGAAAGAAAATTCTGAAGATCTAAGAAATTCCGGGACATTAAATGTGACAGTTAGAAGGATGACGAACATAGCCACGTCTAGAGATGTGTAGACGCATTGGATTATGCTATTTCAAATTTAAGCGTGAAACACAAAGCGAAAATGCAATTTCAAACTGAAGTAAAAACCGATGACAATTGCCTCTTTATAGAATAGGAAGAAGTCCGCAGGAGTACGCATCCATTTTCGAGCAACGCCAGCGTATACCAGCGTATATATATATATATATATATATATATATATATATATATATATATATATATATATATATACGCAGCAACAATAAACGGCGAAAAATATAAAATCTTGCATTTACGAATATAAACAGAGCCTAAAATACAATAATCTCACTAACGCACTAGTCATAGAAAGAAACACTTTTACCCATAATTTTAACTTCATAAACTGCACTCTATTCATAACTGAATCCTCACTCCCACGCCGCAAATGTATCGAAAGTGCTGTAATCCTTCTCTCATCACCATCTAATGTCAATTTTAAACTCGGATCTTATTCTTTAAGCAAACATCTGACAAAAACCGCACTCAAACAATGCAATATACCTCGCAACTGCATAAGAACTCCGACTCTAGTTAAAGTACTACTCTTTTTAGAAACTTTTTTTTACTGCATTAATTCTGTTTCATTTGTTCTAATTTTTTTTTGCATTTTCTCTCTCTCCCCCTTTCCACATTTTAACGTTTTTGTCGAACGCTCTGCATAATTGTTTTTATTTTTCAAATAGTTACGCACGTGCCCAAAACATCCCGTTATGCGGCTTATTCTTTTGCTATGTTTTTCCCTTATTTCAATAAATTTAAACTCTTCACTTTTTCTGAGGACGTTCGTCGATCTTGTCGGATCTCTCGTGGTGAAGCTCTCGTGTTTTGATGATTTATTTCTGTGTCTAATTTGTTACTTTTTGTTTTTTGTCACACATCCTGTCGCCACAGCATTCATTTTATGATATATCGTGTATTTTATTCTCATATATATATATATATATATATATATATATATATATATATATATATATATATATATATATTTAAATGTTAAATTAAATGTAAGATAATTGAATTATCGTTTTTAAGTTTATCTTTGAAAATCCATGGATTAAGGATATGAAGCTCCTTGCTCTGAACTTTTGATGTTCTAATAAAAATTGTTTCTTAACAATTTTTTATGCTCATCTTTCATCTCTAGTATATATATATATATATATATATATATATGTGTGTGTGTGTGTATATATATATATATATATATATATATATATATATATATATATATATATATATATATATATATATAACAATTTCTTTAAAACTTGAAATGGAATTATTGATTTAAAAGACATGCGCAAACAGCATAATAAAGTTTAACGCAATACTTCAAATTAACTGCTTTCTCGATATAGGTTTTAATTACTCTAAACCAATGAATATAATGGAAAATGCTCTTGTCAACGTGTCATAATTTGTATTAAAATTGTCGTCTGGTATAAATCGGCTCGTCAACTCCTGGGCATTTGCGTAGGACAGCCGCACGCTTCCGAGTCGAACCTCACGAAAACTGGTTCAGGATCGATATCAGTACCCATAAGAGTTTCAAAGGCAACAATTTTAGACTGGAAATATCTACGTAGTTGCTCGCAGTATTGTTGGGTCGGACTGTCGAATCGGCATGAGCTTCATTTCAATCAAGTCTAATATTACATTTTCTACTTACACACTGATAGCGATGAAAAAGGTATTTTTTTTATTAAGGATAAAACCACTCGAGGATAAGTATTAATGAGATGTATAGATTGCCGAATGATGATGAATAAACATCTTCATATACCCATACTAAAATCAGCAACCGAACCAGAAGACAGCAATTCTTCTCCCTTTGTCAGAAACATCGACCGTGGAATGTGAGTACTAAACAGCTAAATAGAGGTGAACCGAGTCACAGGCAAAACCCAAGATCCTCTTTCTACTTTCCATTCGGTATGAGCCCACGATTCTGTCTAGGCATCAGTAAAAGCGCTTATCGTGTTCAATAAAACGTGTTAAATTAGCATTGTATTTTGACATAAAAAGTAAATATATAGTAATTTGTTATTTACTGCCCCACGTTAACAATCTCTTACTAGGTGTATGTCTATCCCTTTCACCCGTTCTCACTAAGTGTTATTTGAGCCACGTCTCCTATTATATACATCGTTTATCTCTCTCGCTTCTGTCACCCTCTCTCTCTCTCTCTCTCTCTCGGTTTATTTACGAGGAGAGACAGAGAGAAGATGTGAGACCAGCGACAGCGAAGGTATCGACTACTGTTACTTTCTTTGTCAGCTTCTCTCTCACTTTCCCTCTGTCATCGCTTTTTAAATCCTTCTCCTCTCCCTTTCATCTTTTTCTATATTGACGAAGAGAGACAACTAAACAACAGGGGTACTGATACTATTTAACCTGTAATTGAAGAGAAAAAATAAGAAAAATATAACGAGAGAGAGGGAAAAAGAAAGAGGTATGGCGAGCGGAAATATTTTTGTTGGTCTGCCACACTTAAGTTTGAAATGAAAAAAATATTAATTTGTCAAGTTTAAGTTTGACCAAGCATTTTTATCGCTAAAGAGGCCGATTGCATGGAAGAAACTTAAGAATATCCGTATATTTAAAAATAAATAATAATGTTGTCTATGTACCAATTACCAAAAAGCTGTTACACCTTTTTTTAGTCCTGACATAGGTCAGTGTTTTTGATCGATAGGTTAGTTGGATATTGGTATGAGCATTCGTTTTGTTTCTTCGTCAGCGGAACAAAAATGGCATTAAAATGCGCGAAATGGTCTTTCCTACCCTCTCGATCCCAGGCATCTCGAAATTGCACCCGACCACATCTACCCACCCCACGTGATCGTTTGGGCGAGGTATATCACTTTTCAGACTCGGCGGATGGAATGTCTGTGACTTGCTTACATTGATCCACAAACATTTGGCACGCTAAAATAAATTAACCTAACGCGTTGACATAATATTTAAAACGATGCGAAACTATTCGGAAGACTTGAGATGCCATAAGAAACTCGTTATCTGACTTGTGTCCGCGAATGAAAGAAAGGCTGGCTTTATAACCCGTGACCTGGTGCCTGCTGGTGTTAGGTTCGCAAGATTTCATCGGAAACTGCTTATTATAAGTACACCAATTTGAAGAATATCTTCCTGATTTTGTGTCGAAAATCTGAAGATGCAGATTGATAATTTGTATTATTTAGATTATTCGGACTACTGTTCTCATCTTGAGTGTAATTCTCACCACGTTTCGGCCGATCTAACCTCCGACCTTCTTCAATTGTCAAACTCTGAAATCTTTTTCGAACTCGAGAATCTATACGGAATTTCGAATTTGACCTGTTATCGTATCCACGAGGGTAAATTGTTCTCGGGCCGATGTTATCTCCAACCTTCTTCAAGTGCATATTGTCGAACTAGGAAATTTCAAACTGAATCCTTTATTTAATTTATGGGTTTCGATTATTCTCGTTGCTTCAGACATGATCGAGTCGAAGTGTTAAGTAATTTTTATTTCATTCGCCAGTAATGGTGATTGAATTTTCAACCGCTACAAGACTGTCACTTAGAACTGATTATCACTTAACACCTTTATCCGTTGTGCCACGTGTACCGAGTTCGACAAGAAACACCTGAAGAAGGTCGGCGGCTTCATTGGCTGAAACATTGTAAAAATAACTCCCTTCCTGGTTCTTTGTTTTTCTCGAAAACTCTATATAAGACGGAACGTCCATCGGTTGTAAGTCGGTTTGTCTGTCATACTTGGATAATCATTTCAATTCATCAACGCAATTATTGCATGGAATTAAGAGCTGAAGGTGGGAGTAAGCAAGTAATTTGTACGCGCCGCCTACAGTGCGCCGTAGCTAACAGCTCCGCAATCAGTATCACGATCATCAGGAGGAACCACTTCACAGTTTCAGCCCTTACACCTCTACTGTATTTCTGAAGTGGCCGGGCGCCATCCATAAGGAGGTCGTATTGGTACTGGTGTAAGCTACGTCTCAACCAGATCCAATATAGTGCTTTCTCTGCTGCTTCTTGTACATCCGTCATAAAGTTATTTACTTCTGTATTTGTACAACAAAAAACGATATCGCAGTATGTTGCTTAGCTTTTGCTAAACATATGCTCGAGCACCCACAGTCAAATTTTTCCTAACACTCGATCAGTAGATCATTATATGTCTTACCCTTCCTATCTTCTGCAATTGCAAAATTATACTCCCAGGGTACAGTCAGCTCCCAAATAATTTCAACTTCATATTCTTCACTTCAAACTACAAGGCCTAGTCTCTGCTGTGTAAGGACCAGTGGGCAGATCAAGGTATTTTGGAGGTCTACTTCCAAGTTCAATTTTCTTTGCCATCTTTCATCGGTTAATAGTATCCTTGAATGAATTTTCACCATGCATGTTGTTCCAGCTCTATGAAAGTAAGGCTGAAAAACTTGAAGTGCAAATATGTATGTTAAATAGATGTTAAATGCATTTTAGTCCTTTTCAGCTGTGGAATTTTTATACACCCTCCTCTATACATAAGCATTTTTATACACTCTTCTCTGTACATAAGCCTCCTTATGTCTATCGATGATATTTGTATATCATGGAAATATACGTTCTTAAAATTGGCAGAAAAACTGTTTGTAAATAAGAGTGCTTTTAAAAGAAATGTGGAATGTCTCTCTAAATAACTATGGTTTACATGCTATATATATATATATATATATATATATATATATATATATATATATATATATATATATATATATATATATAGTTAGCTATGCACATATATTTATGGCAATTAAGCTACACAGAGGCTCCCGCGTTTCACCCCGGGAGGAATCTTCAGACTATTTTAGCCTGGCGATTTCCCCGGCAATGAAACGCGGAAGCCTCTGTGTAGCTTAATTGCCATGAATATATGTTCATAGCTTACTACCTAGCTCTACTTACGTATCAAGCACTGTTGAAGTAAATACTGAACATTTATAAATAAAAGATGATATCTCCTTATAAAATGTTATGTGGATACATAAAATAGTAAAAATGATATATATATATAGTTATATATGAAATATTGGAATAAAGAAAACAAAAGTAAAGTGACAGACTTTACAAGTTTATTATGATTATCCGGCTTAAAAAAGAAATCAAATTGAAACATGACCATGCTCTTTAATTCATGGATTTTCAAAGAATTTACTCTTATCCCCAGAATTTACTCAAACAAACTGCTTAATTAACCACACCATATTCAATTCGCATGCTAAGGAAGTTTAATTCCTGGCATGATAATTCTACACAAATAACCTTTCACAGACTTTTGAATTGTTCCTGAATTTTATTGGAATCTATTAGTCTTAACTATATAATACACAGTTTCTTATCGGATTTTTTTCAACAACTGTACTAATACGTCTACTACTAGAAAGACTTTCTGTTAATTATTGAAACCTTTTTGGACTATTTTTACTTCAAACATGACTTAAAATTGTGTTGTAATTTAAAAAAATTAATACTTACAAATAATAATTATTGTTTTTTCCTGAAGATTAAATAAATTCTTTGAAACTCCATGAATAAAAGGGCATCCTCATATTTTTATTTTTATCCTTGTTTAAACGCTTGCTGGTTATAATAAACTTGTGAAGTATTTAACTTTGTTTCATTATTTCAATATGTGCTTTGACATTTCTCTATCCTAAATATCGAGCATACGCCTATCACGATATGATCTAATGTAACACCATTACTTTAATATTTCTCTTAAATATATGTTCATCGAAGTGGCATAGAAGATCGCCGCAAAGTCATTTGTTGAAAAAAAACGAATAGATAGAAAAATAGTAATATTAAGAGCTTATAAAAAAATATCAATCATCTATGGTAGTTTTTCCGTAATAATTTATTTCAACCGCATGCAGCGATTTCTGCACACTAACGCAGGCGGTCTAAATGGAATTACTGCGTGCAGGTTAAATAAATTATTACCAAAAAATACCACAGAGTGTTGCTTTCTTCCATACACTCTTATATATATATATATATATATATATATATATATATATATACATATATATATATACATACATACATATGTGTACATATATATATATACATATATACACACCCATATATATATACATGTATACATATATATATACATATATACATATATATACATATATATACACATACATATATACATATATATACATATATATACACATACATATATATATACACATATATATATATACATACATACATATATACATATACATACATATATATACACACACATATATATACATATATATACATATATATACATATACACATATATATACATATGTATATATACACATATATATATATATATGCATATGTATATACATATATATACATATATATACATATATATACATATATATTTACATATCTACATATACATATATATACATATATATACATACATATATATACATATATATATTCATATATATGTATACATATATTTATATATATATATATATATATATATATATATATATATATATATATATATATATATATAAATGTATAATAAATGTGAATTATGTGAGCAATGCACTTCAATTTAATGTTTTTTACAGTCTTCAATATTGTTTTAATAACTTCCCGAACATTTTCATGCATTCGAATAAAAAATAAAATTGACTTCTAAAAATGCTAATATATATTTTTTTACAAAAGTTAGTGACTCGACGACCTCATAGCACGTTATTATTTTTTTAGTAAAAACTGTATCGTGCGCTTGACATGATTGTATTCTATCATGCATGTAAACATTTCAAAATTATAAGCATCATATCTTTCAAATTTTAGCAAAGGAAAAAAGTCAGTTTTTTTAAAAAGAAGTAATGCTAGATTTTTGACAAGTCAAGTTTTTTTTTCCTCACTTCAAATCCATATTCAACTGTATAAGAGGTTGGTGTATATTGAAACATTTCTGAGGTATAACTAAACCGTTAAAATTCAGTAATGTGTTCATATAAGCGAAATTGATAATTACATAGTGTTGCTATGAAGCTAAAAAATATATTAAGCCTGTTTTTTATATAGCGTTTGTTGTCTTGATTCGGCTCGGTTTCGAAAATCATATCTGAACGACCGTTTTTAGAAGTTTGCTTTTATGTTTCATATATAATAGCGTAAGGGCCGTGTCTCTACTTTAAAAATGTCTAACCATTCACTAGAGCTGTGATGCGGTGAAACAGCTATCTGTGCGTGGATACGTTCGTACCCCCATATTGTGAGTTGAACTCTCTAGTAAGTGAATTTATGATTTCTATTTTGCGTAACGCATTGCTCTTCGTAAAATGAACTGAGCTCTCTAGGCAGAACACACAATTTTATTGTGAAATACTCTCGTTTACACACACACACACACACACACACACACACATATATATATATATATATATATATATATATATATATATATATATATATATAGCCTATTGCACCTGCTGTTATGCATAGAATCTTTGTTAATTTTTTTAATCAAGCTACTGAATTAGATGTTTATTTGTGTATATCCGACGCGAATGCGGATCTCACAATATGATTGTACTAACTCTTAGCTATTATTGTACGTAAAAATCTCGTGCACTTATGATATATATATATATATATATATATATATATATATATATATATATATATATATATATATATGAGAGAAAGAGAATAGATTGTATCACAGGTCCTCAGTGTTGCTATATGGGGAACTGCTTATAGATCGAACCTACTACTGTCTCGTTGACAGTCGGCGATCTTAACCATTCGGCCCTCAGGAGGTACCGTTATTGGAGAGTGCTCCGTTTGTGTTTAGAAAGAGATTTGCGTTATCACTTCTGCTAGTTGGCGATACCACTTACAACAGTGCCCCATCCAAGAAGGCGACTGAATATACCTTCAATCTCACAGCATATATAATACAGATAACATTTTATTACATATGCCATCACAATATCCTTGTGAGTTTATTCTGAATTCATTCAATTTACTCTTACAATAACATAGGTTAGTGCTACATTTTTACTTGAATGGATAAAGTTATATTAAATTACGTGAATTAGGAAAACGCAGCAAAGAATGAAGGAAACGGGACAGCAAAGAATCCAGAAAGAGACAGCCACAGACTGCATGATATTACACTACTGAGATAAAAGGAATAGATTTTGCAATAAACATAATGAAAGCAGCAGAGACACCAACTTTATGCTTTGTATATATAGCCACTTGCCACACTGAAAAATAAAAAAATGAACAATCCACAGAGTTTTTAAAAATTTTTAACAGAATCAATAATCTCTGCAACAGGAAGACAATCACTTTCGCTTGTATATCAAGTTATATTGGCGATCAAGAAACGAATAAATGGAGAAAGGTTGCAGGAATTCTACTAAAGAGTATCAGAACTTACACTAAAATTCCATATAAAACTATCAATTAAAGAATATATAACAAATGAATATCAAACTCTTTGAAAAAAACGCACGAAAAATAAACTGAAAAAAAAATCAACCAAACGAGCAAGAGAACTACCAAGGTTTTAGAACCGAAGGAAAAAAAGGTAAATCTTATTCGGCTGTACATAGGTCACGCATACGTAAGCACTGATATCATAGAAAAAGACTAGCAACGTCCCGCACAGAATAAACATTCCTACTGTATCGTTATTCCAATGAAAGAAGCTCGACTGGGCTTCAATCTCTGGCTCCTCCTTGTAAAGCATTTACGACAAGAATTCGTCTTCCTAACGCCACTGCAAAGAATGTCACTTTCTTCCTCCGTGTATGTTAAATCAAACGTAATTTACCGAGTTTCTCTTTAACAACTTTTCATCTGTGAAACACATTGCCACATGATTGCATCCCTGAGGGTTACACCATGGTCATCTTTAAATTCAATGTCAATAAATACTTTGCATACACCGTCTTCATAAGTCAGTTAATCTTATTCGTTCCATTTATTTTTTTTCAATCCTCTTATCATATTCATCATCATCACTAACAATCTATCCATCTCATTAACTTTTTCCCCAAGTAGCTTTTTAGCTTTTAGCTTTGAAAATGGCATACTACGACTGATATACAGTAAAGGACATGAAATCAAACCATACCAGCTTTCTTGCCAATAAAGATCCAGTCGAGTAGAGATATTAAAAGAGTAATGAAGTATTTGAACGAAACGATTCTAATCTATTTTTATAATTGAAATATTTTAGTACTTTTATTAGTTGAGTTAGTTTTCTTTTGACTAAGTTGTGAAGATGTAAGTATATAAGTACCTTCATTAAATGCATTGAAAACCAGTAATAGCGTAGAACATTTAAAGATGGAATTAGATGAATTTAAAAATAATGGTAAAAAACAAGGAATTAAGCAGCCATTTTGGGGAACTATCGGATGAAATATTTAAGAGTATTAGATCCGAATTTGGATTAAAAAAAATCCTACACACAATAAAATGCGGTTTATTTTATGTTTTTAAAAAATTTATTTTTTATTTCGAACTTATATATTTAATGTTATTTGGTGTATTCAAACCGCTGTTCTCATATTGGATACTATTCTCACAACGTTTCGACCGATGCAACTTCTGACCAACATCCGGTGTCTTTTATCGAACTCGGGAATCTTTATGTCGAACTCGGGAATCTGTACGGAATTTTGAACAGAACTTTTTATTTAATTCACGGGGGTAACTTGCTCTCGTTCCTTCAGCCATGACTGGGTAGAAGTCTTAAGTAATTCGTAATTGTATTCTTCAGTCTTCTAGGGTAGACGAAGCTCTACCTTCTTGTTAACGAAACAAATTTAGGAACATTTGAAAAAGCACCAACTCGTTAACGCAAACCAGACTAGCGTGGCGAGTATGGCTCAACTTCTGTGTATTGACATTTGGATACAAAGACAGATTCTTCTGAAATGAGTTGGTTGTTTTTGTTTTACGGCATGTCAACCCGTTTTGATTATTTAATGCCGATTTAAATAGAGTGAAATAATAAAAAAAAAGAAATCAAATATTAAAAGAAATAACGGCGTAATGTTATACAATTGAATGTAAAAAGTTGTTAAATGCTGTAACTATTCAATTTAAAGAGAACAAAAACGCAAGCAGTTCAGAATTCGTCAAATTAGTCCCTTTATGCTTGTTTCGAATCGTGTGAAACAGTTTAAGCTGGCAGCTTTTAGAAATGCTTCCACGGGCGCACACATCAGACTCACCCAATTACGAATTGCCCGTAATCGCTTTGAAATGAATACCTGAAAAATGTGCATGCATTTTAATCGGGCGCTTGCATGAACAGGCAGACGGAAATACGCGTAGCACCCCCAACTCTCACATACACAACTTCGCCCCCACTACCTTCCGTTGCACTTTTTTTTAAAGAAAAGAAACAACCACGTCCACACACATGCAGAGAGAGGAAGAGAGAGAGAGAGAGAGAAAGAAAGAGAGAGAGGGGAAGAGAGAGAGAGAGAGAGAGGAGAGAGAAAGGAGGAAAATAAAGAGGGATAGAGGGGGAGAAGAAAAAGACTCACAAACAGACACTCGCTTGCACTCGGGGAAAAAAGGTATGCATGACGCATGCGAACGTTCGCTGCACTTAAAGACACTTTCTCGCACGTGCGCCGACGCTCAGCGAAATGCACGCGTATGCACATGTAACGATCGCAAGTAAAGCTCACTTAAATATTTGATTGTCGACTCCCTGGCTTTATCAGCATATCTCGGATTCGGCAGAATTCTCTCTTCGTTTCTATATATTTCTCCCCCCCCCTCTCTCTCTCTTTCTCACACACTCTGTAACTATCCTTATCTCTCTTTTTCTATCTTTTCTATCTCTCTCTCTCTGTTTCTGTCTTTTGCTATCTTTTATGTTTCTCTCTCTCTCTCGCACGCACGAACGCACGCATATATATATATATATATATATATATATATATATATATATATATATATATATATATATATATATATATATTAATGCCTACATCATAATTTTCTCTTTCTCCCTTTTTAACTATTTGTCTCTCTCTCACACACATACCCCTCTTCATACTCTCTTCATACCCCTCTCGCCCTTTCTATCTTATATATCTTTCACACACACACACCCATACACACACACACACACACACACACACACACACACACACTCTCTCTCTCTCTCTCTCACTCTCTCTCTCTCTCTCTCTCTCTCTCTCTCTCTCTGTACCTCTCTCTTTCTATTCCTTATGTCTTTCT
>OY744518.1:36842707-36872707 GCA_963556195.1 Sepiola atlantica
ATTTCTCCCTCTCTCTATATCTATCTATCTATCTATATATCTAAATATATATATATATATATATATATATATATATACATATATATATGTACATATAAATACAAATATATATGTATATATATACATATATATATATATGTACATATAAATACAAGTATATATATACATATATATATATATATATATATGTACATATAAATACAAATATATATATACACATATATATGTACAAATGCATATACTCACTATATATATATGTATATATATATATGTACAGATACATACAAATATATATATATATATATATATGTGATTTTATGAAGGCTTACCAAAGCATTCCTTTCAAGACACCAATGATCACCATTAAAGATATTTTTTCTTACAAATACTATTTATTCAAATTTAATTTGAATAAATAGTATTTGTAAGAAAAAATATCTTTAATGGTGAGCATTGGTGTCTTGAAAGGAATGCTTTGGTAAGCCTTCATAAAATCACATATAAATGCTCTGTACTCTGTAATCGAGTATCATCGAGCTTGTTTTTTATTGGAACAACCCCGGTCTTCACTGAATGATCTATTTTATAAGTGAAAAATCTAAATCTATATATATATATATATATATATATATATATATATATATATATATATATATCTTTTTGTTTCATTTTACTTCAGTTGAAGTTCTCAGAAATTAAGGGGCCTGTTCCTGGAGCCAACAATTGATCTCTATATGAGATACATAGATATTCGAATATTCCATTAAAGATCTCTTTTACCTGTCAAACGTTGAAACAAAGTTAAGAACATTAATTGTCCTCTCCCCAATTGACCAGTTAACTAACTAGTATGGTTCCCTGGTCTTACGTGATTCCAGGACAATAATTCGTTTTGTCTGGTGGAGTATCCAGCTAAGTTCTTTTACTTTAAGTAACATTACTTGGAGAAGGCGCACCATTCCTAAAGAAGTTACACAGATAAAACTCAGGCTGACGTTATTCATTAATCTGTTCTATAATTCATTTCGTCACGGAGCAGAAATAAATGAGTGACGAAATAAATTATAGAACAGATGGCTGAATAATGTTGGTCTTAGTTTTCTCGTTGTTATTTTTTTTTAGATCAGAACAGAATAATGAGAGCAGATCTTGGACAGAAGATTGGATACAGCATTATAAATAAATATCCTAATGATGTATACTTAGTTTTGAACGTTAGTGTAGTTTAACGGCATAACTGATCATCAGACATGTCACTTATGAGTGGCATAATCAAAAAGCAAACCTAAATGATTAACTATATTGGGAATCTTTTACAATAATCAGCAGAGTCGCGAACGGGGTCCAAAAAAGAACCAGAAAGGGTTTAAAAACATACATTTGCAACACGTAAAGTTGACCTACGTCGAGAATAGACATTTTTCTACTTACCTATGTAATTTGTTTGGATTTTTACGTAGTATAAATGGGTTTTTATTGGCAAAAAAGAAAATGGCCACCCGCCCTCTGTTTCATTACGTAGCCCCCTCCTTAAATCAGTCATCTTGTTTTGTGCGATGTTCGTGTGTCGAATACTTTAATTTCTAATAAATAGCAATTGAAACGGGTTAAAAATCTTTTTAATAGTTGGAAATGACACAGATAAGTTTGAAAATAACTTTTATCGCCTACAGTTACTTTTATTTGTTGAATATTTGTTTTTTGAGCGTTTTTACTCTGCCGATTATTGTAAAAGATTCCCTACTATATTTGTACACGCGGTATTGCATTTACCGCGTTTTTTATCCTTACCGAAAATATTGGGATTTAAAAAAAAAATTATGCAAAAGATGAGATTGAACAAAAAATGTCTTCTTCTTGTTTAATATTATTATTATAATTATGGAGATGATGATCGCCTAGTGATAATAACCGGTTTTGTTCCCGAAAGTCTGAGTGCATCAAATCTACTCAGATTTCCAGTACTCGCCGCCTGTTTCGATAGCCATCGCAAAGGACTCTGTATTATCGCAAAAGTCGCTTACCATTGATTTCTCGCTGGCAACAACCATTGCTCTTCTTTGGAATATTGCTGACAATACTCCCCCCCCCCCCCCGCCAGGTCCTAATTCTATCCGCCCTCTTTTAGTGGAGGTCTGGTTAGTGCTCTCCCGCCTCGGTCTTTCCATCCTCTCTGACCTTTCACGACTATCTTGTGTGGTACCAACTTAGTCTGATCCCAACATTCTTTTTAAGGGTGGTGGTGATGGAGGGGACAGTTTAAAAGAGTTCTCGCAGTTTCGGTTACCTCGGTTTCACGTCATGTTCCGTCTATTTTTTGTTTTATTTCTGTGGCAACTTCTATGTGGTTGGTTGGTGTTCTTAGTTTATGTAGGTTGATTTCCGTATTCGAAGATTTTCCTTAAGATTTCATCTGTTTTCATCATTGCCGTCAGTTGTATAGTTTCAATCTTTCCTTTGATCACAATTTCTCTTAGTCTTTTTCCACGTTTCTTGGGGCTGTTCCTAGTGCTCCTACGATTATTGGTATTATATTAATGACTTATTTCATGTTCCATATTCCTTTCTGTTCTCTGGCTAGTTTCCTTTATTTGCTTTTCAGTTCCCTGGCTAGTTCCGTGTGATGATGATGATGATGATGATGATGATGATGATGATGATGATGATGATGATGATGATGATGAACAAAATTAACAGGGCTAAAAAATATAAGTACATCTGCAAATGAACCTCTGTTATGTGCCTGATGAAAGCTAACATCTAAGCATGATTGCATTTATGTAGGAATTCTATTTCAATTTAAAAAAGATTATTTTATGTGTGTATATAATAATTTACAATTTGCACACACGTATATATAATGATTATTTTAATACACATTTTCTCTTTGAGCACTCTTTTGGATTTTTACCACCCAATAGAACAACATCATATATATATATATATATATATATATATATATATATATATATATATATATATATATATATGTATATATATATATATATATATATATATATATATATATATATATATAGTAACGTATGAATATATAGTTATTGCAATTAAGGTTCCGCGTTCATCCCCGCATGGAATCGTAAGGCTAAGTGCCTATTCCCTGCGCGTATGAAACGCGACCCCCTTTGTGTAGCTTAATTGCCATAAATATATTTCATATTTTACTTACTAAGCTCTACTCACGTATTGAGCACTGTTGAACTAAATATTGAAAATCTATACACAATATATTATATTACCTGATAATATTATATGTGTATACATGAAATAATAATATCATCATCATCATCCTCATCGTCATCATCATCTGTCTCGTAGTCGGGATATCCGTTGTGGCGGCAAAGATGACTTGACAATCATCTGTCTCCAACCATCCTCATCTTCTGCGCGTTTCATTCAACACTGTACACTCTCGGAGCTTGTCCTCCCATATCTTTCCTTGTCTGCATCTCCTTCTTTCTTCCTTATACAGTTTCTTGCATGAGTGTCTTCCCGAGACCTGATGAAAGTGTGACATTATTATTATTATTATTAATAATAATAATAATAATAATAATAATAATAATAATAATAAATGTCATTAACACATAATAAAAATGCACTTATATTTCCGCCTCTCTCTCACTCTCTCTCTCTTACTTTCTCGTTGTATCTATCTATCTATCTATCTATCTATCTATCTATCTATCTATCTATCTATCTATCTATCTATCTCTCTCTCTCTCTCTCCCTCTCTCTCTCTCTCTCTCTATATATATATATATATATATATATATATATATTCATCTATCCCTGTTTCTGTTTCTATCAATTGCTGTGCTCATAAGGAGAGAGTGAACAGTGTCGCTGATGTAGAGGATTACCATAGATATAGAATATATATATATATATATATATATATATATATATATATATATATATATTTTTATTTGCTTTTTTTATCTCATCCTTATTGTTACTTTACTGTAACCTTTATTGTCAGATCATAATGGGTTGTTTGTTATTTTGTCCTCAGTAGCCTTTCTTTAAGGTCAGACTCTCCAATAAAATGTAACTTACTCTCCCCACAATTACCTACCCACCTTGTCCGATATATTCTACCTTATTCGTCTTCTTAATTAAGATCTCTCTTCATCCTCTTCATCATCATCTTCTTCTTCTTCTACTTCTTCTTCTTTTTCTTCTTCTTACATTTCTTTTTACTCTATCTTTCCCGCGTTCGATCCATACGTTCAACTTATTTGCAAATGAACTTATACAGCTCGGCCTTCAACTCCATCCGGTTTTCTGTCCGGATCGACTGACCCTTTGGCCATAAGATTTCCTTTCGCCTGCCCCTATCATTTCTCACCCCTACCCCGTTCTATGTTACTCACTTCCTTCCTCTACATCAGTTCCTCCATCTCTCTTATTACATTTCTTCCCCTCCCCACTTCACATTTCTGGTAAGATGGGCGGAGAATGCACTCGACCATCTCCCGAACTTTAAACAACCCATAATTAATAATCAACAGATCCCATCTTTTTCGAAACACGAATAAGTTCACCCTTCTTCAATGTAATTGATCACACATAGATTAGCAGCCATTCACTTCATTCGGAGAAATCACGCGCCTGTGTGCGTGCGTACACACACGATCCCGCGTACAGATCCAAACACACCTCACATCCATACGTACATATCGCGTTCAAACGTATCCACACAAAATAGCTGATAGCACACTACCTCATGGCTCAGTTCTATTTTTATATTACTTTTGTCATCTTACCATTCTGTAGTGACTGAGAACTAGTTGAAGAAGCTATTATTTTGGAATTTTTCAGCAATTCTTCCCCCTTTGTCAGATACATCGCTCATGGAATTTGAGGACTAAAGGACAAAAAAAAGAATCGAGAGTTTCTAGTAGGCCGAAAGAAAACTTAAAGTTCACTTTCTACTTTCCTAAATTATATTTTGCATATACTACTTAGTTTGTTTATTCACCCCTCCCTCTCGCTCTCTGTCTGTCTGTCTGTCTGTCTGTCTGTCTGTCTGTCTCTCTCTCTCTCTCTCTTTCTCTCTCTGCTGGGCAGCCATGAAATAAAATACGGTTTTGTTTTTAAATTCCCCGAACCATTTTTCATGGTAAACAACTGATGATCCCTTAAATAATGTTAAGACTAGCGTAAATTCTTGGAAACAAACTAATATAGTGACTGTAAAAAGTAAATTGACTTACAAGAAAAGTAATTTTCCATCGAGGGACTTGGGACAAAAGTGTTTCTTTTTTTGTTTTTGCCATATAGTATTAATGGTTGAAAAACTTCCGAGACTATATATATATATATATATATATATATATATATATATATATATATATATATATATATAGTTATTTTAATAATAAATATTTAATTATTATCTACGTACGTATACAAATCATCAGTGTAGAGATAACTATTCACGCCAGTCGCACGATTCGAACTCCGAACAAAAGTCGCAATTAACTTCAATATATATATATATATATATATATATATATATATATATATATATATATGTTAAACTTCTTTAGATATGTAAACTATTTGATATTTGCATACAGTGAAACTGTTCCTAGCGAGAAGATCAGCGGAAGTTCGCCTCAAACCCTATGTGCGCATGCCGTGTTTTGTGTTAGGACAACATACATAGGTGGATGTGCACGCTGTTTCATTTGCAGAAGCTCTTCCGTATATAAAAAAAGATACGAACACATATTCATTATCTGCGGGTATTCAATCTGTTCGTTCAGGGATGCAAATGTTATTTCAAACTTACGCAGTGTGAACCGACTGGATAACCAACGCATAGAGCCTCTTAAAGAGATGCGTGCACATGTCTAAAAACAAAAGGCGCCCATTGATTTCTGCCGTTCATTACAAATAGTTGCATAAAAGAAAGGAGCCATCTTTCATTTGACTCTTCTTTGATGTCCAGTCGGAAGTCACGAACAAACGGATATTAAAATGAGATAGAAAGATATATATATATATATATATATATATATATATATATATAAATATGTATATATATTTATATATATATATATATATATGTATATATATTTAAATATATATATATTTAAATATATATATATATTTATATATATATATATATATTTATATATGTATATATTTATATATATATATTTATATATTTATATATATATATTATTATATATATATATATATATATATTTATATATGAGAGAGAGAGAGCGAAAGAGAGAGAGAGAGGGAGAGAGAGGGGAAAAGGCGGAGATACGAGTGTATATATGTGAAAGAACGAAATAAGAAATGATAGGAGTAGTCATGGAGAAAGTAGTGTGTGCGTCCATGTCTTTTTAAATCAGGTATATTCCAGTGGCCCCCCGACCACTACATTAACGTTAACAAGCTTGTCTTCTGTTAACATGCATTCTGATGAATGTTGAGCAATGGCGCATAAATACATGTAAAGAACTAGCTGACCTGTGATTAGAAAAATATTTAATCATCCAGAGAATGTGTTGCCATTAAAAAAAAGTGTAATCGTCCCTTAAAAGCAAAGGTGCATGATGAGAAGGCAAATAACTTGATATTCCACAGAATGTATGTCCACTCCAAATAATGGCCTCCCCCCGGTCAGTCAGTTTTTATGTCTAGAGATTAACAGCTGATGATTCTGAATTTGCTTCGCTGCGTGATCCAAAGAGGACTGACCATTGATGTCTATATATTTCAGACTGGGAGATCAATCAAAGGGATGAGCTTTTGAGCCCAACTTGACCGAATCTTATTTGCGGTCTTATTATAAGTCTGTTATTTGGTAGAGACACTAAGTATCATTTTAATTTCTGAATATAAAATATCGTTATTTGTTGTGATTTTATTTGAAAAACTCTTACTTTGTTACATCGCTTTCGAGACCACATAATCAACACTACGACCAGTGTCGAAATCGAGCAAACCAAACTTGCTACTACAACTGACTGCTTTTAAGAGCCTACATTTTAACACGTGCGTTCCCTTCCACCTCTGAATAAAGTCTCTCCAGCTCTCAACATACTAGTAGATCCATCCGTTTTCGTGTCTTCCTTTCAAATGTCTGTCACTTTTGACTTCTTGTTTTCTTAAAAACTTACATTCTACGTTTACTATCTTAAAGACCATCTAAATATGCAACAATAATATCATATTTGGATATTCAAACATCATGAAACAATGCAACTACATGTTAATATCTTGAAAAAAAAATGTTTCCAGATCCTTGAATATTATTGAATCTTGCCGTCAAATATACCACCTTCACAAATCCCATGAGTGTGAATTACCGCTCAGTTTCGAATTGGCCTTTTGGCTAAGATCAAAGTGTAGTATCTGTTCCGATTGATACTGCACCCCATAGACTGGTGTTGTCTTGGCCTTCGTGTCTTGATTTACGCCGGTCAATGGGTCTGTCCTGTGCAGTTCTAGGAGGTCCACTTTCCCAGGCTTTGCCTCCCCTCTTTGGGGAGGAGTAAGTTTATTGCTTACTGCCTGAGGCTCCCCTACCGGGGAATGCCGACGGCGCTGCCCAGGCAATTTTTAAACCCCACTTTCCCGACCCGACCTTGGGTCACATCTTACTTGTGGGAGTAGGATAAAAACTGGCCTTGTGCCTAACTCCTGGATAGGAGTAAATCAATACACCACGTTTATATCCAATCACTTCTTTTCCTATTATTTCTTTCAGGTTAGGTTTAAATTGCAATGCAAAATATATACAATCTTTTGAAACTTGAATAAAGAATAAAATAAAAACATTTTAGCTTATACGATGGGATTCTTATGTGACAATACGCAAAATTAAGCAGTGTTATATTTTGTCTCATACCAATGTTACATACCAATGTTACATACAAATGTTACATACAATTTATTCGAGCAGTAATATTTTGATATCATACAGAGTTTTTATACTAATGTAATATACCAATGTTGCATACAATTAGGCATACTAACGTTACATACCGATGTTAGATATCGGTATTACATACAATTAAGCAGTAATATATGATGTCACATGCTAATCTTACATACTTATTGAACATACCAATGGTACATACATTTAGCAGTACTATATTTTGTCGCATACTAATATTTCATACTGATGTTACATACCAATGTTACATACAATTCAGCAGTAACATTAAAAAGTAAATGTAGATACGATTGCAAAATACAATTGAAAAGGTACGTATTATTGACAGAGTTTGACTGGGGCTTGACATGTACCAGTGATACGATAGGAGATAGCCGATTGGTTAGTTAACTCATGTGACAAACTAGCTGGATTTGCAGCTATAAACAGTTGCAGTTAAAATTAAAGGGACAAAATATGTGACTTACAATCAGGATTGATATGGGCAATTAAATGCCCCCAATTCGAAGATGGTTAGAGGATACTCACTGATAAGGAAATAGATCCATAGGAAAGTGAAATAAAATACATTTTAATTTTAAGTGATTGCTGCCCTCCAGTATTATGAGGTTTCAGCTACCGCACGAGAATAAAGATTCCGATAAATATGATCACACATATCCAACTTTCGAAAATAGCCACATACAATTCATAGAAAATGAAATGGATCCATAATTATCTCATAAGATTTTCGAAGTCAGACCCAAATCACATTTAAGCGTGAATATCAAACGTTGTGTCAAACTAGCCAATTTTCATTGCTATTATTCTATTGTGTTATTGCCAATATAATAACGTTCTTATCTACAGTTTATATTTGAATTACTTAATCCGGCCTAGACGATTGTTAATATGAAATATGTTTAAATAATCACATAAAAATACAGAGCAGCAAGAGGATAACTGATTTTAAACGGAGGAAATTCAATAGTTGTCTATCTTAAATTTAAAAAAAATGGGCAAAAAAAAAACAAAAAAACTTCACTGCATCCCGGGCAATGCCAGATAGATACGGTGATACTACTCCAGATGAAGCGTCTAATTTCCGTGACTGCTCGGCGGCAACGATCGGGCAGGTTGCGGAAGCGCCCGAGAGCTGCCGAGACGAAAACGAAGCTGAAGCAAAACTGAAAGTCGTAAAAATGGAAGAGTGGCAGACGACAATATAAGACGAAGAATACAAAAGAAAAAAATACATATATTTGAAAAAAAAAATTCATTTTCCATATATATATATTATATTTATGAATAAATATTAAATCAATAATACATACAGTTTCATACTTTACTAGTTTAATAATTTAAAAAAATACATTGTGTTAAAATTGTGTTAGAAAATTCTTTTTAACTACTTTGTTATATTTTTTGAAATTATTAAATTTGTAAAGTATGTAACTTTATATTTGTTTTTATTTTCACATTCACTCATATATATATATATATATATATATATATATATATATATATATGTATATGGATAATTATATGTTAATATATATATATATACATATATATACACATATATATGTATGCTATATTCTATATATATATATATATGTATATAAGAATAATATTTATAAGTTATAATATAGTTATAAAGGTAAATATAAACGATTCAAACTTTTCGTGTGTGTAGCCGTCTTGAGTTGCTTTGCTTTGATGAGATAAATTGATTTATATATATATATATATATATATATATATATATATATATAAACTATTACTATTTCATGTATCCACATACAATTTTATAAGGAGATATAATTTTTTATGTATCAATTTTCAGTATTTACTTCGACAGTGCTCGATAAGTAAGTAGAGCTAGGTAGTAAGCTATGAAAATATATGTATGGCAAATAAGCTACACAGAGGCTCCGGCGTTTTATCCCCGGGAGGAATCTTCAGGCTCTGTGTAGCTTAATTGCCATGAATATATTTTCATGCCTTACTATATATATATATATATATATATATATATATATATATATATATATATATATATATTCAGATGAAATTGTTTTAAACAAAGTTTTATAAAGGTTTGTATGAGCCAATACGTCTTTCTCCCTCTCCGAACATGCGTGTGTGCATACCGCGTTTCTGTGTATGTGTGCTCGTCTCTTTAAAAAGAAAGGCCATCAACAAGACTATTTTTCTAATCATGGCTTCTCAGCGGAAGAGTCGCCCTCCTCCCGGGCACCGAACGAAGACGCGAAAAGATCTTCGCCGTGTGTGTCGCTTCTACCTCTTTGCGTGTAGCTGCGCTGTCTCTGCGTTCGGAGACGTGTTTTAATGGCTGGCTTCTTTTCCTCTCTTTTCTTTGAATTCTTTCTTCTCTTTCTCTCCTTCTTTTTTTGCGTGTGTGCAAGAACTTTCTCCGGTGCAGTTTGCGTACAAGCGCACGTTGCAATGAACAGTAAAGATGCGGCCAAGCGCGCATTCTAAACCACTCTCCCATTGTCCTCGCGTATGCGCGTGTGTTCGACCCCATCCCCCCACACACACAAACAGCGACGCCACGTGCTGCACGGATACAACGCATCAACCGCCTCCCAACCCCGACACCCCGAACAACCACACACACACGACAATTCAGCAAGAAAGCTTATGCGAAAAAGTGCGTAATACTTTAAATACTTCGAAAATAATGGCCTTTGATCAGACTAGGTGTAACATCTCGGATACTGTTAGTAAAATAAAAATAATAACATCTCACCGCAGTCTCAACTTTGGATATTAAAGTTTCTCTGAAGATATATAAAAAGTAAATTTGCAGTCTCAGGTATTTTTATATCAATTTTATTAAAATTTACGGGATTATCGACCTCTTTGTTCGCTTTAGGAATCATATCCGATCAACCGTTTATGAGAGGCCAATATTTGTGCTATGACTAGTGTACAACCCCCGTCGAAAATACGGAAATAATTAGGCTTTACCAGTGTTCGCACTAATATTTGTGCTATGACTAGTGTACAGCCTCCGTCGAAAATACGGAAATAATTAGGCTTTACCAGTGTTCGAACTAATATTCGTCGAAAATACGGAAATAATTATGCTTTAGCAGTGTTCGCACTCATATTTGTGTTATGACTAGTGTACAGCCTCCGTCGAAAATACGGAAATAATTATGCTTTAGCAGTGTTCGCACTAATATTTGTGCTATGACTAGTGTACAGCCTCCGTCGAAAATACGGAAATAATTATGCTTTACCAGTGTTCGCACTAATATTTGTGCTATGACTAGTGTACAGCCTCCGTCGAAAATACGGAAATAATTATGCTTTACCAGTGTTCGAACTAATATTTGTGCTATGACTAGTGTACACCCTCCGTCGAAAATACGGAAATAATTATGCTTTACCAGTGTTCGCACTAATATTTGTGCTATGACTAGTGTACAGCCTCCGTCGAAAATACGGAAATAATTATGCTTTACCAGTGTTCGCACTAATATTTGTGCTATGACTAGTGTACAGCCTCCGTCGAAAATACGGAAATAATTATGCTTTACCAGTGTTCGCACTAATATTTGTGCTATGACTAGTGTACAGCCTCCGTCGAAAATACGGAAATAATTAGGCTTTACCAGTGTTCGCACTAATATTTGTGCTATGACTAGTGTACAGCCTCCGTCGAAAATACGGAAATAATTATGCTTTACCAGTGTTCGCACTAATATTTGTGCTATGACTAGTGTACAGCCTCCGTCGAAAATACGGAAATAATTATGCTTTACCAGTGTTCGCACTAATATTCGTGCTATGACTAGTGTACAGCCTCCGTCGAAAATACGGAAATAATTATGCTTTACCAGTGTTCGCACTAATATTCGTGCTATGACTAGTGTACAACCTCCGTCGAAAATACGGAAATAATTAGGCTTTACCAGTGTTCGCACTAATATTTGTGCTATGACTAGTGTACAGCCTCCGTCGAAAATACGGAAATAATTATGCTTTACCAGTGTTCGCACTAATATTCGTGCTATGACTAGTGTACAACCTCCGTCGAAAATACGGAAATAATTAGGCTTTACCAGTGTTCGCACTAATATTTGTGCTATGACTAGTGTACAGCCTCCGTCGAAAATACGGAAATAATTATGCTTTACCAGTGTTCGAACTAATATTTGTGCTATGACTAGTGTACACCCTCCGTCGAAAATACGGAAATAATTATGCTTTACCAGTGTTCGAACTAATATTTGTGCTATGACTAGTGTACAGCCTCCGTCGAAAATACGGAAATAATTATGCTTTACCAGTGTTCGCACTAATATTTGTGCTATGACTAGTGTACACCCTCCGTCGAAAATACGGAAATAATTATGCTTTACCAGTGTTCGCACTAATATTCGTGCTATGACTAGTGTACATCCTCCGTCGAAAATACGGAAATAATTAGGCTTTACCAGTGTTCGCACTAATATTTGTGCTATGACTAGTGTACAGCCTCCGTCGAAAATACGGAAATAATTATGCTTTACCAGTGTTCGCACTAATATTCGTGCTATGACTAGTGTACAGCCTCCGTCGAAAATACGGAAATAATTATGCTTTACCAGTGTTCGCACTAATATTCGTGCTATGACTAGTGTACAACCTCCGTCGAAAATACGGAAATAATTAGGCTTTACCAGTGTTCGCACTAATATTTGTGCTATGACTAGTGTACAGCCTCCGTCGAAAATACGGAAATAATTATGCTTTACCAGTGTTCGAACTAATATTTGTGCTATGACTAGTGTAAAGCCTCCGTCGAAAATACGGAAATAATTATGCTTTACCAGTGTTCGAACTAATATTTGTGCTATGACTAGTGTATAACCTCCATCGAAAATACGGAAATAATTAGGCTTTATAGTGTTTTGGCGAAATATCTGTATCACTTTAAACTAACAAAAAAAAATAGCTAGTTTATAATAATAAAAAAAAAATCGGTTTTGATTTATTATTTTTCTTTTTTATAAAAAAAAATTGATATCGCATCTTAATGCTTCAAAAGGTATTTATTTTACCTATTCCTTCTTAAATTTAACAATAGATGCTTTAAAAAAATATATATGAACCTTAAAACACTTATACAAATCACGTGCTGCATTCACGTTCTTTATATTTGATAGTGGGAAACAACAGCTAACCCATTTGGCCCGGCTGTAATAACAACAACAAGCCGGTAGGAGAGAGAAAAAAATACAAATCCGATGACATCAGGATATATTACACACCGAGGATGCCAGGTTTTGGCGAAATATCTATATCACTTTAAACTAACAAAAAAAAAATGCTAGTTTATAATAAAAAAAGAAAAAAAAATCGGTTTCGATTTATTATTTTTCTTTTTTATAAAAAAAAATTGATATCGCATCTTAATGCTTCAAAAGGTATTTATTTTACCTATTCCTTCTTAAATGTAACAATAGATGCTTTAAAAAAAAATATGACTTACATACACACTAAGAACAACTAGAGAGTGCTCCATTTGTTTACAACAAGCTTTTCATTGTCCCTAATAGTCGTTGGCAAAATCACTTACCACAGTGCTCAACCTGAGAAAGGGGGCTTAAATAATTATACACGGACAGACTGTTTCGCTTTATCACAGCTCTTCAGTGAGGCTAGGCTAGCACCTGCCCCCCACCTTTGTTAAAAAGATACAAACTGAGAAAAGAATTTAGGAGCCTAAGGCGTTTCGTTATTTCCAGAAGTTCATTAAGAGGCAACATTCAAAAGGAATATAAGGTAATGGCCACGTGTATAGTACATACGGTTTGCGAAAAAGTCTCCGACATTGCAAAAACTTATCGGCGCCGTACAAACTCGCTGAGGCTGTGCAGGGGATAAGTTGGTGAGGAGGGAAACACGAAAGCGTGTAAAGTGTTTAGGAAAGAAAGAAATAAGGGTGGAAGCAAGAATAAAACGTACACTTCATGGCGGAGAAAAGGCCAACAATCATAGACGCACCGTGATGAGGTACGCATAATATTCGATTGCTGAGTGACAACCCATCAAAACATATCGGCTACCAGTTTTGACACTGTATGGATCTCTTCTTCGGGTGGCTTATAAAAAAGTATTTGTGGTAATTCAGTAGGGTCCAATACGTGTGTATATTATATGGATAAAATTCAACCGTTCAATGGGATTAAGGTATCTATATATTAATACGATAGTGTGTGTGTTCTTGTGTCACGCTTACATCAAAAGCTCTGTGCATGCGTGCCGCACCTAGATTTGGAAAAACATTCAAATTACCTAATTTTCGTAATATTTTCAAGTATTTCCCTTTGGCTCAACGGTTAGCGACGTAGGATTTTTACGTCTGTTTTTGACGTCGGCCCGACTGGTTTATAGTTCGATCCCAACCAACCTCTCAGATTTTTTTCTACATCGAAGTGGGGGTAGAAAGGAAACGACGGGGAAGACACATATTAATACAATAGAGTGTGTGTTATTTTGTGTGTCACGCTTACATCAAAAGCAACGACCTTCCAATCTTTGTATGCTACTCATGAATTGGAGCCACATTTAATTTAATCTAAAGCATTTACAAAGTAAGGTTTAGTCGTCGAAATCGGAATTAGTCGATCGATCAAATTCAATAGGGTCCAATACATGTGTGTATATATATATATATATATATATATATATATATATATATATATATATATATATATAGATAACATTTCATCGTTCAATGGGATAGAGGTCTATATAATTAATCTTGTGTTACATTGTTTGGAAACGCGATATGTGTATCAGAAGAAGTGTATTAACAAAATGTGATCAGCAAACATAGATAAACAATGTAATGGACATAGTGAAAAGTCCGTTGTTTATGAAGCTCGGAAAAGCAGGAAATGCATTCGGATTCTGAATTTATCACCCATTACGCAATCAGCACGAGCTACGAGTTATTTATCTTCCTCCCACAAGGTAAGATGTGACACAAGGTCGGGAAAGTGGGATTTGAAAAGCCAGCGCCCGAGAAGGTGAGTACTCTGGTCTACAAAAAATGCGTGGGCAGCCCCGTCGGCATTCCCCGATAGGGGCGCCTCAGAAAGTATGTAATAAACTTACTCCTCCCCAAAGAGGGGAGGCAAATACGTTCTAGAACTGCACAGGACAGACCCATAGACCGGCGTAAATCAATCCCCGAAGGCCAAGACAATACCGGTCTATCGGGTGCAGTACTCATCGGAACAGATACTACACTTTGATCTTGGCCAAATGAAGCATTTTCAACAACTAAGGGTGCATCCACTTTTACGTAGATCTCTTAACAACCGAGGATTGTTCTATCTTTCTAATCAATTAATCACTTTGATATCATCACATAATTTCAAGATGCAAAAAAGAATACAGGGGGAAATTTAGATAATCGCCTTATAAATACAATTTAACGAACATTCGGGCAACTTTCGGGCATCCGGTTCAATTTTTTACAATCACCGATGAAACTGACTCTCGTCCAGAATTAGAAAATTTGTAAGATTTTTCCTGTCTTAAAAAATTAACTGAATATTATAACTCGCTCGATCTATCAAAATCAAGTTTGTAGTGATTCGCGAAACCCGGGTAATTATGTAAAAAAAGCGGTCTTTGTATTAAAATATATTTAAATGAATCACGCTATTGCATCGGTAAGCGAGCAATATGGTCATTTCCTCTCTACCTCTGCCTCTGTCTCTCTCTCACAAAGATATATATATATATATATATATATATATATATATATATATATATATATATATATATATATATATATATATAACCTAAACAGCGTTTGCAGGGTTAGACAATCGTTGCAACCACATTTAACCTTTGATTGTAAAATAGTTGATAAGCAGTTAGCACACACACATACTATTAGACACGTTTTCATATATATATATATATATATATATATATATATATATATATATATATATATATATATATATATATATATATATGTTTGTGGGGGGGCCTGTTTAGATGTATATCTATATATGTAGGTTTTCCTATTTAAGTATGCAATTCTTTGCGTGCGTTTATGGAGCGGGGGCTACCCTTTGAAGTGAACATTACAGAATTCTACCTATCGACCTTTCGATCTATATTGATTATTGAATTGACACAGAATATCTGTGTGTATGAGAGATAGAGAGAGAGAGAGAGAGAGGGGATAAAGCGTGGGGAGATAAATAGAAATGAGTCTCATGTGGACGTGAAGGCCTAGCCTTTTTACCACCACGTACCGCGAGCTCAACGCACATGTGGCCACTAAACTAACATCTGAAACGAGCATACATACTAGCTCCTACGGCATGAACAGTTTTTCACATCATATCACCAACGATAAAAATTGTGTTCGTCTTTTTTTTCGTTCTAGTTTTATACTCATTGTTTATTTCCATAACTACCTGTAAAATAAATTATGTAATAACTGTTCGAGTTTACATTTTAGAAACATTTTTATTCAAACGATCGTTTCTTCCCATTCCAAAACAAATTTGTATTAATACTGCTAGACTCAAGTTAAGTTTCAAAGATTAACTAAGTGATTCTTCCCCCCCCCAAAAAAAAAGCCCACAAAATATCAAACAAACCGTCAACTGGAGCGTTTCCAAAAAGCTAAAACAAACAACTATCTGGATTTTTAATAATTAAAAATAAAAACCAAAAATAAAAATTATATATATATATATATATATATATATATATATATATATATATATACATATATATATATATATGTATATGAAGAGTTCTAATGCAAAACGCGATAAATCCAATGTGTTTAAATTTAGACCTAAATCAATACAAGAACGAATATATTAAATATAGACTTCGAATATAAGCTTATTTTAATGGAAAACAAACATTAATTATTCCGTTATTATATAATGCAAAACATAATTTGAGTGTGTGGTCGAGTGTTGAAATGTAACTCCTTCATAGTGCTAGCTTCGTAATTTTTTGAATGGCGTTTATCGCGTTTTGCATTCGAAGTCTATATATATATATATTCATATAAATATATATAATATATATAATATATATATAAATATATAATATATATATATATATAATGTATATGAATATATATATATATATATACATATAGAAAGAGAGAGAGGCATATATATAGAGATAGATAGATAGATAGATAGATAGATAGATATATATATATATAGATAGCCATCCACGTACAGGTTCTCTGCCATATCACAGCTTTTCATTGTGGTTATACGTGGTGCATGTTTCAAGCATATATTCAAAACCCGACCGTTGGTCAGCATTTGGGATCTCTCTCTATAAGACTATAAGAAACACTACAACGCAAAGGAAAATGTAATGTTTATATTTGTTTACGTACGCATTACCAACTACCTGTAGCACTCAATTACTTTATGATATACAATATGCTTCGAGTGGGACCCCTCATCAATTACGTTCGCTTCGAAGTAAGGACAAAATTCTCATGGTTATATCTGTTAACATTCGCATTACTGAATGCTGCGACAGCTCCATTCTTTTTTACGAAGAGGAATACGCCTTTATATTGTAGAGTCCACAGTTTGTTTGTAGGCTATTGTAGCGTATTGTAGAGTGTATGGTATGTAGGTTCTACAATATGAAGGCGTGAAAAACGGCCTTTTTTTCTTGACTTAAGGATGTTTACCTTTTTATAGCTATGACTGAAACAGGTTACAAAATGTGTAGCCATGCCATGTTTGCGTAAGTAGAACTACTTTATTATAAATAAATGATAATATATTATTGAACACAGTAAAGATTCTTCAGATGTTTACTCTGCGCATACGAACCGTAACTGTATTTATATATATATATATATATATATATATATATATATATATATATATATATATATATATATATATATATATATATATGTATATATATATGTTTGATCTGACTAAAGGTTCAATCATTGAGTTGATTTGTATAGCTGCAGTGTTTTGAGTATTGGATGTCAAAATTTTATTTCAGCCTCTCTTAAATTTGAAACTGTTTTTTTTTCTATTGTTCATTTATACTTTACTCATGTGTATAATTTTGACTCTCTCTCTCTCCCCCTCTCTCTCTCTCTCTCTCTCTCTCTCTCTATATATATATATATATATATATATATATATATATATATATATTGGGAATTCATAAATATAAACCAAACTTATTTGTCTACTCCGTTTACTTTTGGCTAAGATCAAAGTGTAGTATCTGTTCCGATGGATACTGCACCCCATACTCGTGTTGTCTTGGCCTTCGGTGCTTGATTTACGCCGGTCTATGGGTCCGTCCTGTGCAGTTCTAGGAGGTCCACCCTCCCAGGCTTCGCCTCCCTTCTTTGGGGAGGAGTAAGTTTATTGCTTACTGCCTGAGGCGCCCCTACCGGGGAATGACGACAGGGCTGCCCAGGCAATTTTTAAACCCCACTTTCCCGACCCGACCTTGGGTCACATCTTACTTGTGGGAGTAAGATAAAAACTGGCCTTGTGCCTAACTCCTGGAGAGGAGTAAATCAATACTCCGTTTAGAACTATAAAACAATAACAAATATACATTGATAAATCCGCTGTTTCTATACAATTCTGGTCCACGCCATTTTTAAATACCAAATCGTCAAGAAACATTGTTAAAAGTACATTAACACCCTTTAAAATAAGATTGAGTAGATTTGGATGTTCCCGTTGTCAATACGGTATATTCAATTTGTAATATTTTAGATAGATTCCCTGCAAAATACCGGAACGTTGAAAGAGGAGATGAACAAAAACATAAATGGAGAAAGTATATGCGATATTTTTATTCAAAAACTTTATTTACTTTTCAGTAAATCCTTCACTTACTTACTCCGTTAACTGACTTCTTAGGAGTTGTGTTCTCTGAAAAGGAAACCCACATTTTTTTTTGTTATTTTTAGAAGGGGTGAGTTTCTCTCGAAATATCAAATTAGGTTACACCATCACGGACTCTATTTAAAGTAAGTGAAAGATTTACTGAAATATAAATAAAGTTTTTGAAGAAAAATATCGCATACATTCTCTTCAATTATTTGTTTTTATTCATCCTGCTTCTTTTTTCCGCATTGCAAACATCCTTATTAAATGTCTATATATTTATATTATATTATATTTATATTTTAAGTTAAGTACTAAAAATTAATAGTGAAGCTCAATGTGTATTAGCGGTAGTAATATTTCGTTCCAGAGCAGTTATGAAGTGAAGTATTTCCGACAAAAAAGACCTTAGTGAAAACACCTTAGTGTAAAAGTGGTTTTAATCTGGAAACATAACAGCTGTTTCGCCATAGTCAACACATGAAACATTTGCGGACTTGTTTTTTTTTTAATGTTCCGTTTGCGTTGACTATAGCGAAATAGCTTTCCTTTGCTTTAGATGAATACCGATTTTATTCTTCATAAGGTTTTCTTTTGTCAAAAATACTTCCATTTACTTATCGCTATATTATAAAGTTACGTATATGTATTTACACACACACACACACACACACACACATATATATATATATATATATATATATATATATATATATATATATATATATATATATATGTATATATATGTAAATTATAACTAAAAGGTAAACTTTTAGAGAGTTTGACCTATTGTGAAATAAGGAAAGCTCAATATACTGGATAGAGCAAAAATATGGTAAGTCAATGAAAATTGATTAGACCTGCAAATGGAAGTAAATCGATATCTTCAGCTGTTCAAAACAAGGAGCAGTTAAGTTAATAAAAATAAATGTTTTTTATTAACTAAACTGTTCCTTGTTTTGAACAACTGAAGATATCGATTTGCTTCCATTTGCAGGTCTAATCAATTTTCATTGACTTACCATATATATATATATATAAATATATATATATATATATATATATATATATATATATATATATATATATACATGTGTGTACAGGGCTATCTCATAAACTAATTAACGGATCATTATGAATTTGTGTGTACATATTCTAAATTATACAGTGTGTAACATAGGCACATTATGTTTTGTGAATGTTAACATTCATGAGTACACGTATATACAGTTATTTTTAGTTTTATTTATTTATATTTCATCAACTAATTATTATGGATTTTGTCATATATATTCTCGGCAACTCGATGAGTAACATGGGCATATTTTTTTTGTAAACTTTACCATTTAGGAAGTGCGCCAATGTAAACTCGCACTCGCCGTCAAAAATCTTTTAAAATAAGTTGGATACAAAACATTTAATCGATAAAAGGAATTGCTCTACATCAAATGTTAGGTTATATTAGGTAGTAGATTTTAAGATTTTAAGATTTTAAGATTTTCAGTGCTGGCGTGTGAGAGTCAATAAATAATATGTATGTCCTTGGTAAAACCCTAAACTATTGAACTATTATGAAATATTTATTCTAGGCAACAGGGTATGTAACTATTTAAAAAAAAAAACTATTCCGTTTAGGATGGTGTCACCGAAAACGTACCATACCCCTAAAGATAAAAAAATAAACATTAGGAGTTTAAAACTAATGCTATGTTTATTGTTTATACCCGCCATAGAACGTTTATTCTACTGGTATGTATGTATGTATGTATGTATGTATGTATGTATGTGTGTGTATATGTATGTGTATGTGTGTATGTATGTGTGCGTGTGTATGTGTGTATGTGTGTATGTATGTACGTGTGTATGTGTGTATGTGTGTATGTGTGTTTATGTATGTATGTATGTTTGTATGTGTGTATGTGTGTGCATGTATGTATGTATGTGTTTATGTGTGTGTATGTGTGTATGTATGTATGTATGTATGTGTGTATGTGTGTATGTATGTGTGTATGTATGTATGCATGTATGTATGTGTGTATGTGTATGTATGTGTGTGTATGTATGTATGCATGTATGTGTGTGTGTATGTGTGTATGTATGTGTGTGTATGTATGTGTGTGTATGTATGTATGTGTGTATGTGTGTATGTATGTATGTGTGTATGTGTGTATATATGTATGTGTGTATGTATGTATGTGCGTATGTGTGTATGTATGCATGTATGTATGCATGTATGTATGTATGTGTGTGTGTATGTATGTGTTTATGTATGTACGTGTGTATGTATGAATGTATGTATGCATATATATGGTAAGGATATATAGATAGAAGGTGATTTGATATCTGCCAACAGGCTGCGAAAGCTCTGACTGTTGCTACAATTTGAACACAATACAAAATGGTAAATCCATCGCTCAGTTCGGCAGCTCGGTAGATAAGATGGAAATGAAAGAGAGTTATCTCGTCCGTCAGATCTATCGACAGATACGAAACAATTGAGATTGATGACCGGGCGGTAGAGGCGATGAAAAAAGGGAATGTAGATGGGAAATTAATCGCAACAAACACATTATGCCAACACCTTTACACAAAATAACAAAAACTAAATATAAAAAAAGCCATACTACTCCGAAGTGAAGCCTATGTAATTCGCCTGACACCGACCACTGTTTAAAAAAAGTGCATTCTCATTGGTTTATTTGTGAATTCTAACAAAACACTGGCGGCAGATGGCGCTGGGGAAATAGGAACAATCACCGACTCACGATTCCGCGGTTCAGCGCATCGTGTTCGTTAGAAACGTGAGAAACCATGTTGTGGTCCCTTCGAAGAATATCGAGAAAGCCCCTATTTTCTTGTCTTCCAAATACGGCAGAGTTAGACAAAAAGGTCGGCTTTTCATGCGAGGAAAAATCCCGCTTCTCCCAAAAAGTCACTCTTGATCTGGACAAAAAATAAGAATTGCCTCAGTCTAAAATAACCCCTTTCGAATTGACCGAGGACAGAACAGAAGTGCAGTATTAGAACAGATATTTCACTTAGATCTCAGCTATCAGGAGAGTAGATGCCGTGAAACCGAATCACTATATTCAAATATAATATATAACAATTGCTATCAAGTTTATCCATCGTTACATTTCGAGACATGGAGTGGATTTATTCTAATAATTATTATAATAAAGAAGATGGCCGAAAGTTGAATTTCCTCCCCAATAAATAACAATTACAACTTATATAATCCCCGCCAAAGCAGAAGTTATATTTTCCCTCGATTTTCCTAGTTTGATTGTTTTTCTCTATGTACCGACGAGCGTCCACATCGCTTGACCAATCGACACCAAAATTGGTTAAAATATCGGTCTTGGTCTACATTAGAACCGATCCAATTTTATGATATCTATGTCAAAGTTCAAGATTACGAGAAAGGTTAAAGTCAAACTTTTGTCGATAACTCAGGTTCTGTTAATTGTAAAGACTCGCTATTTAGTTCACATGTTAGCGTATGAAGTTCAGCATCTTATCTGATCTCGACATATTGACGAAATTTAAAGTTCTGATTTTTCCAAATTTGATGTATGAAACTGATGCTCCTTGATAACATTAGCCACCATGCGCAATTTCAGTCTAATCAGATAACTAGATTTTAAGTTATCAATGTTTCTGTCGCATAACTTTGTGAATACTTCATACACTATGGAGAAGTACGGGCCAGAAAAAAACTTCGGCCCATCCTTACGTTGTCAGCCGGAGGTATGTGGTCTCACGACTGACCTTTGTGAATATTATTTATGCTACTTTGAAATAAGAGACATTATATTGTATTGAAATGAAACTATTTATTTATTTACATTTTTTACGATACTGATAACCGGAAATACTCAATTCATTGTTTAAAGAGTATTGACTTTCAAGCTAAATGAAAACCATTATTTCTTTCACCCGAATTCTTTACTAATAGTAGAGCATATATATATATATATATATGTGTGTGTGTGTGTGTGTGTGTGTGTTATTGTTTATTATCTATGTACGTATACGTTTCGTCCTTAAATCGGGACTCATCAGCATGGAGATATGACTATTCACTACCGGTCATGCGATTCGAGTATTTTACAACTCAAATCCGACGCCTTAACCACACGGCCAATTTTCAATAGCGAATAAACAGTGATAATTTTAACACGTAATCGGCGGCTATAACGTCTAGAGCGTTCTACTTTTTTGAGGAAGGAACGGTGCATTTATACACATATTACGTCCTCTCTACGACTCAACAGTGCAGCTAGGGGCTGGGGATAGTGAGATTCGAAACCTAGATTTCAGTGGTTAGTGTCCGGTTTTCTATCGACTAAGCAAAAGTCTTCCTTCCAGTCTCTAGAGCTAATGGATACCCCCTGTATGAGGAATATATACTCAAACTAGAGTTTCGTAATCTGCAACCGCACTTCTACTGAACCCATATAGTTTAAGTCAGGTGGCAAGGAGAAATCCAGAACAAACGGAAATGATACTGCCGTAAGCAGAAAAGACTGGTGTTATTCCGCGTTTACATTTTCCTAGACTACGTGTACGATCAAAGCTTGAAAGTCTAGTCTACCGTACTCGTTAATCTGTAACGTGTGTGTGTGTGTGTGTGTGTGATCATCGTGTAGTTCCACAGCTTGCTGATTGTGATTAAGACGAGATTTTGAATGTCTGGTACATCTCCGTCTATCCAAGCAATTTAAAACGGCTTTTCGTTCCCACTTAGCTTTTCATCCACCCACTTGCTATACAGAAAGTCGTCTGCAGTAATTATCTCGAAGACACAATCAGCAAAATGACTTTTATTTATTCATAGCTGCGGAACTTTCATTTCTTTTGTTCTCTTTCCTTTTTTTCTTTTTTTGGACCCTCTTAACCATTTATTAAACAACCAAGGCCAAACAATTGATCGCCCTTAAACACGCGCACACGCGCAGTTGAGAGCACGCGTAGCGATGCAGAATCATCAGCATCACACACACAGACACACACATACACGCATATACCAATAGACATGCATAGACACACAACAGTGCGTGTTTTGACTCGTAGTTCACATTAGAATAAGCAGATTTATACTTTAGTAGCAGTTGAAATAGCGCCGTTTGACGACGTTTAAATCAGCGGACGTCTAGATAGAAATAACCGAGGTAAGACGAGAATATTATATAGTGCCAGATTTTTAATTTAGAATAGACATCAATGAGAAAATATCCAACACACACACAAACACACACACACACACACACACACACACACACACACACACATACATATATATATATATATATATATATATATATATATATATATATATATATATATATAATCTAAATAAGCTTTGAGTCATTTTAAACAAAGAAAGAAAATGCACTTTAAATTCCCAGGGATACTAACTAAATCCCACATATCGCAGACTAAGCACTTGCATAAGCCGACTTACCGCTGGAAAATTTACAAATACAAAAGGGGATACAGTGAAACATAAACAGGGGACGCTTGTCAAATATTAAACGGGGATTATCAGCTGTTTATATATATATATATATATATATATATATATATATATATATATATATATATATATATATAGCTCATCGGTAATGTGTTCCGCAGACGGGAAGCCTTTGCGAAGAAGATATATTCGTGGACATTTCGCCTGACATTAGGCACATTGACATTTGAGCTCCGTCGGGCAGATTTCATAAAAATAATGATAGAGTAGAGAGAGACTAGCAACGTCTTTTATGTGAAAAAAGAGGCTTTAAGGAATGAAAGAGATCACCCTCCATTAGATTTCGAAGACGATTCTGAATTCTGCCCAGGCAAGGAAAAGTGCTCTGAATGGCACCTTATCAGATGTGGTAGTACTATTCCATCTTGGTACGTATCTGACTCTTATATGAGTAGAAGACGTGCCCCGCTATTACTTAATAATTCAATATATACTTTTCATTGTAAACGCAGATTGTCGCAAGTAATAGATGACACAATTCCTTGATGGAAGTTCATCTTGCTGCCGTGGTTAGGGTTAGGGTTAGGGTTAGTAAAAGAATACATGTTAAATAAATAAAAACAAATAAAATAAAGTAAAAGTAAAAAAAAAATGGACGAACCATTTCTTCTGGCTATATCACGTTTAAACACCAGTTCTCGTCGTATCACCAAATTTAAGTAACGTTCTATTTTCTCAGTACTTAGATGTGTAACCATTTGTGAATAACACGTGCTATAAGTTTGTAAGTTGAAGTGGCCCTAAACTCCCTATTTTCTAGCCTCCCCACGAGGGTAGAGAAAAACACTAGGTCATTTTTTTAATGTGGAGAAAAATCCAGCCTCCCCCAAAATGGGTACTCTTAATTGGAACACAAATAAGAATTGCCCCAATCTAAAAGTCAATTTTTCTAATAAACATTGAGAAAAGGTATGGATCAATTTCTGCTTCCCACACTTATGCGGTTAATAGTAGGGTAGTCTCCGCTTTGAATCCGTAATGTGACAACTAGTATAGAAGAAGGAAAATTCCGTGAGAACACTTGTTTTTCTCTATTCATTCCAATATTGCTTTGTGCCGTCCTGGATTTCTCGGTGCGACTAAACCTAAGCAATAGCGTGTCAGGAATAATTCTACATACCCATTGCGCAAGCAGCCTTTAAAAGTGAATTCATCGTCTCGCGAGGCCGAAGGGTGATAGTTACTCTATGTATTCAAATGAAAGCTTTAAAATTGGTAAAAGCATCCAACTCGAGAGGCAAACATTCAAACTCCTCGGCCTAACATCCACAGGTAACATTAATTGAAACAAATACATTAAAGATACCGCCAAATCTGCTACAAGGAAAGTCTATCGTTCTAGAAAACTTCACACATTTGCCAGTATCCTGCATCTCTACAAAACCACCAGCCACAATTGTATAGAGTACTGTTGTCACATCTGGGCTGGTGCACCAACCACTAGTCTTTTCCTCTTATACAGGCTCCAAAAAGGAGTGTCTAATATGTCCACCAAGCTTCAGTTCCCATCCCATCGCCACAGTGACATAAGTTTCTGCTCTGGTATCCCCTCGACGTAAATACACCCGACTAATACGACAATCAGCAAAATCACATCTGCTCACTGTATAGGTCCTCAGATGGCGTAGGGCTTTCTAATCTAATAGCTCATTTCCTCGAACTACTAGCGTTTGGAAGTTTCTCCCTGCTTCCTGTTTCCCTTACTGTATCAACATGCTAAATTTGAATGCAATGTGAACAAACATCTCGCTACACAACTCCTCACTTGGAGTGCCCCCTATGAATCTGACCCCTAATGCTCAGTGGCCCTTTACGTCTCAGTGGTAATGTGCCTTGTTTGGGGTGGATAAAAGTTTTTAAAATGATCTTTCTGTATCCTTGTTCTTGCTGGTGTATTTGTAAAACCTCACTAACTAACATTCAAATCTTTGCGGGCCTTGTGTTGTATACGTACGAAAACATCACGTGATCAGCATTCTAAACATCGCGGACCAATCAAACACTTCTTTGAAATAAATGTGAACTGTCTATGAAATCAGAGGATTAACATTTTTATTTAGTCTCTACTCGACAATTGGATGACTCACACGCTTAATTACATACACACATACACGCATACATATGCATTCTCTACATTCATTTATAATTAATGAAACTTCGTTTCTTAATAAATTTAATTTATTATTCTTCAATTGCCCTATAAACCTTCTGAATTTAAAAGAAATGCAGCCATTAACAAAATTTATAACCCTTCTGATTGTGTAACGAAATGTCTGGTAGAAGGGGGAACAGAAGAAAAATCGAATGAACAAAACTAATAAGATTTGTGCGTAGCAATAACATTGAATTAAAAGCTAACACAAATAACAATATTCTAGTACGTAAACTTTTGGAAGGGGGTCAAGAATGTAACCCATTTAATTTGATAGAAACAATGAAACATTTGACATTATTCAAGTTTTAAAACATTATAGACGAGAAATTCCTCAGAAAACGATATACAAAAAAATGTTTAAAAATATCGTTACTTAACTTTTGATGGTGTAAAATACGTATACTTAACTTTCGATGGTTGGAAATATCTGTATATAACCTTCGATTGGGAAAATATCTATACTAAACTTTCGATGATTGAAAATATATATACTAAACTTTCGATGATTGAAAATATATATAGTTAACCTTCGATGGTTAAAAATATCTATACTTAATCCTCGATGGTGAAAATATATATATTAAGCTTTCGATGGTTTAAAATATGTATACTTAACATTCGATTATTGAAAATATCAATACTTAACTTTCGATAGTTGAAAATATCTATACTAAACATTCGATGGTTTAAAATATGTATACTTAACTTTCGATTGTTAAATTATCTATATTAAACATTCGATGGTTTCAAATATGTATACTAAACTTTCGATAGTTAAAAATATCTATACCTAATCTTTGATCTGAAAATATCTATGATAAACTTTCGATGGTTGAAAATATGAATACTGAACTTTCGATTGTTTAAAATATTTATACTTAACTTTCGATGGTTGAAAATATGTATACTAATCTTCCGATTGTTTAAAATATGTATACTTAACCTTTGATAGTTTACAATACGTATACAAAACCTTCGATGGTTGAATACATGTATACTTAACCTTCGATTGTTTACGATACGTATACAAAACGTTCGGTGTTTTAAAATATGTATAATTAGCTTTCGATGGTTTTAAATATGTATACCAAACTTTCGATGGTTGAAAATATGTATACTAAACTTTCGTTGGTTTAAAATACGCATACTAAACTTTTGATGGTTTAAAATACGTATACTAAACTTTTGATGGTTTAAAATACGTATACTACACTTGCGATGGTTTAAAATATGTATACCAAACTTTCGATGGTTTAAAATATGTATACTAAACTTACGATGGTTGGAAATATGTATACTAAACATTCTATGGTTTAAAATATATATACTAAACTGTCAATCGTTTAACATACATATACTAAACATTCAATAAATGCTATCGGAATAAACAACACAACTGTTACTGTAGTTTAAAATATCTAAATGAATAAATGCGAAAGTTGGGCTCATTTCTCAGTAAAAACAAAACGCCTTCTTTCGTGTACATTCGACTTTAGACAATGGACACTATATATATATATATATATATATATATATATATATATATATTATGTATATGCGATATCAGTCGCAAAATTGACTTATTTGCATATTGGTTTAGAAGGAAGGGCATTTTATTAATTAAGTATTATTTGTATTTTTTATTTCTTCTATGCGACTATCTTTTGATTTTTATTTGACAAATAGTTTTGTTTTGCAGCAACATTTTATTTCCTACCACAGATATTGACCATTTTATTAAAATTTTCTTTTCTTTAGTGGAATCGATTTTCTTTTCTAGAAGTTACGATCTATTTCTAAATTGCAACTGCAAAGTACAAATTTCTTTCTTTCTATTTTCATTTAAAAGAGTAATAAATTTGTATAAAAATTACCAAAATTTTAATATTAATATTATTTAATGAGAAAGGTTTTGTTTAGTGTTTACAACAAAGTTATGATTGAAACGTGTTTTATTTTGAATGCACCTTTCAAGTATCTCAAGTAGCGAACTTTGTCAAGCAATAATGAGCCGACAAAGCAAGTTAGTATGTATATATATATATATATATATATATATATATATATATATATATATATATATATATATCAGCAACAAGACACTATACGAGCTGTGCAACGAAAAACCCCTCTCCACAAAGGTCGCTGAACAAAGATGGTCTATATTAGGCCATGTCCTACGAATGGACCCTGACACTCCCGCACAGAGGGCACTAGACTTTGCCGTTACTGTCTCGCAAGCCTATCAACTAGGACGGCACTGCACAAATCTGCTGGACTAGGACCACTACGTACAGCGAAACAACTACATTGCCTACGACAACTTGCGCATAACAAGGCCAGAGGCCTGGGACTTGCATGGAGGACTGATTGCAGCTACGGGATGTCACTTGACTACCGTAGCCGCAGAACACAGTTTTAATAAAATAATAATAATAATAATAATAATAATAATATATATATATATATATATATATATATATATATATATATATATATATATATATATATATATATATTCATGTCAGTCGGATTTGGGATTCAGACTTAAATAGTATCGCATCTGAAACATCGATACTTACTTTTGCCAAGCCACCCACTTTGTCTTCCTATTTTTTTGGCATGTTATTTACAATAATAAAATGTGTTTCGCTTCATTTTTATCTTGGAAAACGAATTATTCTGCTTAAGAAGATTTTCTACTATGATGACAATTTTAGGTATTGACTCATATAATGCAACAGAGATAAGTAATGTTTCGAATATTTAAAGAGGCTAATACACATTTTAAACCGCAAATATTGATCTTCCCTGCATTTTATCATGCAAATTGGTGAAATAATAAAACTAAATGAAATTAAAATCTTCGTTTTCATTTAGTTTTCTTTATAATTTTTAAAATGTGCAACCAACACAATTTAAAACTAAACAACAATTTCTGTGAACGCCGGGTGTTCATAGTTAGTGATCTGTATAAATTAGAGAATGTTTAATATGTAGGGGCAGATTAATGAAAGAGATGGACATATTCAGTGTCAGGATTGAAGTAGAAACACTCTGCAAGGAGTTTATAACGAGTTATAAATTATACAGAGCATCACTGTCTTCCTTTATCTTGAAATAAATATTATTGTAAATAAATGTGCGAGCTACTATAAAAGAAAATATAACCAATCAGCCGTGCATTACCTTTACTGTTTCGGCTTTACAGAAACCAATGAAGGGAGACATTATTTTAGTAGTTACAATAGCTCACCTGTTGGCCACGTCGGGGAGGTCAGAAATTATCGCAAAGACCCAACAATGAGGGTGACAATTATGATAACAATGGGGTTCGATGCCTTATGGTGTGCGCATTCTATGCAACAACTAGCTTGTCTTTGGGTTGAGAAAACTTTTACGCCACACACTAGAAGAAGAAGAAGAAGAAGAAGAAGAAGATGAAGAAGATGAAGATGATGATGATGAAGATGATGAA
>OY744518.1:36877707-36895207 GCA_963556195.1 Sepiola atlantica
TTCTTCCCATTTATCGTAATTTGTATTAAACCGAGAAATCGCCCATCTTTCACCTAGGTACATTCATTTCTGTTGTCAATTCAACCAATCTCAAGTAGTTTTTTTATGTCTCTACCAGCATTTTAAGAAAGAGTGATTCTCTCTTTACAGCACATTTATCTACATTAACATAAATGTTTATATGAATTTAATAGCAAGATAATAGGTCTGTTTACTCACATATTAGCCATGACAATTAAAAGAAATTATATTCATGTTTAGTAATGCAATAATAGTTTATTAACAGATGTATCGCAGTTCATGTATTTTTGAACAACATCGAAGTGGGATAAATGGTTGTAGCGCTGTGACCCAAATTTACGGGTACATCTATTATACTGTAAACACATACAGTATTTAAAACTAGATTGGTTAAATCAAATTTATATAAAGTGTTCTTGGAATGTTATAACATTAAGAATACAAATTACGATGCTTAAATAAATCAACAAGCCACCTCTTCCCCCCTCCAAGTGCTAGATTAAATATCCCCCTTTGGGTGATTTTAAGTATTTAATCGTAAGACAAAAAACAATTCTGCTTCTCATCGTATTTTTATTTCTTCAAGGCTCAAGAATAGGCGTAAAACCGAATTCGTAATCTTCCTTCAAGCCCTAAGCTGTATTCCGCTTCCCTTATGTTTAAATAAATACTAGCCTAAGAATCAAATGACCGCAGGCACTTGAACACATTATACATCTCTTACACAAGTTTAGATCGCATGCCACTAATTGTTTCGCGAAGAAACCGGCGCTTGGTATAACACCTGCTTTTAAAATTCATCGCCCGTCAAAAATGACTGACGAGCGATTTAAAGCCAGGCTTTTCTGCTAGGCTCCGGTTTTATTCGCGAAACCTTTGGTACCATGAAATCTAACCTTCTATAAAAATTAATAAGTAAATAAATATTACGCTGTTATAGTACAATTGTTATTGCGTTTATGTTTTTTCAAGACTGACAAGTGGTCATGAAAAACAATCGAGAATTACCATGATACTCTTCAGGATGGGAAAACAACTGTGTTCTTAATCTGTATTAATGCACGTGATGCAATAAAGCATCACGTTCATTAATACCCATGAAGTAAAACGTAGCCTAAAGTAAACTCTCAAGCCTTAGTAGATTAACTCGTATGAGAGAAAAACACTTGGATAGCTGAGAAGAGAATTCCTGGAACAGATATTGTTGCCACAGGTTCAATTGTAAAGTTGAAACCACAAAGAAAGAATCGAAGAAATGACTCTTCTTTCGCTCATGTATTAATTCAGGATAATTTGAATGATGATTCAACCAGGGTTTTTTTACCCCGCCTAATAAACCGGTATCGTCGGGGCCTTTGGGTCTGGATTTACGCCGGTCTATTGTGGGTTGCCGGTCCTGTACAGTTCCAGGAGGTGCACCCTCCCAGGCTTCGCCTCCCCTCTTTGGGGAGGAGTAAGTTTATTGCTTACTGTCTGAGGCGTCTCTACCGGGGAATGCCGACAGGGCTGTCCAGGCAATTTTTAAATGGCCAGAGTGCTCACCTCTCGAGCGCTGGCTTATCTAATCCCACTTTCCCGACCTTGTGTCACATCTTACCTTGTGGGAGGTAGATAAATAACTTAGATGATGACAACATTTAAGACGAAATAGCAACCAACGGTATTTACCAGTTAATATGATTGCGTCATACTGAACAGCCATTTATTTGTGTCGTGCTTGTATTATTTTCATGGGAAGAACGATCTATCTATCTACCTATCTATCTATCTATCTATCTATCTATACTCCTTTCTTCTATTCTAGGTCGTTAGTGATATATATATATATATATATATATATATATATATATATATATATATACGTTTCTCTTTTTCGCTAGATCTATATATCCATATACACCCTTCTCTTCAACTTTATCTATTTGTCTATCAATGTATCTATTCATGTACGGGTCAGATTATCTGCATTTCCACATTATCTATCTATCAATCTATATGCATATGTATCTCCTCTTTTTGCACTCTCTCATTATATATATATATATATATATATATATATATATATATATATATATACATATATATATATATACATATATATTGGTATTTGTTTGCCTTTGACAGTAAATTCGTATACGTTAAGTTAATATTTCCCTTTCTCTTTATCTATGCACACACACACATATATATATATATATATATATATGTGTGTGTGTGTGTGTGTGTGTGTGTGTGAACAAAAAGTGAGAAGGATAAAGGGGGAGATGGATAGATAGAAATTAATTTATCGGTATATATCTACACACAAATACATCTATCTATCGATCTCCTTCTGTTCACCCCCCCCACCCCCCACACACACACACATATATATATATATATATATATATATATATATATATATATATATATCTTAATTTGTGTCGTGCTTGTATTATTTTCATGGGAAAAACGATCTATTTATCTATCTATCTATCGAGCTGATACCTATATCTACAGTGCTCGTTTGTGGTAATGTCCGTTCTTGGGTTTTTATACTTGATTCACCTCGGCCTTAGTTCATATACCCTCCGTTAAAGTCAACATTTCCTTTGATTTAAACTCATATATATATATATATATATATATATATATATATATATATATATATATATATATATATAGAGAGAGAGAGAGAGAGAGAGAGAGAGAGAGAGAGAGAGAAAGAGAGAGAGAGATATGTGTGTGTATCGATCGCTTTCCTATCCAGTTTATATCTACTTATCTCATTATTTTCCCAAATATACATCTATCTGTCTTTATTTAAACTATGTCTAAATTTATCGTCCACATTCCGCCATACTAATCTATCTATTTATCTATCTATTCTCTTACTCGCTAAAATGGAAGACAATCTCGAACGTTCACTTTGGAAAATCTACAGTTCAACCTCTCATGATTCAGTTCTGCCCGACTTCCAAGAAGCCATTGCTTCAAAACATAGTAATAAGACCATTAAAATGACAAGACATTCTCATCAGACATGCAACGACATAAAAGTGTTACTTTTGAGGAAGTGAAAACCATTATTCAAGATATCAATAAAGTATACGTTGAGTTGTGAAAAAACGCAGATCGCAATCTCAAGCTCCTCTCACCACCACCACACAAACGCACATTGTTATATACTAGACGATTCGTGGGGCGTTGGGACAGGTCACGGATTATCCAGTATATCTACAAAGTTGCAAACTCTACGAATCATTCTTTATGACGTCATCTATATTCGGCTACTGATACACATTTTTTTCTTGATAATAACCATTCGTATTTTATGCGCTCTTCCCATTTTCCTTCCCTTCTTTCTCTTTTTACTTTCGATATCAATTTCTCCCTTTCTCTATCTATCATCTCTATGTTCTATTTCTTCCCTATCCCTCGTTTCCTCTTTATCTCTTACCTTCCTTTCCCTCCGTCCATCTAATTCTCTTATTAACCGTCCTTTAACTGCGTATTTTTCTATAGTGATGATTTACTCCTCTCCAGGAGTTAGGCACAAGGCCAGTTTTTATCTTACTCCCACAAGTAAGATGTGACCCAAGGTCGGGTCGGGAAAGTGGGGTTTAAAAATTGCCTGGGCAGCCCCGTAGGCATTCCCCGGTAGGGACGCCTCAGGCAGTAAGCAATAAACTTACTCCTCCCCAAAAAGGGGAGGCGAAGCCTGGGAGGGTGGACCTCTTAGAACTGCACAGGACATACCCATAGATCGGCGTAAATAAAGCCCCGAAGGCCTAGACGATACCAGTCTATGGGGTGCAGTATCCATCGGAACAGATACTACACTTTGATCTTGACCAAAAGGCCAAGTTCTATAGTAGAAGGTGACGTAATCTATCTACAACGCCGTAAAGAAACTGTCTCACTTTCTTTTTATGGATAACGCCATCCAGTGTGCACAATACCATTTGTGACGAAATTAATTTGTTTATCAGATTCAGACTTTATTATTACTTATGTACCGATTGTATTGGCTATGAAGAAACAGATGTCATTTTTTTTTTAAATTCATACCAATTTGGCTTGATACGAAACGTCCTCATCTATTCAGTGATATGAATATAGAATTTATCTATCGTATTTTTTCTGTTTTAATTGGTTACGTCATCATTTTGTGACACCATCTAGTGTGTATGAGAATAACATGATCAGTAGACGATCCGTGACCATGACGTAAAGAATTAACGTAAAAAAAGATAACTTGTACTTTTTCCTCTAATTTAATGGATTATGTCATCATTTCTTGATGCCATCTACTGCGAACTGTTTACACTAATATCTGTTTTCATGGATACGTCAACATTAAGTGATATCATCATTAATGACGTCATCTTTTGTATTATGTCATCCAGTGTGCACGGCGACAAATAAACAAGGAAACGAGATAACAAAAATATCCACAGAGTTTAAGGAGTATACTATAGATCTTGAGCGTCTAGAGAGTTCGTATATAATAACTGTCCACATAAACGACCCGTGATCCTGTTTACATTGATGACGTCATACTTTTATCACTTCACCATTCATGATTTCATAAAGGATTTTACGATGTCTTTCACTCCCTTTTGAATAGAGGCACCACAAAACGATAATGCCATAAAAGATCTTCCCGATGTCTGCCACCTGGTTTAGTGGAAGACGTCATTCCTTTTGTTAGGTCATCGTTTTGTGACGTCACACAGCGTGTACGGGACAAACGACTAAATAAGAAAACAAAAAAAACGAACAAGCAAGAATACATGATAACAATATCTAAGAGTTTCAATATTATATATATATATATATATATATATATATATATATATATATATATATCTAATAATAATAATTCTGTTGGAAATATCTCAATACAAAAAATGATTCACTCTAAGTTTTGTTCGCCGCGTGTTTCGAAGAAAATAAATGGACGCGTTTTTCGTAAAAATATTCGAAGTAAATCGTTTCTTGCTGTAAATCTGACAATGCATTAGTCTATAAAATGCTGGCTTTGTTATTAATGATGTACCGATTGTATTGGCTATGTAGAAACAACTGTTATGTTTTAAACAAACACCAACTTTGCTTGATCTCCTCTACGTGTAGCTTAGTTGAATACTGGTAGTTATATTCTGTAAATAATTGATCCCTCTTTCAACAAAATATACCCTCATCTCTTCTCAAGACACCTATAGACGTGTAAAAATAGAGGATTTGTTATCCCCTATTCTGAATTAAAGAAACAAACGAAACCTTTTTTACAACAAACGATGCGTATATTAGACGTTACCTATACCGTTTGATATAGGTAGAAAGAAACTTAGGACAGTGTCCGAAAGAAGAAGTTAAAATATCTTCAGACAAAGATAGCAACCAGTAGACAAGGGGGAAGGAAAGAGGCTGAGGCAATCCGTCCTGACTGGTGCCAGAGTACCGTCTGGTGATCGTCCGCATATCCTAAGGGAACTCAAGTAGTCCTTTAGGGAACTAATGATATCAATGCGCCCTGCGAGCTGATTGGTCAGACCAGCTCATGGAGACACTGATGCGCATTACAAAGTAAATCTATGACTGCTACAGATGAAGCTTTATTGGAAGAATCAAGACTTTTGTGAAAAGCATTAGGTGGAGAGCTAGCGACTATAACAGAACTGCGAAGTTGAGGAACTAACATACATTTGGAAGTGGATTGTAATAATCATATGCTTACCACTCCTTAACCTCTCAAATTGCTGTGTAACTAAGTATTATCTGCACTTTAGTCGTGATGCTATGTTTTAACTTCAAACTTGGTGTCTACTTCTTGTGCTGATGAAGTGCTTCGATATCAATAACAATCCATATCGTCTCAGAAACGATCATATACGAAACTTGTTTATGTTGAATTCTTAGAACGTATGTAAATAAATATGTCATAAATTTATTTACAACGTATCTATAATATATATATATATATATATATATATATATATATATATATATATATATATATATACTGACTCAATTTCTCTGAAAAAGAAGGTTTTGTTATTCGAAATTAATAAGAAAAAAAGTAAAAACCAGATCATATAAGTGAATTTTAATAATATATTGCATCTTAAAACGTGGTCTCCAAAAGCATTTGTTTGTCTATTTTCAATTACCACGATTTCTTTCAAGAACCTCTACTTTAGTATATATATATATATATATATATATATATATATATATATATATATATATATATATATCGTAATTTAACATAAATGTACCCATAGCTTCAAAAGTTGCTGGTTAGAGTTTTATCAAATTTAAAACATATTCTTGTGTGAGATACTCTCTTCTGGTTTCTACAGCCTGTTTTACACAGAATAAATGTTGCCAGCCCCTTTCAACAACATCGTTATTTTAATAGTAACTGTTCGACTGAGCTAAAATCCCTGTAAAATATTCACAGCAAGAACTCGTTAAGCTACAATCACAGCAAATAACTGTCCCTTCTCTCTCTCTCTCTTTACCAAAAACCAAACGATACTTCCATAAACAAAGTTTCTTTTCTTAGAACATACCCTCTGTAGAATAAGATACGACGAGTTTGATTCTCAATCGACTGCAGCATGGTGGTGTTCAAGTCTAATGTAAACAAATACTTGTTGGGCTTCCTCTTGGATAATCAATTCCTCTTAAGTAATCTTCTGTTTATCCCATCAATTGTTTCCGGTCATCTCGTTGAGGCAATCATCGTACGACTGACGATCCTTTTATCCCCTATCGTTAAGTGGTTCCTGGACCTTGATAAGTGGTGACATATTTGTAAAAAAGTAAATAAATAAATAAAAATTGCTCTTTAGATCTTAAGTTACTGTTGCATGTGATGTCATCCTCTGAACCAAGGTAACGCCGGTTAAACTTCACTAGTATATATATATATATATATATATATATATATATATATATATATATATATATATATATATATATATATATATATTGTTGCATGTGACTATTTCTTCCAATCGCATTCTTTGTATAAATTTGAAAACTTTTCTGTTTTTAATTAAAGTTCACCATCCGATTGAGAATGGTCGTATTTAGACGATTGAAATATTTCGGAGAACTATACAAAATGAGTTTTTGAGTTTATTTTTTGTTAGTTGTTTAATTGCTTATCCTTTATTCCATTTTTAATTTCACATTCTGTCAGAAACATTGTTTCTTTTTTCCTCATATATATATATATATATATATATATATATATATATATATATATATATATATATATATATATATATATATAGTAAGCTCCCGCGTTTCATCCCCGGGGGGAATCTTCAGGCTAAAATGCATTTTAGGCTGAAGATTCCGCCTGGGGATGAAACGCGGGAACCTATGTGTAGCTTAACTGCCATTAATATATTTTCATAGCTTACTGCCTAGCTCTACTTACGTATAGAGAACTGTTGAAGTAAATAATGAAAATTGATACATAAAAAAATATATCTACTCATAAAATCTTATGTGGATACATGAAATAGTAAATATATATATATATATATATATACATATATATATATATATATATATATATATATATATATATATATATATATATATATATATATATGTACCGTTGTGCTAAGAGATTGATACAGATGACGCAAAGATATGAATAAACCGATCGAATGGACTGTCATTTATGCAGAGGCAAAAAAAAAATATAGCATTGCATGACAAGACAAGAGAGAAAATAATGAAATAGATTTTCTTTATTGTTATTATTATTGCTAAGTCTCTTTTTTATTTTAACGATCATTCCTCTAGAATTACATCATCATCATCATCATCATCATCATCATCATCATCATCATCATCATCATCATCATCATCATCATAACAACCGTCATCATCATCATCATCATCATCATCATCATCATCATCATCATCATCATCATCATCATCATCATCATCATCATCATCATCATCATCATCATCATCATCATCATCATCATCATCATCACTAGCAGCAGCAGCAGCAACAACAGCAGCGGAATCTAATCACTAGGAATTGTTCACACAAGTCGTTCTCAGTGATTGCTGATACTGTTGTTCCCCGGACTTTCAGTGACAACAGTCTCCCTAGATTTAAAGCACTCTTTGCCTCTTTCGGTAAAGGCTGCAAAGTATTTGGCGTCATCGCAACAACCACTTACCATCGTTTTATCGCTGGCAACGACCGTTGGTCTTCTCTGAGATTTGAGTGGGAATACACTACGCCAAACTTCCTTTGCTCCAGCGCCATTCCAATGGATGTATGGCTGGTGCTCTTACTCCTCGGCCTTTCCATCCCTCTTGACTATGACCAGTCGAGCCTGGTTCATTAACGAGCGTGTGTGTGTGTGTGTTTTAAATGTGATATTAGCTTATGGCATTTGGGGCAGTTCTTCTCTTCTTTTTCTTCTTTTTCTTTTTTTTCTTTTGATTATTATTATTAATATACAAACAAGAGACAAAAGAGAGAAGAAAAATATAATCCGTAGAAAACACTTCAAATATTCCTTCCCGTAATCTTAAAATATTATTCTATCAATCTCTACATTTGTATATTTGATAGTGGTCGTTTTTTATTCACATCTCTTAATGTCTTGACTTAAGAATAGACGCCATGTTTGTTTTGTGACTAGCTAATTTGTCTTTCTCTCGCTTATGCTCGCGCTCTCAACTCCTTACCCTCTATCATTTCCTTTCTCTCCTGTCTCTCTTTCCCTCATCCTGTCTCTCTTCCCGCCTCTCTATCTACAGTCATTTCATCTGTCCGATGTTTGTCTGACGGAACTTTGACATCAATATCCTTGTGTAAATCGGACTTCTCAGCCGGGCGCTGTCATATTCCTAAAAGAAAAACACCACCATTTTCGATGATCTATCAAATATCATCTTGCTTCATTTTGCTTTCACAGTGTTTTTCTCAAGTTTTTATTATTATTATTATTATTATTATTATTATTATTATTATTATTATTATTATTATTATTATTATTATTATTATTATTATTATTATTATTATTATTATCTATTGGGGGTTTTTTTTTAGGGTTTTACTCAGTTGGCAAATAACATAAAATCAGATTGGCTCATATTGATACTGTCTTGCAGACAACCAAAAAAAGAGTGTCATTATGATAATATAAGGCGTCTGTATAAAAGGCATCGTATGCGAAATCTCGAATGCCCTTTTGCCAGACTAGGCTTATTTGAATGTGTGATGTTTTAGGGAAAGGGATGTGTGTTTAGGGGGAAAATAACAGTTAATTATAATTTAAATAATATGCTAGGACAGTAAATACGTTCGACCATAACACGCCAAAATTCGAAAGCGATATGCCAGATCTAATCTCCTCCGCCTCTGACAATATTATTCTCTTCGGTCAATTTACTCGGTTTAGAACCGAATATGCTCTAGGACGTCATAAAAGATACAGGAAATATCTTTAGTTCATAACTGTGCAAAAACACCTAATATAGAAATACATATTTGTTATATGAAGCTGCAATTTGTTTGGTTCATCGTTACGGTAACTCGTAAACTGTGGGCTTTGACTATCATGTTCAAGTTCCATCCCTATATAGAGTCGTATTTGCGTCTCTCTGAGATGTTTCCTTCAACGGTCAGTAGGTTTGCCCCGCTTCAGTTTTAAATAACATGTTCTTTGGTCTGCCACGATTATGTTTGAAATATCATTTTTAACTGCGTTCGAAATTTTCTTCATAGAAGTCGCTCCAGACGAGACATGAAACCACTTGGTGTAAAGAGCTGAAAAGAACAAAAGATGATTAAGCTACATAATAACAAAAATGGAGAGGAAGATGGACTCACTTTAGAATGAGGTAGTCTTTTAACTGATAGTGAAAAATTAAAGGGGAAAATAATCTAATCTAAAGCAGAAATATTAGCATGGCAGTGATGAACCCGGTCATCCACGTCGAAAATACCTCAAGGGACACACACACCCATGGGCAACATGACACTTCAGAATACCCCAACATTTAGCGAGTTCTTATAGAGAAGCCTCTACATGAGCTACCCCCCAGTTCGGTATCCATTATTATAACCCAGAAAAGTGCTGATCAGATAATCACTATAACCATGCCCTCTATCAAAGATACTTAACTACCTTCATTATCTGTAAGTTATCAGAGAAAGCAAGACTTAAAGAGACCACCAGCGTTCAATCCCCTGGGCCCGAAACAGACTAACCAAAAGGTAAGCCCTTCAAGAACCCAATGGGGAAGGAAGGGGTTACAAGGAATCCCTTTGTTTGAGACAAGCTCTACCATAGACTAATAAAAACAATAATCCATGAGAGGGAAATAACAACGAATCTGATTGGTTAGTTAGCTGGACTAAACACCACGTGGATATATAAAATCAAACAATACCAAAAATCTGTGCACTTAGCCTTATGATTTATTGCAGGGATTAAACATGCACACATCTGTGTAGCTTAATTGTCATACAAATATTTTCATACTACTACTATAATTACTAATTTCTATTCGGATTTTGAGCCCTGTTGAATTAAATACTGAAAATCTATACACAATATGTTATATCACCTTATGATATTATATGTGTATATACATGAAATAATTATATATATATATATATATATATATATATATATATATATATATATATATATATATATATATATATATATCGTCCGGTTAGTCTCCTCCGTTATTAGCAAGGTTTTTGAAAGGTTGGTTAACAACAAGCTTGTTCATTTTCTGGAAAGTCTGGGCCTCTTTAGTAGTGTCTAGTATGTCTTTCCTGGTTTTGGTTCAACTGCTGATCTTTTAACTGTTGTAACTTAGCGGATCTGTCGGTTTATGGATAATTCAGAAGAAGGAAGAGCCATTGCTCTTGAGATTTCGAAGGCGTTTGACAGAGTGTGGCATTCTGGTCTCCTACGCAAACTTCAGGGTTATGGTATTGGTGGTGAGGTTCTTGACATTATTAGGTTTTATTTTTTCTGATCGAAGCATGCGAGTAACTTTGGACAGTGTATCTTCATTCTCTTTTCCTATTAATGCTGCTGTTCCTCAGGAATCTATTCTAGGCCCAACACTGTTTCTTCTCTATGTAAATTATCTTCTAGAGAATATTGTTCAGAAAATTAACATCTATGCTGATGATACCGCTCTCTATTCTGGTGTTCCTTCTCACCCATCTCCCTCGGATCAGTCGAAATATGCGGCTGATCTAGAAGTTGACCTGTGTTCAGTTGTAAATTGGGGTACGAAATGGCTTGTTTCATTTAATCCAGATAAGACTCAGCTCATGTCTTTCGATCGTAGGTGTGCCTCTTTGTTCCTGAGATTATCCGTGGTAGCTCTGCTCTTGAGGAGAAATCGACTTTGAAACTTTTTGGTCTTCCATTCTCAACAAATCTGTCTTGGGGTTCATACATTAGATCCATTGTTCTTTCTGCATCCTGTAAAGTCGGTTCTCTGTATCGCTCCAAAATCTTGCTCACACCTTAACCCATCATCTATCCCTACACATCTACAATCAGACTATGCATGGAGTACTGTTGTCATATTTGAGCTGGTGAATCTCTGTCCCATTTGAGGGTTCTTGATAATGTGCAGAAACGTATCTGTAATTTGATTACTCCCTCTCTCTCACAGACGTGATGTTGCTAGTCACATTTTTTTTATAAATACTATTATGACATGTGTTTTTCAGAATTATATGATATGTTCCCCGCTTCTTTAGTTCATGCTCGTTTGACTCGTTGGTCCAGTGGTCTCCATCAATTCGCTGTTTTGATACCTCATTGTAATACAGCTTCCTATTCCAGTAGCTTTTTTTCCAAGAACCGCAGGCTTGTGGAATTCTACTCCTTGCTGATTGTTTTATTCCTACCTATAACCTTGGTCTTTTACAAACTAAGGCCAAAAAGCATCTCCTGTCTTTGCGATAACCATATTTGTTCATATTAGCTCCTGACATCAAGTGGCTTTATGATTTTTCGGGAGCAATGCCCATAAACAAGTTAGGTATGTGTATATATGTTTATGTATGTATGTTCATGCTCATTTTTAAAATAATGAACCTATCATTTTTAAGTTGTCATACTTGCTTACTAGCTGAACGTACAATCCATATATGTCGCATGAGCAAGCCTAATAATACACTATCAATACCGTATCAGTACGATAGGTAAATCTGAATATCAAACTCCTTCAATATTAGTAGTATAACATAGTATGAAAAAGGCAACCTTATGCATTAGGCAAACCATATCTACACATAACATCAAAAGCATATGGCCGCTACGCAATGTATAGCCTATACTGCAGAATAAAGAAATATATTTATTTTTATAAAGCTGCCTTGTGTTTTGAGTCTTCTTTACCGACAGGCTGGGTATTTAACATCAACAGGATAAGAAACCCACGGCGAAGAATCCGAAGAAGCAGCCAAAGATATATTTACTGCATTCTTCATCAATCAACATCAACGTAACCTTTTTTTGTCTTGGAGTTTCGTTCTCTTGTTTGTATTTATTTGTCGTAATAACGAGAAAGCTTCTTACTCATTGCACAGAAAACAGTCAGGCCAAAATGTCAGTCTTGACGTGGCACTGAGAAATGGTTGGGCGTTCCAATTCTCTCTTAGATCAAATTTACCTATATATATATATATATATATATATATATATATATATATATATATATATATATATATATATATATATGCATTGCGTTACAACATCGAACAGAACAAAAAAGGGGTGAAAAACATAAGCAACAAATCAATGTTACCAAAGTAAAAATAAGTTAGTCTTCTCCTTACCTGGAAAAGTGTTTCAGGGTTTTAACTCATTTTAATACGTTATTTTAGTTCAATACAAAATTACGTTCAAGTCTGTTAAGTTAGGAAGCAAAAGATAATGGCCGCTATCGGGCGGCACGTGGAGCCTCGATAATCAATCAAAAGTCGAAGATTTAACAGAAACACAGCGGCTAATAAATGTTATCAATCGTGCGAAAATGTTATGTTCAAGTATTTTGGCTTAATTCTTGATTTTTGAGCAATTATCGAGGTTCGATGTGTCGCGTGAAAGTGGCCATTATTTTATATATATATATATATATATATATATATATATATATATATATATATATATATATATATATATATATGAATGAAGAGTTCGGATGCAAAACGCGATAAATCTAACTTGTTTAAATCGAGATATTTAACAATAAAAGGACAAATATATTAAATATGGCCTTCGACTAATAGTTTATTTTATTTTAAAGCTACGAGAAATTATGTTGGTTTTATATTATGTGAAATATAATTTTAGGGTGTCGTCGAGTGTTGAAATTCAACACTTTTGTGGTGATAGTTTCGTAATTTTTTAAATGGCGTATATATATATATATACTAGAAGAATACCAGTCCCATAGCCGATACAATAAATTAATCGAAAAGATTTGTTGCACCAATTGTATGTCTCCTTACTAAAATTTAAATCAGGATATACTGCTACTAATCTATAATAATAATACTAATCTAGAAACATTTATTACAATATAGATCAAAATTCATTACATAATTTTGACTCGATAAAATGTTTAACATTTCAGGTTTTAGCTTAAAGGAGCTTAAGAAAAAAAATTAAATTCAGCATATCTTGCTTAATTTGTGTTTACTGACTATGAATCAAAGTTAATGTAAATCTGAAATATCTGGATTTTCAAACGAGAGAGTGTTCCCATATTAAAAAAAACTTTTAAAAATATCCTAAAGAAGCTGTGATTTGGGGAAAATTAATTAGATTATGTTTTCTACCTATTGTTACAATTTCATAAAAATCGGAGTTATCTGCATTAAAATAAACTGAACGATCCGTTAATAAAGGATTAAAAATATATCCACATGCAGATACCAGCTACGAAGATAACATCTAAGATTGCTAAATAGTCAAACACGTTGGAACTCTAATTAAATACTTTAAGACTAATCACTAAACGCAGCCCCTCAATTCTATGACCTTCATCGAATGTATTGTATGCGTCTGCTACTGCTACCCTTTTAATATAACCATCATTTTTAAATACTATTTCATACATACGCACTATCAGTCATATAGTTAACTAATTTGCATAATTGTTTCGAAAGAAACACAACATTTGATTAATTAACTATTATTTGTTACTCTTTAAGATTCGATGATTGTTTTGATTTTAATATAACAAATAGTTCTATATCGCTATATTGTTTTTATCTTGGAAACTATTTAGCATTTGTGTTCCAATTTTCTTTTCTTGAAAGGGACCGACTTTATTATCAATAAGTTGCGATTTATTTTTAAATTGCAAGTGAAAATGCAAATTTATTTCGTCTTTCTTTCCTTACTCGATTGTCTCATTTACAAGATAAATGAATTTGTATCGATATTACCAAACATGTTAATGTTTATCTATCTATAAGAATAAATGACAAAGATTTTGTTTCGTGTGTACAGAAAGGTTATTGATTAAATGTTTATCATTTTGAATTAATAGTTCAAGTGTTTCAAGTATCGAACTTTGCAAAGTGATAGCGGGTCGGCAAAGCCTAATAGTACTTCGCTAAGATTAAAAGATTGTTACAAGGACGTCTGATTATAATAAGCGGATACCAATTCACTTTTCAAAAAATTAATTCCACCATTTTCTTCATGGATGTTTTGGTCTTTCGTTGTCATTTTAATATACTTGTATTGAACAACTGCATTTTATACCAGTAACCGATTGATGAAATTAGGCCTGATTATAATAAGCGGGTTACAATGTAACGAGATGTTATCGGATTCATTTGCTGTACTTTTAAGATAATGCTCTGGCCTTTCTGATTAAAATAATAACATTTTTTACTTTTTTATATTTAATTATATTAATCGAATAACACTGTACCTATAACTCATTAAAAGTGTATTCTCTGGTGTTGATATATATATATATATATATATATATATATATATATATATATATATATATAAATATATATATATATATATATATATATATATATATATATATATATATATATATATATATATAGGGTGGGCAAAATTAAGGGTCCTATTTTTTAAAATTCATAACTTTTTTATTTATTGATTTTTTTTTTTTTTTTTTTTAGAATAAGTAAAGGACCCCTTCCGAAGCAAGCATGAGCCGTATTAGCCCTAAGGAACGTACCCTCATTTAGAAAACATTATTTTTGCTTAAAAAACTCAAAACAGTGTAAAAAACAATACTTTAGTTTTTGTAAGTTTTAAGAAGTGTTTTTCGGCTAAAATTTGTTTTGTTTATTTCAAAAAATCTCGGAAAGGTCAGTCTACACACACATAAAGTTTGGTGAGTTTAACTTTTATTTTGTGGAAGTTATTCAAATTCAAGTTATTCAAATTTAAAGATAGGACCCTTATTTTGGCCCACCCTGTATATATATATAGTGTGTCAGGTTGTATATGAAACGAAATCAAATAAAGTGCTCGATCATATAAGAGAGCTAATATAATTTATTTAGATACTGTATATTACATAATTAAGTAATGTACCGCGGTTTCATCCAAAAGTGCAGACTAAAGATGTCTAAATCTGCCCTTTTGGATGAAACCGCGGTACATTGCTGAATTATGTAATATACAGTATCTAAATAAATTATATATATATATATATATATATATATATATATATATATATATATATATATATATATATAGGCAAACATTATTAAATAACACGGAGTGGTTTTGTTTGATGCGACTTTTTTTTTTTTTTTCAATTTTCCGAATTTTCCATCTAATGTTTCGGTCAAATTAATGTAAATATGATCCATGGGTTTCTTGTTCCATTCTTTTTTCTTTTTTGCAAGTACTTTCGATTTGAATCGTCAAATCATCTTCAGGCGGTATTAGTAGAAGATGATTTGACGATTCAAATCGAAAGTACTTGCAAAAAAGAAAAAAGAATGGAACAAGAAACCCATGGATCATATTTACATCAATTTGACCGAAACATTAGATGGACAATTCGGAAAATTGAAAAAATAAAAAAAAGTCGCATTAAACAAAACCACTCCGTGTTATTTAATAATGTTTGCCTAAATGAAAACATGCTGCCTAAATACACACAATATATATATATATACATACGTTTAATTTAACAAGAGTGTTTATTCATTTTCTGATGATTGTTTTTTTCAAGTCGTCGAACGACCGATTTGGTGTTGTTATCCAAGGTGTGTAAGAACTCCCCATACTTTTGGCGAACGTGTTCGACCGACAGGCGGATGAATGAGTATGCAAGATAAAATTGGTTAATCCACTAAGAGGGCGTTTTTTTTAACACATTTCAACATACATTCGCCTCCCTCATAATGAGAATGGTTGATGCTAGATTTATTTATGCGAATGCACAACGCTTCCATTATGGGAAAGCGAATACTACAATATGAAACCGCAAGAATGGACGTGTTACCAGTTAAAATACTGCTACAATCTTATTTGGGGATGTTATGTTTAACGAGCTATTGGTAAATGGAGCTCTGAGGAGAGGTGAAGTGGCAAGTTATCCGGCGTGATATACAAGTCTTGGTCATGGCAATATACATATTGTTTGAAGAGACACATTCTCTGATATGGCACTTATATATATATATATATATATATATATATATATATATATATATATATATATATATATATATATATAAATTATATATATAATATATATATTATATAATATATATATATATGTATATGATATATATATGTATATATGTATATATATATTATATATATAGTATATATATATATTATATATATTATATAATATATATATTATATGTATATATATTATATATATTATATATATATTATATATATCATATATATATATTATATATATTATATATATGGAATATATCATATATATATTATATATATTATATATCATATATATATATTATATATATATTATACATATTATATATATATCATATATATATTATATAATATATATATATATATTATATATTATACATATTATATATATATCATATATATATTATATAATATATATATATATATTATATATTATATATCATATATTATATAATATATATATATATATTATATATATCTATAATATATATATATTATATATATATTATATAATATATATATATTATATAATATATCTATAATATATATATTATATATATATTATATATGTTATATTTATATATATATATATATATATATATATATATATATATATATATCAATAACCAGTTCAAACATTATCAGAAGGTTAACGAGTGTAATATAATTTCGTGAAAGGCTTGTAGTAGAGCGGTCGAAAAATGGTGGTAAAACAGTAAAGACTGTGATGGCTCACCAGTTACCGACTAATACAGTAAATA
>OY744518.1:36902707-36935207 GCA_963556195.1 Sepiola atlantica
AAATATAGCTCTGTTTCGAAGTATTGTTTGATTTCCTCTTCAAACGTTGTGTTCAAATTGATTTATTTTTTCTTTTTCTTTTTTGATAATCACATTTAAAAGATGAATACATTTGTATCAAAATTACTGAAATGTTAATGTTTATCTATGTATATGAATACTAGACAAATATCAAGTTTCGTTTTAAAAACAAAGTCATGAATAAAATGTCTATTATTTTAAATTAACTTATCAAGTACCTTTGCGAAGCGATAGCGAGCCGGCAAATAATAATAGTATATATATATATATATATATATATATATATATATATATATATATATATATATATATGATGATTTTTATTTACACAGACATGTACAAAATCTGCGACACTGGCATGTCGATGTTATCGATCAACAGTTATTATAAACTGAGATATCATCAGGCAGAATTAGAATCCGATCTTAACCATAGATCATATTTCCAAATATGATCTAAGGTTAAGATCGGATTTTAACTCTGCCTGATGAGATCTCAGTTTATAATAACTGTTGATCGATAACATCGACATGCCAGTGTCGAAGATGTTGTACATGTCTGTGGAAAGAAAAATAATCATAGCTCTATTTGATATTGAGCACTTTTTATATAACCTGGTTGAAATTCTTTGGATTACTATCCTGTGGATGTTTTACCTCGATTATTATTATTATTATTATTATTATTATTATTATTATTATTATTATTATTACATATATAATTAATATTTGATTCATGCGGATGATTAATTTTGCTTGCGTTTGATATTGTCGCTGAGAAAAAAAGGCTGAAATCTGGTTCACGTACACTGCTAGCGTCGACATTACTTGCAATTTCTCACCGAGTTAAGAAGAAAGAACGGAACAAAACAAAAAAACAAGATGGCGGGTTCAAAATGTGACTGAAAGATTCTCCACCCACACTGCATCGCCACCCGCCGTTCGACTTGATTAAATTATGATGAAAATCGGACGGCGGGAGTGTTGGGAGACAGGTCAACATTGAATCATAATAAAAGAAAAGAAGATAATTCGTTCTAAATAACATCTAATTGCATAAGACCCCCGCCATTACATGAATATATAATTAAGAATAAGAAAAAATCTACATCTGGATGTAACTAGGTACGTAAGTAGGTAGGCGTGTCAATATGTAAACAATATCTGGTTTATATATTTTCTATCTATTTATCTATATATCTATCTCTATTTCTGTCTGTCTATCTCTCTCTGTATATATATATATATATATATATATATATATATATATATATATATATATAATACTATTAATTTTAAATAACTAATATTTAGTTATGTTTATACATTAAACTTATTTAACTTTTATATATATATATATATATATATATTTAGATAGATATCTATATTAATATATATATATGTAAATACGCACATATTTATAATTATATATATATATATATATATATATATATATATATATATATATATATATATATATATATATATATATATATATATATATGAGTGTACACGCTCCATCAAAAATTACGGAAAAAGTATGCTTCGCTAATGTTTGCATTACAATCTATATAAACAGGTCTGAATCGGTAAAGTAAAAAAGAAAACGTCATAAACTGGATAGTATATAACAAGAAAAGAGAAAGAAAAAGTATATATATGTATGTATATATATATATAGAGAGAGAGAGAGAGAAAGAGAGATATACATATATATACATATATATATATACATATATATACACATATATATATACATATATATAAATATATATATATATATATATATTTACATATTTAAATATTTCAATATGAATTAAATATAAACACATATTGTTAATTTATAGTCTCGTATGCATTTTAAAAGTGCTCAATCTAATGTAAATATTCCCTATTAATGATGGTTTCAATTACGCATTATGCAATATCTTCCTGTAAAACCTTGCATTCTTTTGATTACCAATACATTCGTAAAGTAAGGAAAAAATATTACTCATATAAATGTTTCGGTTCTTAGCCGGTTTCTAGTTCATATGTATAAGACGTATCATTAAGCTTTAACGAGCATCACTGATCAATATTTTTCTGATTCTCATAGTCGACTAGAAGCCCGTAATGCAATGTGGAAAAGGGTGGCTGTTTTTTAATTCACCTACAACCGAGCTTCTCTTCTTTCAGTACAAAAACTCGGTCCTCACTTTGCCCCAATTGAAATGAATGGATATCTCCTTGAGGAAGCCCACTGCTTTGATAACGTGTAAGGACTGACCCTAACTTGCAGTTGAAGACTTACATCATACCTCTTGCTAAGGTCGCTAGAAAAATGAGTTGATCATTCTACCTCTCAAGGCAAATATATCATCCCTGATGCAATTATCTACCTGCATGAAAGTAAAATACGTCTTACGATGAAGTGCTGTTGCCACATATGGGGAGATGCCACTCAGAAGTACCTTTATTGCCTTCAAAATCTAGTAGAGGGATGCCATTTTATTTTTTGCTAAAGCCCCTTTGTCACAGAAGAGAAGTTGCTATTTATTATCTACTCTATCTTTAGTTTTATGGTAGATGTTCAACTGCGCTCAAATCTATGCCATTCCCAACATTCAGCTATACCCACTGTAAATACTTTTCTTTTTTTTCCCTCTGTGTACCTAAAACGAAACACGAAGATTTTATTCCTAGAACTACTCGTCTGTGGAACTAAATAACACGTGGCTTATTCTCATCTGACTACAACAGAGTCGTTTTAAGGTCGAACGTCTATAAATTCTTGTCGAACTGCCATTTTAGATGATCGAATTCTTGCAAGTTTCAACCATCGTTATCTCACTGTCAACCTGACAAACTGCAAATAATGCTTACAATAACCCCCCTATCAATTAAAACTATTCATTTTATTGCCTATATTTATGCTCACACATATCATTCCTCTTTATTCCCATCAACTAATAAATTTTACCGGTCCCCACTTAGAGTCTGGCGCACCTTATTGTTAAATATGTATAAAAGATAAGGTTTACATTAACTACATGTACCCTCACTTTCTGTGTTCCTGTTTTCTTACTACCATTACCAGCAAAACGTCTAATATAATAACTTACGTTAGAGTTACGAAATCCAAATTAGTTTACATAAAGGGCAAAGAGTTTCATGACATCATTCGTTCTGGCGTCGCTCGGATCCAATTAACCTTTCCAATTATCGCTTGAAAACAAAGAACTATAAAAAAAATAAACATTTTGACGACTAAAATATGAGACGGTAGTATTCGTTTCGTTATTAGGATATTTAACAATGATATCCTGGGGTCTGCGTTCGCGCCGGACATCTATAAACAACAATGACGATGTTTATTTTAGGAAATTAAAAATGATGAAAATATTAATATCAGTTCAAGGTTGGGAGACAAAATTACACATGGTTCTGATTACTTATCCGTAAACCTCGTTGCTGGTATCATATTTATGTTATGAGTACATATTTTGTTTATGGAAATCGCTTAAGACAAGGCATGAAGCCACTTGATGTAAGGGACAGAAAGAATGCTACTTCAATATCAAAAACTAGTCAACGATAAGCGTTAGAAAGATAGATTCTGATTAGAAAATAAAAAGGAATTCTTCCGCCTTTGTCAGACACATCGCTAATGGGATGTGAGGACTAAAACAAAAATAAAAGAAAAGCAAAAGTTACGAGGCTTCCGAATGTGAACCCAAGATACACATGTTACTCTTCTATATACATCTGAACATTTACTTGATAGAATACTTGATCAGAGTGCTGACTCCTCGTGGTAAGTGTCTAGCATATTTATGATTAAAGGTATTCTTAATATCGTAAATACCGTCGTTTCTTTGTCAAAAATGACAATTCATCGCTGAATGTCAGGGGTCCTTGAAATGACCTGGGGCAGCGTGACAGTAACAGATGAATTCTCATTTGTTGGCAAAGAAAACCACAGGTGTATCGATATCCAGAATGTAAATATCTGTTTCCTCTGAAAATTGCGTCTGTATGTATCTCTCTCTCTCCCTCGCTCTCTCTCTCTCTCCCCCTCTTTCTCTCTCTCTCTCTCTCTCTCTCTATATATATATATATATATATATATACATATATATATATATATATATATATATATATATATATATATATATATATATATATATATATATATATATATATATATATATATATATATAAAAATTAATAATAATAAATATTTAAATATAAACTGCATACGTATACATTTCATCCTTCCGGAATCATCAGTGTATAAATAATTATTCTCACCAGTCGCACGTTTCGAACACCGGAACAAGTGTCATATTTTACTCCAAATTCAAGCGCGCGAATTAGTCACGCTAAGGTAAATGGCTACAGACGAGATGAGAAATAAATCCTATATATGCCAAGAGATACGGACAGCTATAGTCGCCCGACATAACAGTATATATATATATATATATATATATATATATATATATATATATATATATATATATATATATATATGTCATTATGTTATTTTCTTCTTCCCTTATCATGTAACTCTTTCTTGTTATACTCGTATTTTCTATAGTATCAAGACGGACTGTCTTTCCACACGATTTCCCCTGGGTTTTGGTGTAGGGATTAGTTCAGATTAACTGTGTCACTTGGTGTGCTGACTGGATTAGCCCAAACTGTGTGGTGTCAGCGAACGCAAAGAAACTGTAATTACTTCCGAGACTGTGCATATCTTCGTCGGTAGAGGCGAATACATTTGTAAAGGCTTATCTTCACAGCCTACAAGCTGGGGACGTTGCAAAGCGAAACCAGTGTTAGTTAAGCCGGCCCGTTAACGGGGGTGGACACCGTCTGTGGAAGACGGTTGTTGAAGGTTTACACGGTCGGATAAATATGAGCAGTGATTTACAAAAAAAAATCGTTTTAGTCCATTGTCAATCTTTCTATGTATTTACATAGGTTTTATAATCACTTGTTTGTTCTTTTTTATCTATCTTTCTATCTATTAATGCATGCTTTTACATTTGTGTCACTATTTGTTCACCTACTAAGATCTATCTATCGTTATTCATACCTTTGTCTAACTACGTATTATTTCTATCTATAATTACGTTACGTTCAAATAGAGTTTCATTGTATTATACTATTTATCTAACTGTAGTGATTTAATTGCAGCTCTGATCCAAACTTCTCTTATATACATATATATATATTATATATATATATATATATATATATATATATATATATATATATATATTGACACTTGATTCGTGCATGTCTACCGCCTCCTTCTCTCTCGATCTGAATCAACAGACGTTCTCTTTTTCTCCCTCTTTTCCTTTATGTGTCTACCTTTCCATCACCTCTCCCTTCATTATATGCCCCTCTGTCCACCTCATATTTTTATTTATTTATTTATTTATTTATTTATTTATTTATTTATTTATTTGCTCTGTTTGTTTCAGATTTTAGATTTTAGATTTTTTGTTTTTTGTTTTTTAGATTTTTTAGATTTTTAATTTTAATTTTTTAACGGCCTCAATTTTTTAAATGTTAAATTTCTTTTCTTCTCTTTTTCTAACACTCCATTTCATTCCCTCCAAATATGATCTGAGGTTAAGATCGGATTCTAACTCTGCCTGATTAGATCTCAGTTTATAGTAACTGTTGATCGATAACATCGACATGCCAGTGTCGCAGATTTTGTACATGTCTGTGTAAATAAAATTATCATATATAAAGCTCTATTTTGATATTGAGCACTTTTTATAAACCCGGTTAAAATTCTCTGGATTACCACCCTGCGGATATTTTTCACCTGGATTATTACCATTATATATATATATATATATATATATATATGATTATTAATGACAATATATGTATCAACATATAATATCAGCTCCTTTTACTTTGTAGTCTCCTTAAAAGATTTAGCTCGATGATTGTCAATTATTGATAACAGAGCAAATATAAGTCAGTTCATATTATATACCAATAACCATGGTTTATTTTATTATTTTTATTTTATATTTCTTATATTATATTATAGTACTTATTTACTATTTTAAGAAATATTACTGAATTAATATTTATAATTGTTCGCACAATTTTTAGGATGTACTAGCTTTGAACGAAAAATTCAAATAATGGAATATTAGTGGGTTGTCCCACGAGTGAGTTTTTGCTCTCTTTTATTTGTTTTTTGTTTGCTTTCACCCCAAAATGAACTACTGTATAGTGTAGGTTTTTTTCAAGACACTTTAATCCAATCACTTTTTACTCTTTGTGACATTTTCTGATGATTTTGTAGTGTTGCAGAGACGATATTGACATAAAAATGTTGTTTGGCATATGCCAAATGAAACGGACCGTAAAAATATATCTCACAGAAATGCTATGTTTTTGGAAATGTGAAAAAATAAAAATAATAAAATAAAACCATGGTTATTTGAATATAATATGAACACACACACCCACACCCACACACACCCACACACACACACACACATATATATATATATATATATATATATATATATATATAGTATAACTTTTCATTTATATAAACATTTTTGGCTACATATATCCATACACGTTTTACCTACAATTCTATGCAAAGTCTATATTTTGCTTATGTGAATATAGTATAACTTTTCATTCATATAAACATTTTCGGCTACATATATCCATACACGTTTTACCTACAATTCTATGCAAAGTCTATATTTTGCTTATGTGAATATAGTATAACTTTTCATTCAGATAAACATTTTTGGCTACATATATCCATACACGTTTTACCTACAATTCTATGCAAAGTCTATATTTTGCTTTGAATATAGTCGTAACTGACACATGTATGCACACATGTAGCCAAGAACGTTTCTATTAATAAAAATTATACTAACATACACCTCTACTTGTTATCGAGCACTACCCTATACATACCGTAGTTTCATAAGATTAACGTCTATTAACAAACAACCCTACACACACACTATATATATATATATATATATATATATATAGTAATTTATGGCAATTAAGCTACACAGAGGCTTCCCCATTTCATCTCCGTAGTGAATCGTCAAGCAAAAATGCATGGCATTTGTGTTTCTGAGGGGTTTTGTATATACACACAGTGTTTAGTATTTCCAGTAAACCAATCAGTTTTTTTTGTTATTCCCTCACACGGGTAAATGTGTCCATTACCCAATGGTACAGCTTCGCACTTGGTGAAGTAAATACTGAAATTCGATAAATAAAAAAAATATTATATCTCCTTATAACATTTTATGTGGATATATCAAATAATAACACACACACACACACACACATATATATATATATATATATATATATATATATATATATATATATATATATTTGTTATTGTTTATATTTTTATCTATGGACGTATACGTTTCGTCTCTTTTCAATCAAGACTCATCAGCATAGAAGTACGACTATTCACCACCGGTCACACGATTCGAAACCCTGGACTACAAGTATTTTTCAACCTACAGTCCAACGTCGCTAACCGCTAGGCCAGTTCTGAACAGCTTATAAACAATGATAATTTTAACACATTAACGGCGGCGAAAGCGTACAGGCATTCAAACTTCTATAAGTGAAGGAACGATGCATAAAGCAAGTGACGCTACGCTTTGTTACTACTACCATTTTACAGTGCTCTACTTTTTAACGAGGAGCTTCAAATATAAATATTTGTTATTGTTTATATTTTTATCTATGGACGTATACGTTTCGTCTCTTTTCAATCAAGACTCATCAGCATAGAAGTACGACTATTCACCACCGGTCACACGATTCGAAACCCTGGACTACAAGTATTTTTCAACCTACAGTCCAACGTCGCTAACCGCTAGTCCAGTTCTGAACAGCTTATAAACAATGATAATTTTAACACATTAACGGCGGCGAAAGCGTACAGGCATTCAAACTTCTATAAGTGAAGGAATGATGCATAAAGCAAGTGACGCTACGCTGTGTTACTACTACCATTTTACAGTGCTCTACTATTTAACGAGGAGCTTCAAATATAAATATTTGTTATTGTTTATATTTTTATCTATGGACGTATACGTTTCGTCTCTTTTCAATCAAGACTCATCAGCATAGAAGTACGACTATTCACCACCGGTCACACGATTCGAAACCTACGTAGCACAAGGCGAAGAATCGGGGAGCTGACAGCAGAAATATTGATGGACAGGATGATAATCATTTGTTTGGTAAGATGGAGCAATAAACATTATATATATATATATATATATATATATATATATATATATATATATATATATATATATATATATATATATATATATATGAGTATGTGTGTATAAATGATGAAGTATAATTTCCTATGTTATTAGAATAAGCGGTCAACTAATTTCTATGGAAGGTCATGTCTTCTTTGTAAGTTTCCGGTTTCTTTCTTTGCAAGTGGGTTGCACCGCCCAAGTAATAGTAGATCCGTACAATGAAACGCCAATTGTCTATATTGGACACCGACATAAGCCAGAAATAGCGAGTTGAATAGACTGAATTGAAATCGTCGGTGGAAGTCAGTGCGAGATTGCCATGAGCCAATCTAGGATAAAGCACGCCTTCTTTTCGAAGAATTACGAAGAAACGATTTCAAGACCGATTTTTAAAATAGTTGGAATTTGTAATTCTTATTTTCTTGTTTATTGTTTTAATAATGGTCGCGCCGGGATAGAGGACCGAACATTGAGTGTTTCATTGAATTGTGAATTTCTGTATTTGTGTTTTTGCTATTTACAAATTTAAGACTGTATTTCCCTCGCTTTGGTTATTCCCATTTTCTAAACGCTTTAGTCGTGCTATATATACTAGTGTAACATCTCGGCATGACTCGGGATTGATTAAATAAATCTATGTCCTCTTGTCACCAGCCAATAATATTATATTATCCTTTTTATACTTATATTTTACATTTTATAGTTTTAAAATTTTAGAGTGGGGCCCAAGGATATACGTGGCATTGATTGCGTTGTAGGAAGTGTAATTACAATGACATTTATTTAAATAATGTTCTCACACCCCTTGAAGGCACACCCGCCGTTTCTCAAGAATGAATGACTGTTCATGTTTACCCCTGCCCTAAGCCATTAACCTCATATTACCGTTTCTATCTTCATATTTTAAATTGTATATTTTAAAGTTATAAATCGTATTTCCTTTATATGTAAATCCGACGGGAACGCTTTATATATCTATTTCTCTCCAACCATGAATTAAATAGTATTTATACTTGGCCTGTTTCAACTTTCTGTTAATAGTTAGTTTTATTAGCTCACACTGTGAATAAACAGATAGATAGAGAGAAGGAAGCGGAAGTGAAAGACCCGATATAAAGTAAGTGCAACGGGTCAAGCAACATAGAGTGAGGGGTGAGAGTAATTAACATAAATTTAGTAAGAGATGGATAACTAATTACAAATAACGGCTAATTAGAACAATTAAAATCGATTTTATTTTTAGACATAACGCAATCCAAATACCGAGAAATATTTAATTATGTATTTTGTGTGATGAAAATATATAGAAAACAAGTCTTAGAAAATCACATGTTAGTTAACTATAGTTGATACTTATATCAATATAAATATATATATTGTATGTGTCTGGTAGCATTTTACCATGTAAATATAGTTCTTTTATAGTTAGTTAATATCTATGTATAAAGTAGTAGGTAGTCTAGACTCCGAAGCCTTGATAGGTTAGATAGCTTAGAATGCATTTCGTGAATCTGTAAACACACATACACTACTTGCCTGGTAGAAAGAGTGGATCTTGTTCTCACAACTCCACGACTACTTAAAAAAAACCCACCTGTACAGGTCATCTGATAATTATGACTGCTATCCTAAGATGGCGTGTGCAATCCTTATTGAGTACTGGATTCCTTTTATGTAGTTACGGACAACTAAGAAGTAATTCCTGATGAAGTAAATAAGGTATAGATAGAGAGTTTTCCTATGCACTTAAATGTATAATATGCCTCTCCCCATATGTCTTGCATTAATTATTGTATAGTCTTTAGATAAAAAGGGTTGTGGTGGACTCGAATTTTCCGAAAAATGCGCAGAAATGAAATAAGTGTATTGAGCGAAAATAGTTATAAAAATAAACTATTTCTATGACGTATACATATTAAAATGAACAAAGTTTGATGACGTCATCATTTAATGATTAATTTCAATGCTTTTTTGTAGTAGCGTGTTCTTCGAAACTTGAAGCACTGAGTCAAAACTGATATGTTAGCATGAGAGTTAAGTGCAACGTATACATAGAGTGGAGAAATGAAATATATACGGCACTAAAAGGTAACGTTTTATGTCTACATAGTGTGTCATCTCAGGGAGATAATAGAATATAGTTTGAAGGACAAGGTCACCTATCAGAAGAGACACGTACATAAAGTCGTACCATCTATGGCAGATGGACTTGTATAACCTTGACCCTTTGGCTAGGACCAAACTTTAGTAGCTGTTCGGTTCGTGCCTTGATTTTGCCGGTCTGAGGTATTATCCTATGCAGTTCAAAGAGGTCCACCTTCCGAGGATTAGCCTTCTAACCCTAATCGCGTGAGGCGCCCCTACCGGGGAATGTCAACGTGGCTGCCCAGGCATTTTTAGGCCCGAGTGCTCTTCCTCGAAGGCGCTGAGTTTTCAATCCTACTTTCTCACACTTATGTCACATCTTACCGATGTGAGAGGTAGATAAACACAAAGTGTAGTATCTGTTCTCAACACTTCATATTTTTAGTCATCGGTCAGTGAAGGAGAAATTCCAGACAAAGACAAATGTAATTTTTGTCCCAATCTCAACTGATCGTATAAAGAGAGATGGATTTTCTCCAAAATAAAAACTAATCGAGTGTCTAACTCTGCCCTCGTGGATATGCAAGTAAATAGGTACGAGTACAAATGAATCTCAGATTGGTAGGACATTTGGAAGAATATAACTGAAAATCCTTTTAAGGCAACTGTTGTGTAATCTACTGTCTGAAAAATCGATAGATCGGGGTAGACCCATACTAAGATTCAAAGATGTTAGTTATCTTTAAAATTTTACAAAAACAGTTCACAGTATAGTAAACTTTCTTTATAAAATAAGATGTGGCACAAGGTTGAAGTTGAGTGCGGTATGATCGGTGTCATCTGTTGTGTTCTTGATCTATTCTCTAAACTAATTACAGTCACCAAAATACCACATTCACTCTATGGGTAAAACCTACTTAACATTATCCCCAATAGTTATATTTTTTTATTTACAAAAGATATGTGTACATATTCATCTGTTGGGGTGGTGGTGGGGAGGGCTTTAAACAATAGAGATTGCTGAAAAATAAAATTCTAAGTGTGGTGGTTAACACGACCCTCCCACATCTATCGGGGTATGAGCTGCTCATTTTTACCGAGTTGTTTCAAGAGCCGAACACAAGCAAAAGAGTTTCTAAGTTGGGAAAAAGAGTTGGGCCAGGACTCATATGTACCGCTAACTAAGTGACTTTGCTAACTGGGATGGGATATGATAAGGCCTCAGGTCGGCGTGCACACTGCCGAGACAGGAAACACGTACTGAAACTTCGTCCAAACACACATAAGCTAGCAGTGTGTATCCACATCGTTTTTAAAAGTGCATAGTGCAATCCCATTCCCATCACATCTGATTTTGACATTAAGCTGATGTCTAAAGTGCGAAATTAGATCGTGACGAGAAGGCGATCTCCCCACTCGATATCCCTAAACATGAGGTCTACACTACAGTCCTAGTCTAACTACGGCTAGGATCGTGATGAACACCATTCGTTTCTCCCTGGGCTACAGAGTCATCACATTGTACACTACTGGTGTTACATCTAGGGGTACTAACTTCTCGGGGAAAATTCGATCCGTCATTTCGTTGACATTCTTTCACAACTCACACAGCTTGCTGCAGTTTCAGAAGGCGTTATCGGTTGTTACTTCCTCAACATCCGGGCAGCGCAGGAAAAAAGGGGTTAAAGATACAGCCAAAATAACTTTAAATTGCAGAAATTCAGCATCATCATTTTGAAAAGTAATACGAGAGAACTAACTTGAAATTTAAGCCATATACAACAATATAAAAGAGGTTACAAAGTGTATGCAACATCTTTCTTTTAAAACGTCATCTACTCTCTACATTTCTTTCTCTCTCGCTATCCCACCCAAATGTTCGCCCCTCTCTTTCTTCCCTTCAACACTTCTAATTCCTCCGTCTTGTTTTAATGTTTAAAAAATAATGATAACAATTTAAGAAATTCACCTGAGCTATCACTGTTAAAGTTATTCCGCCCGGGCAACATCGAGTTTTCCCGTCTTCAACTCAACACTATAATGAAACATCTGCAGTATTTACTTTCTGTAATTGCCAGATTTTCCTATCAACGTAATAAACATAAAACTTATGGTTTGTCATTATTTCGTATTCTTGGTGGATCACGGGAGTTAGGCGCAATCTGGTCTGAGACGACGTCTGAACACACAGTATTGATTTACTCCTCTCCAGGTGTTAAGCATGAGGCCAGTTTTTATCTTACTCCCACAAGTAAGATGTGACCCAAGGTCAGGTCGGGAAAGTGGGGTTTAAAAATTGCCTAGGCAGCCCCGTCGGCATTCCCCGGTAGGAGCGCCTCAGGCAGTAAGCAATAAACTTACTCCTCCCCAAAGAGGAGAGGCGAAGCCTGGGAGGGTGGACCTCCTAGAACTGCACAGGACAGACCCATAGACCGGCGTAAATCAAGCCCCGAAGGCCAAGACAATACCAGTCTATGGGGTGCAATATCCATCGGAACAGATACTACACTTTGATCTTAGCCAAAAGGCCAAGAACACACAGAGTAGCACATGACACCGATGCCCTTTTTGAATACTTTGCAATGCCAACAGTAATTACTTGATGTCTGTCTCAGCCTAATACAATTCACTTTTATTTCTATACGCTCTTACTTGATGGCGTTTAAAAATAAAAGACTTAATCCCTAACGAGACCTTGTTATCTACTGTCAATAATCATCGCAATCATCGCTAATCTACTTTAACAATAACAAAACGTGTTTTGACAAAGAAAGAGAAAAGAGACCGTCACGTTTGGAGTTGAATCATTAAACTTCAATCTTAACGGATGATTTTGCAAAACTTTAATTTGATTTGGAAGCCAATTTAGAGAAAACAAGCTGGCTTAGCAAGATGTAACGATGTTCTTAGAGGCATACATCGGTGTACACACATACAAACACACACACACACACACACGCTTTACCTTCGGGGAATGTTTTAGTGCCAGAGGGGTAAGAGTGCCTACTGATGATCACAGTTGGGCGTCACCTGGCGTTCATGTTTCGAATCTCAGCGTGAAGAACCTTGCCACGTCTAGCGGTGATACGGCGAAACAGTTGGTTGTAGATTATTAATTTTTATAATTTTCGACGCTTTGTTTATTTTCTATGTGCCCACCATAAACTATGCAGCACTGCCTTGTCACACGCCACTGCCCAACCGGGTCAGCTTGAAAGATTTTAAGAGTAAAAAACTAATGAAATAGATTGCATAAAAAAGTGGGAAACTGTCGTATGACCTTCAAAGAATTAGAAGATTGATAGACAATAACATACATTTAAAATAAGCATATTAAAACTGGTGCGTCAGACATGAATTCCGAAACTGAACAGAGTTATAGATTTCCTCTATACTTTTGAACAGGATGGTTTCCAACCCAGATGCTTCATATAAATAGGTTTTATTCAGAGACATCGATTCTTATATCTTATCCGATCAACATTTTTCTCTTCGATTGCTGATTTCAAATACGAAGCAGTAGTGACTAACGCTCCAATATTAATAAGTCCTCATTCTACGATACATAAACACCATAGAGAAATGACGAATAAGTCTTATTAGAAAACCCTATTTTGTGTTGCACTCTACGTTAGCCACTTTAGATTAATCACTGCTATCGATTACACAATTCCCTCTAAACTTAACAAATTTACATTTTCGATTGAACAAATATAAATTTAATTCGGATTTTCTTCGCCGTTGCGATTTTAGAATATATATCAGTACTTAAGGCTTATGATTTCTGAAAGAAATCATAAACAAAGGGTTCTGTTCAGCTTTCTTTTTATAAGTATATTCTATACTACCATATATATGTGAGTGTATTTATTTCAATATCATACATTCATAGGATGATTAGATATGCCATATCCCGGGTTTCATAGATAAGGCACAATTGAGAAGATGTAGGTAGCAGTGAAGGTTCCCTGCGTCCTGCAGCTTTTCGGCTGCGTTTAATGAATATAACACGCCATATGGCATATAAGATCATTAAATAAATGTATGATATTGCAATAAATTCATATTATACGCTCTTATTTAATTAAGCACTCATTCCTTTCCATTATATTATATGTATACATTATATATTATATATATATATATATATATATATATATATATATATATATATATATAAACATGATATATATATATACATTATATATATATTATATATATATATACATTATATATATATATACATCATATATACAGGGTGGGCAAAAATAAGGGTCCTATTTTTAAAAATTCATAACTTTTTTATTTATTGATTTTTTTAAAAAATTTTTTTAGAATAAGTAAAGAACCCCTTCCGAAGCAAGCATGAGCCGTATTAGCCCTAAGGAACGTACCCTCATTTAGAAAACATTATTTTTGCTTAAAAAACTCAAAACAGTGTAAAAAACAATACTTTAGTTTTTGTAAGTTTTAAGAAGTGTTTTTCGGCTAAAATTTGTTTTGTTTATTTCAAAAAATCTCGGAAGGGTCAGTCTACACACACATAAAGTTTGGTGAGTTTAACTTTTATTTTGTGGAAGTTATTCAAATTCAAGTTATTCAAATTTAAAGATAGTACCTTTATTTTGGCCCACCCTGTATATTATATATATACACATTATATATATACATTATATATATATTATATATATACATTATATATATACATTATATATATATTATATATACATTATATATATACATTATATATATACATCATATATATATGTATATATACATCATATATATACATATATATATATATATATATATATATGAAAATACGTCAGCTGAAATATCATTATATTTGACAGCAATGCACTAAGTTCACTTTTTAAAATTCAAGTAAGTGAGTGTGAACATTTCCGTTCTTATGGTTATTTATGGTTATGGTTATTATTTATCGTACGGTAAGCAACGCAATCGGTATTATTATTATTATTATTATTATTATTATTATTATTATTATTATTATTATTATTATTATTATTATTGTGAAAAGTTGAATTAAGAAGTGATAGCGTTGATTTGGTATTTTTTAGTGAATATTGGCAAGGGGAAAATATCAAAAGACATGAAAGGAGGTGAAATGAATGCAATTAAAAAGAATTTTTATATGAAGATTTACAAAGAAAACGAGAGAGAGAGAGAGAGTGAGAAAGAGAGAGAGAGAGAGAGAGAGAGAGGAAGAGAGAGAGATAAACAAAGTCCGCGTCATTTTTCCCTTATTGTCACTCGACACAGTCAGCCAGCGCCAACATGGCGTCATCAACTAATGTTCGTCATATACCGCCATTGTTTTGTCATCTCTTTCGTGTCTTTCGTTCGTTCGTCCTTTTAACAAAATTTCATCAGTGCGAATTCGTTTCAAACGAATATGATATTAAAACACCGGTATTATATTTCATATGGGTTTCTCTTTATTTCATTTTTATCAGTGTGAATGCGTTCAGATTAAATTATGCATATATATATATATATATATATATATATATATATATATATATATATATATATATATATATATATATGTATATATATATATATATATATATATATGTATATATATATATATATATATATATATATATATATATATATATATATATATATATATATATATATATATATATATACCGTCAGGGTTTGATCACTCCAGGAGGAGGAAACCCTCCTTTGTTTCCGAACCACCTTATTGGTGATTGTCATTCAGGGGCACTGGGGGTTAGCGATGCTATTTGCCCATAGCCATATCTCTCTCTCTGTGTCTGTGTCTGTCTGTCTGTCTGTCTGTCTGTCTGTCTGTCTGTCTGTCTCTCTCTCTCTCTATATATATATATATATATATACATATATATAAAATATTTATATATGACAAAGTTTGAAACATGAACTAAAATTTCAGACAAAGCATAATGGAGTATATTATAAGGCATTAGTGTATAAGCATGTAACACACTAGTTAAACTAATTACAGACATATGCATAGATGACGTTTCAAAAAATATTGTCCCCATAGCTGACCATTACAGTAATGACATTACTGCAGGTAATAAAATTAAGCTTTGAAAATATACAAAAATATATAAAAATACATAAACGTATATAAAACATCAAATATATAGGCAAAACACACACTTATTTGTTAAACTTATACAGTTCATCCAAGTCATGAAGTTTAACACAATTTTAAGAAAGATGTACAAATTACCTGAGATTACCTGTAAATAAATAAATGCGAAAGTTTTTTTTTCGTTTATTTCTTATACCGTTCCCCTTCGACCCAGGACTGTACTCTGCTAAATTCTGTCTCTGCAAGCATAGATAGAGCACTCTTAATTGACTCGAACGCCCAAATACATGTATTTGGGGAGTTTAATGCCTACCACCGCGACTGGTTGGGATTCTCCAGCCTTACTGACGCAGCCGGCAACTCTACGTATAATTTCTCCTTAGCTCACTCCTTTTCTCAGACTGTCGATTTTACGACCCGCATCCCCGATCGAGTAGACCAACAAGTCTCAATTCTAGACCTTTTCTTTACCTCAATGCCCGAGGCTTGTGTGACGAAAGCTCGCAGCCCACTCGGGAATGCTGATCACATTGTGCTTATTATACATATCACCCTAAAAAAGTCGCCCAAAAGCTGATGAATCGTTGTTCAAAACAACGAGATACTACGAGCAGGCTGATTTTGAGTCAATCAGAGATCACATCAGCAGCACACCATGGAGGGAATCCTTCTCACTCCTTGCCGATCAGTGTGCAAATGAATTAACTGAATGGGTAAAAGCAGGCATTGAAGCCCATGTCCCCATGAGAACATCCTTTAGTAAGCCCCACTCTCCCCAATGGTTTACCTCGGAATGTGCAGCTGCCATTGCTGAGAGGCAACAAGCATTACGTAAATTCGGCTTCCATAAGTCAGCTACTAATAGACATACATTTATAGAGTCAAGAAATAATTGCAAGTCCGTTATAGGTGAAGCAAAGGGAAGGTTTAATGAGTTAACAAAAAAAACCATCCAGTCACAGAAACTAGGTACTCGTGATTTCTAGAAAATCTACAATAGTTTAGTGAACAATAGTAAATCAACGATTCCTCCACTATCAACCCACACTGATGTCGTTTGCACGGCCACTGATAAGGCCGAACTACTTGCCCAGCGTTTCGCTTCTAACTCCACTTTGGACTCAGATAACCACCCCCTCCCCAAATTCCCTTTGCGGACCGAAGCCACACTTGATAACCTGGTCATCATCCCATCCCAGGTCAGAGACATCATAAAAAACCTTGACACTTCCAAAGCTTGTGGGCCTGATCTTATACCTGTAATAGTAATAAAGAAATGCTCTGCTGAACTGGCCGCTGTCCTCTCCAAACTCTACAATAAATGCCTAACTGAATCTTGCTTCCCCGATAGATGATAAATTGCCTCTGTGGTATCAGTCTACAAGAATTCTGGGAATAGAAGCGATCCTCTGAACTACCGCCCAATCAGCCTACTGCCGATATTTGCTAAAATCTTTGAATCCTTAATCAATCTAGCGATAGTACGGCACTTAGTTAATGCTAAACTTCTATCTGACCGCCAGTGTGGATTTAGACAAACACGATCTACTGCAGACATCCTAACGGTCATCTCTGAACGCATGTATCATACACTCGACAAGGCAGGAGAAGCTAGGGCAGTAGCGCTTGATATATCCAAGGCCTTTGACAAGGTATGGCACAAAGGGCTTCTACTGAAAATACGCTCATACGGTATTACTGGGCAATTACTTAATATAATTAGATCCTTCCTAGCCAAAAGAAAAATCCAGGTTGTCCTCGATGGCCGTTCATCTAAGCAACATGACATAAATGCCGGTGTACTCCAGGGATCTATTATTGGACCTTTATTGTTGCTGATCTATATAAACGATCTCCCTGATGACATAGAGTCTGAGATTGGTTTATTTGCTGACGACACCACGCTTTACTCTCGCCATGTTGGCAAAACAGACGAGATCATATCCGAGGTAATGGCTGAATCCTTAGAAAATGACCTCCAGGCTGTGGTGGATTGGGGTCATAAATGGTTGATAACTTTTTATGCCACAAAGACAAAGCTCCTTTCCTTCAATAACTACAAGAAACCGCTCTAACCACCGATTGTCATGGCAAATAGCACCCTACGTGAGAGTTCATCATTCAAACTCCTTGGCCTAACTTTCACAGGTAACATGAATTGGAACAAATACATTGAAGACATTGCCAAGGCTGCCGCAAAGAATATTGGCTCCCTCTACCGTGCTAGTAAACTCCTCAAACCTGACATCATCCTGTATCTCTACAAAGCCACCATCCGCCCATGCATGGAGTATTGTGCCACATCTGGGCTGGGGCATCATCTACTAGTCTCTCCCTCCTTGACAAGGTCCAAAAAAGAGTCGCCAACCTAATAGGTCCCTCACTGTCAACCACGCTCCAGTCCCTGTCCCATCGCCGCAATGTAGCATCCTTGTGCTTGTTTTACAAATACTTCAATGGATTGTGCTCCGATGAATTGGCTGCTCTGGTACCCCACCCCCCTCGTCGTAAGTTTACTAGACCAACTCAACAATCGACTATATCCCATCCATTCACTGTGGAGGTCCCCAGATGCCGGAGTCTTTCTACTCAAATAGCTTTATTCCTCGTGCTGCTGGCCTCTGGAACTCCCTCCCTGCCCCCGGTTTCCCCGACGGTACTGACATACATACATTTAAAACTAATGTAAACAGACATCTCGCTGCGCAGATACCAATTTAGGTTGATCCCCCAACATTCTCCCTTTTCTTTCTTCTCAGTAGCCCTTTACGTCTACAGTGGCGGCCTACCTTGTCTGGGGTGAACTATGTTTTTAAAAAAACAAAAAAATACGGGTTACTGTTATTTAAATCACTAATGCAACATATGAATTTGAAATACTCTATATATAGTAGAGACAAATGATCGAAGTACAGTTATTAAATAGTCTAATTTGCATATCTATTTTGAAGTATTTCCTAATTAATTAATATTTGATGTTATTTAGTTTTAACTTTATTGTACCATCGTATCTACATATGTGCAATAGGTTCGTCAATATTAATAAAAATTAATTTAAATAATTTAATAACAAAAATGGATAACTTAAGAAAAACTATTCTTAACATCGTTCGCAAAAATTCTTACCCACTCGGCGGAAGCGAGAAATAAAATAAAAGAGGGAGTGCGTGGCTAGCTTGCTACTGACTGGTTGTCTCTACCTCTCTGACTGGCTAATGTATCTGTTTCCCTTCCTTTCTTTCCCTCTATCGCTTCCGCTCTCTAGTTAATGATACCGCATTATTTTTGTTTTTGTTTTTTTAAATTAACGTCTGATGTCGCGTCGATTTTGAGAACAGATACTACACTTTGATCTTAGCCAAAAGACCAATGAACTATAATAAAATAATGTTTTTGCGACTAGGCATCTTTAAACAAACAAAATAACTGATTTAATTAATTGTATTATCTTTTAATGGGATGGCCAGTATCGTGTCGGTTCTATTGTCATAAACCGTCCTCCCAGGAATTACCTCTTCCTTTTTATGGGGGTGACGGTAATCATCCCAGGTATTACATCCTTCTTGCAAGGAGGGTGTATGTAGTATATGGTCTATTGTCATGAGATCATTTTCCCATGTATTACCTTCTCTTTTCTGGGCGGGGGGCGTAATGTAGTATCTTTTCTCTTGTTTCTTGTCCTTTTAAAGCGAAGATCCTCTATGGTTATACCTACTTTATTTTGGAGGGGCCATTGTAGTATATGTTCTATTGTAATGGTACCTTCCAAACCAGGCGTTACCTCCACCTCTGAGGGTCAGTGCACGTAGTTCTGTTTATCATGACATTCTCTCAGTCTAGCAAAAGTATGTGACCGGGAGGAGCATATATTGGCTAGTATCAAATAAATATGATATAAATTATTGTCCTTTTCTGTTACCAAAATTTAATCAAAAATAGGTATGAAGTAAATATGAGTTTCTACTGAGCTGCTGTTTATTTCATATTATATTTCTTTCTTTTCTTTCTATTTTCCGAGCAGAATTTCATTAAATGACTCTGCTATACGAACAGTTGTATTCTTCTGTTTCCTTTCTTTTCTATGTATGGAATTCCTTCTTTTTTTTGTTGCTTTCTCTCTTTACTTCTATATTCCCCCTGTTTCTCATCCGCGTTAATATGAATCAACTCAAAATCACATTTATTTTTGAAGGTTCACAGAGTTTGATGGTTTCAAAAACGTTCCAAGTAATATTACTTTTCACACCTTTGAATACCGAACTCGACCAGAATATAAAATGTTGTCAAAAATATCAAGGAGACAAACACTTTGCGAAAAAAAACAAAAAACGCTCAAAGGCAAACAAAAATGAATAAACAACAAAAAAAAGCGAGATAATAATAACCAAAAGTGATGACAAGAATATTTTCGAGATCAAAAAAAGACAAAAAATGAGTTTTAGCTTTTTAAAAGTTTTTTTTGTTGTTATTTTATTTCATTTTTCACCAAAATAGTGTAGACAAAACAAGATACTATTGATTCAAAGAGAAATAGAAAATAAAAGGAAAAAAATAACTCATGTATAGCGTTGTTTATTTTCTGATATCTAAGTAAGCTATATAATAAAAAGTGAACGTACGTGTGTCCGGCTCGCTCATATGCAAACATATTCGTTTAGACAAAGAAAGGAGGCTTAATCTTAATCTTAAAATAACTGATAATAATAAATATAGGAAAGTAAGCAAATTTAATTTTATGATCATAACGGCTAATAAAAATAAAGGAAATAATTGCGTTCACTTTTAATAGACAAAAGAAGTATGCCCTCTTGTTCTTAAGATTTTTGTGACTAAAATATTCATAAATCTACAGGCACACCCAGGCTTTATTTACATATTAAGGAGAGAGAGAAAGAGAGAGAGAGAGAGAGAGAGAGAGAGAGAGAGAGAGAAAGAGAGAGAGAGAGAGAGAGGATGGAGATTTGTTTATTTTCTAAAGTAAAACGTGATTCGCGTTTTATTTTTTGTTTTTTTGTAATATTTTATTCGTGTATTTGATGTGTTCTTTTTAAGTGTTACCTCAATTAGATGTTTCAGGGTTTTACAGTAAGACTTATTTCTCATGTAGTAACAGTACGAAAATCACTTTCTATTGATAAAAATATATTACTTTCTACTCTCGGGCAACGCCAGGTAGACCTGCTAGTTAATAAGAACAACAGCAATAATAATAATAATAATAATAATAATAATAATAATAATAATAATAATAATAATAATAATAATAATAATGATAATAATAATAATAATAATAATAATAATAATAATAATAATAATAATAATAATAATAATAATAATAATTAATGTGTAATGTTGTGTTGTGGTGTCCGTGTGTATAATATTATACACATTTGTTGATGGAACCCACGTGGCGTCTCCTCGTGTCTGTCTTCGATTTATTAACAGAAACACAAGTTTTCTTTAAATAAAAGAGTTATTCGCATGAGATATACATGCCAAAATCAGTTACACGCAATCAAAGAGAGGGAGAGTATATATATAAATATATATATATATATATATATATATATATATATATATATATATATATATATATATATATATATGTTAATAGATGAAAGGATAAAATAACGCGACGGTATAAAATTAAAATTGAATAAGCGAAAGACCTAAAAAGCTCAACGTTTCGGCCAAATGTTAGATGGCCTTTGTCAAGAGCGCACGAGAAAATGCAAAAAATGACAAAAGACGAGAAAGTCTATGAATTATGAGAACTATATATAGTGGTAGGGTTCATGTAGAGAGGGAAGATATGTAAATATGTATAGGGTAAAAGATAAATACATAGCAAACAAAATGAAATAAGTAACGGGAAAGAAAAGAAGAGAATAAAAGTAGAAAGGGAGTCCAAAGGAAGAATAACTGAATACTCAGGGAATCAACCGGTGTCTAGATATATCTTGTTTTCATGAAAAAATGCTTTTGGTAGTTTTTTTTTGCTATGTATTTATCTTTGACCCTATACATATTTACATATCTTCCCTCTCTACATGAACCCTACCACTATATATATTTCTCATAATTCATAGACTTTCTCGTCTTTTGTCAATTTTTGCAATTGTTCGTTCGCATTTGACAAAGGCCATCTAACATTTGGCCGAAACGTTGAGCTTTTTAGGTCTTTCGCTGATTCCATTTTAATTTCATATATATATATATATATATATATATATATATATATATATATATATATATATATATATATATATATATATATATATATATATATATTTATACATATATATATAAATATATATATATATAGCTAAGAGAGAGACACACACATTGTCCGCTATTATACTAGACTATTGCATCACTCGCTGTACCTCACCTCTTGGTCTTTAAGGCGACCAATTACTGTTTGCGTTAACTAGCTATCTAAGCCTGGGTTGTAAATGAGACAACAAACCCCTTCAGCAGAAATGACGCCAGTTCCTTCTTTCCATTTTCCATTGGGGGTCATACTTTTAATCTTTAAATCTTTAGTTTCTCGATTTTTACTAAGCCGCTATCTTTTTAAATTCCAGAATGATGGACCTAGGGTCCTACTTTAGAACAGCATCACTATTTTCACTGAAATCTTATCAAAAGCCTACGATCGTAGAGTGGTCATTACTGAACGCCACGATACAATTAGTATCTTAATGGCGTTTAGGAATGGCCACACTCTAACTTTGAACGAGAGTTTGTGTTACATTCAGCCCCAGGGAAGGCATGTTAATAGAGCGAGGTGAAAAGGTGAATACTCTAAAGTTGTTCAGCTTCACAAAGGTTATCTCCGGAGCTTCACACGGACGGGGAATTTCGGCACCAAGCGTCATAAGAAAAGCCTTTCTTTCGCCTTTGTCTCGTGGGAGGGCAGCGCGAAACAGTGATGCTTATGAAACAGGAGTGGCTATGTAGGTCACCAAGATCACTGACCCATTGGACGACTTATTATTATATTATTTTAATTCTCCAAAATTTAAACGTAAGTTAGTATGTCTCATGGAACTTAATAATATTTATATGTCAGATATATCTATGTGATCACATTTAATCTTTCAAGGTTGAATACCCGTTAAGACATGATATTATCCAAGGCGCATTTGAGGCACATCATGCGTTATTAGTTAAGCGACACGAAATATTCATTCAGCTTACGACTAAGAATGTTCGATGGAAGAGTGTACAGAAGATAGTTTACAAAATTCAGAAAAAGAGTTCGTCTTGGAAGATGAACACCGATGCATATATTAGACCAGTATAAACAAATAGACATGACATACGATTAGTATTTGAAAGTATGGAGTTCGATTAAATTTACACACGAAACATTAGTTATTTATATAATACACTAGCGGGACCCTGTGGAAATTCCACAGTGTTTTCTACATCAATCTGTATAATTTACTGTTAATAATATTATCCGGTGGCTATAAATATGCACATATTTTACTCACAAAAATTTTGCGTGACGGAATGGAAGTATATATATTTATTTATATTACTCGGTTGCCGGGGCAAAAGCTGTCTCTTCATTAAATCTTCTTAAATAGGAGTGTCAGATCGTGACACACAAAATAAATAACACACACTCTATCGTATTAATATATAAATAATAATAATAATAATAAGAAGAAGAAGAAGAAGAAATTTTAAATATTAAAAAATAAAATAAATAAATAAATAAATACATACCGTAAGCCTGAAACCGGCCCATTTGGTAAGCGTTTCCGCTAATGAAACGGGATACCAGAGTTCTATCCTCGGTTGAGGCATAGCAAAGACTAAAACAAACATTGCTAAAACTCTCAGTATTATAAGGTCAGGATCAAGGACAATGAAGCAGTCCTGAGGAAAGAGTGGCGCCCTCCCCTACATCTCGGGTTAGCCGCTAATGTAAAGAGATCCTCTACTGTAATCGGACAATTTAGCCTTTTATAAAGTCTGAAATTAGCGACCACCTCACCTAAAATAAGCGAACGCCATTTTTGTTTGACGAATTTGACAATATAACTAAATAAATATTTGAAATAAAAAAAATTAATTTATCAGATGTTAACTATACAATATCATTGTCATTGTCTTATTTTTTACGTCTCTATTTGGTAGTTTGTTACATTGGGACCTGGGCTAACTTTGGCCCTGACCCTAACTTTAACCCTAACCCCCAATGACCCTGAACTTTATAGCTAACCTTAACCCCTCACTGACCCTAACCCTAACGACGGGGTCAAAGTTAGCGCGGGTCCTAATGTAACAAAGCACCTTCTATTTGTTAGTAAGTTTATTTTTTGCGATTTATTTATTTGTTTTTATTGCGTTTTCACTCTTTCTCTATCCCCCCTCCCTCTCTTACGAACACACACCCTCTCTTTCTTTCGATCACGCTCTCGGTGTTTCACTGAGAAAAAAAACAAAACAAAACAAACATTGCTTATTGTCCGTTCAAAACATTTAAAAAATAAATACTGGTTCCATACCATACAAAAATAATAAATAAATGTTTTAACACTTTAAGAAGTGGTGCAAATAAAAAATAAATACTTAGTTCAAACTATTATTGAAAAAAAAACATTGCTTAACGTCCGTTCAAAAACAACAACAACAAAAAATAATAGACATGCCCTAAAAACGCCAAAATAAAAAACAAAAAATAGTTTTAAGTTTTAAGCAACACAAAAAAGGACTTTTTGACCGGGTGATTTACAAAAATGTATTATTTTTTCCCCTTCCGCTAGAAATGTAGAAAAAAAAAAATCTTAGCGGTTGGTTGGGATCGAACTATAAACCAGTCGGGCCAAAGACCAAAATACTACGTCGCTTACCGTTACGCTAAAGGGAAATAATTAAAATATTATGCAGAAATTAGGCTAATTAAATGTTATTAATAATCTAGGTGCGGCACGCATGCGCAGAGCGTTTGCCGGAAGCGTGACACACGTACGTACACCTTAGCGTATTAATATATAGATTGTTGTTGTTTTGTTTGTTTGTTTTTGTTTTTTAAAAGGGAGGAGCTTTTTTTAAACTGCGACAAACTTTACAAAGTCCTGCCGTTGAATGTTTTTAGCCGTGGAGAAAACAAAAAAACTATTTGATGAAATTAAATGTAATTGTTTTATATTTAAAGCGATATAAACATTTCCAGAATGAAAAATTTCATGCGTTCGTTAATAATAAGAGTTCAACGGAATTGGATTAACAGATTGAAAGACGATGCTATTTACGCATGCGCAACCGGATGTTGAAAACCGGAAAGCTGAAAGCTGATTGCAAACATACAAGACCCATAGACTTTTAGTAGTATATAGATATTAGAATGAAGCTCACTGATAGCGTATTTGTCTAAAAATGGTGACAGTTCTGCTGGTCGAAAGATTCAGAACGCAGACATACGTAACCTTTAATTTACGTATCTGAACCTCTACTAATGCGACCAACCAAAAAGCCATGGGAAACGGGAGAATCTAGGTCTATTTATGTTAATTCAAGCGGACATATGTTAGTAGTCTGTCATAACAGTATTCAATAATCAGGTCGGACGGTACTTCGCATTACGCATTTAATTGGCATTTTAATTTAAATTCTCTTCGTCATATGTTAAGGAGTCTTTAAACACTTGTGATATTTAAAAAATTCTTAACTACATGGAGATTAGTTACATCTTTTTTCGGGAATCATCAGTCTCTCTCTCTCTCTCTCTCTCTCTCTCTCTCTCTCTCTCTCTCTCTATATATATATATATATATATATATATATATATATATATATATATATATATATATATATATAGTAAAAGAAAGGCAGTGCCGCAAATATGTAATTGAATCTGAATCTTGCCTGCTTAAGTATACACCCATCCCAACCGGTATAATACACAGAGTAAATAAGTTTGTTATTACTTATTTCATTTTTTCCAACGGTCTGAAGAAGCTGATTTTCGAAAGAGATCGCAGCTGAAATATGTATACACATATGTAACCAATAATGTTTGTGTTACACCTACCGTTCTGACAGAAGAGAAACTACACCTGTTCTCACTATAAATAGTGCGAGTAGACAATCACCAGGGAGAAAAAGGACAGTATTGTAACTGTCTAGCCGAGTGCCAGTCAGTTTTCTTACTTTGCACCTTTTATGTTAATACACTTGTTATCTTAACCCAACCTCGACTTGACTTCTTGTTTTTACTGTTGGACTACTTCACTACAGTTTGTATGAATAAAAATATAATATATATATATATATATATATATATATATATATATATATATATATATATATATATATTAGCGGGATTCGATCGGAGTTGCGTCTATGGAGATATAGTACGTGTTGCAAGGTTTCTTACGAAAATGTCATTTCAAATAACGTCATATTTACAATTTTTGTCTTGAAAGAAATGTTAAAAACAATATTTGCAATATAATGCCAAGTAGTAAAAACACTGTTAACACTGATTCTTTTTAATGAAAGAAATTAATTAGACAGCTGTTGAAATGCAAATGAGTTTGGCAATAATGGATAATTCGTTTTTACTTATTTTAAATCTATAAAATAAAAATAAAAATAATTATTAAATGTTTAAAGAATAAAAAAGATATATACTTCGTTAAGATAGTGTTTGTTTGATTTAATCTATGAACAAATGAATTATTTCTTACTTACTTAATTATTTATGTACTAACATATAATTTTTTAGAAACTTATTTGAGTGCTTTGTTAACTTATCGATTTCTGTAACACAAAAACAAATATTGTTTCATATATGCAGAAGATTAATATGAAGTTAGGTTCATGTATATGTTTATATATGTCTACTATATGATTCACTCCTTAAGTAATTAATCATACATTATGGATTTTGATACACAGCTGCTAGGCGTAAAACAAGCTACATTCGGTTTTATTTATTTCATGCAAATGGAAAATTAGGGTGTGTAAGCCCTCTGTGAAAATACAAATACCTCTAATTTTTATAGCATTTTAAGGGGAGTTATTAGACATCAACTACTAAATAGTCTTCCATTTTATTTCTAGTATTTTAAATATTTTATATATAATTTAGGACAACCTTCTACTTCACATTCAAAGATATCAAATTTGCATTAGATTTAATCCATTGTTATTAGTACACCAATTAAGCAAAATTCCTTGAATTTTAATGTCTTCTTAAGTCATGTTATGCTTTCAATTTTAGTCATTTTTGTAAGAATCTAAATCATGCAAAGGATTTTGATGATTATTTATATCAAGGTTATATACGTATGGTTTAGTTCAATTATATCTTGATTTTAATCCTCAAAGATTTGGCAGTAAACTATTTAAAGAATTAATTTTACCCGAAGACGGGAATTCTTCTAGTATATATATATAAAAGTTAATCAACCGTGAATCATCGGATGTAGCGAGTGTATCAACGCCCAAATTCGGCAATAATATAAAATAATTCTCACCATTCCAGTGATCTTCCATTTTTGGTAATCTGATTCATCGAGCAGACAGGGCATTTGTCCAAACAAAATCGCCGTTTCGTACATTCTTTTGCGAACAATCCTTGAAATATACATATCAGAAACAATTGACCTGAAAATCGTGTTTTAATTAAACAAATAAAAAAACACAAGAAATTATTCACAACGCGGAAAAGAAAATTGTATTTTAAAAAAACGTTTTACCGCATTCCGAGCTGAAAACTTCAACCGAGTCATGCGCGAATGTCTTGTCAAATCACGTTAATATTTTCGAACAAAAAATTAAAAAAAAATAAAAAGATGGAAATATAATGCGTAGGGTTGTACTGCGTAAAATAAATAAAAGATTAAAAACACAATGCCATTCCATTCAGAAGAGAGAAAAAAGTGTACACATACGCACACACACACACACTCATATATATATATATATATATATATATATATATATATATATATATATATATATATATATATATATGTATATATATATATATGTATATATATATGCTAATATATATATATGTATATTTATATATGTATTTATATGTATATATATGTATATATATATGTATAGGTATATATATGTATTTATATGTATATATATATATATGTATATATATGTGTATATATATGTATATCTATATGTGTATATATATGTATATATATATATCTATATATATATATGTATATATATGTGTATATATATGTATATATTTATGCGTACATATATGTATGTATATGTATATATATGTATATATATATATATGATTATATATGTATATATATGTATATATATGTGTATATATAAGTATATATATGTATATATACGTGTATATATATGTATATATACATATATGTATATACATGTATATATATATATATCTGTGTATATGTATATATGCATATATATATGTATATATATTTGTATGTATATATATGTATATATATATGTATATATATATGTCTCTATATATGTATGTATACATATATATTTATATATATGTCTATATATATATGTATATATATGTGTATATATATGTATATAAATGTGTATATATATATGTATATATATGTATATATATGTATGTATATACATATATATATACATACATATATATACATATATATATACATATATATACGTATATATATATATATATATTTCATTCTGTACGTACGTGAGTAGCCTCGCATTTATTTCGCCGAAGATGCAATTTGCAGAGTAATTAAAAAAAAAAAAACTATATGATTCTTATGTGTTGTTGAACCTGAGAATTGAACAATACACTTTATTTGCCAGGATCAAATATAGTATCTGTTTTATTCTACAGTTATATCGCTTCATTTGCGTTCGCACCGGACGTCGATTAAAGTAAAATATTTCACTCCTACAAAATTGTTGGATATATACTCATATAAACAGATATATTCTCAAATATCATTAACATGAGCACTTAGATAAGTATGTTCTAGTTATAACCTACATAATATCATACGGTCTATATTCGCACCGGACGTCCAGAGAATCGAAATATATTCATCACGGCAGCAATATACAACGAATAGAGGGTACAAGTGTGAAATTTCCATAGACCTCGCTAGAATATATATATATATATATATATATATATATATATATATTACTATTACATGTATGCACATAAAATTTTATAAGGAAATATAATTTTTTATGTATCAATTTTCACTATTTACCGTAACAGTGATCGATACCTAAGTAGAGCTAGGTAGTAATCTATGAAAATATATTCATAGCAATTAAGCTACACAGACGCTCCCGCGTTTCATCCCCGGGGGGGGGGGGGTCTTCAGGCTAAAATGCATTTTAGCCTAAAGATTCCCCCCCCCCCGGGGGATGAAACGCGAGAGCCTCTGTGTAGCTTAATTGCCATAAATATATTTTTTATAGCTTACTATATATATATATATATATATATATATATATATATATATATATATATATATATATATATAATTATATATATAATTATATATATGTATTATTAAAATAACATTTTCGAAAACATGTTGAAAAAAAAACAGATTGTATGAATAAACTTTGTATATTTTATTAGTTCCCATGTGTTTTATTATTTAAAATCATGAATATGTTTTACATTAAACAATAAAATCAATAACCTTTTTGCAAATCAAATCTATAACCTTATTGAAAACATAAACACCTGTAAATTGTAAATTTTAATAGAATTTAATATTTCGGTTAGTCGTCTGTTCTTTATCGAAATTAATTTTCTTAACGCAAACAAATAGACCATTTTTATAAGCAACTGCACTTCTTATAACTTTACGAATCTTTAATCACTTTTACTTGTTTCCTTTTCTCTATTATACTAATCCTATAATAAACTCATATGTTGACGTTTTTGATGACGTGAATCAATACAACATCATATAAATTAATTCTTCAAAATGGTCGGGTTTGATCGAAACTATAGTTCAATTCTTTAATTGGTGTGTTCGTTTTGCGGCATATAACCAATGTTAAGATTATTAAATTAAAAGCACACTTAAATATATTTATTCATGAAAATAAAAGTTCGTACTAACTTGTCTCTCAAAAATGGTTCAGTTAGACACAAGGTCGATGTCATATGTGAAAAAAGTCCAGCTTCACAAAAAAGTGTCACTCTGGATTGGGACAAGAATAAGAATTACTCCAGTCTAGAAGGATTTATAATTTACTGACCGAGAACAGAACAATTACGTATACTATCAGAACATATACTGCACTTTGCTCCTAGCCAAATAGTTATTGACGGAACACAAAAAGGTATAATGTTCTTTAGTCTTTTTTGGGAAATCAGTCTAGTCTAATTATAATAAACAAGCAGTGACAATGGGAGTATAAACATGGAATATAAAGCATAGATTAAAACTAAGATAGCCATCTGTAAATGTGTTAGATAGAAAAAAAGAAGATAACATTATAGTGAGTGTCGAGAATAAAGATAACAACATTGTGAAGACTAAAAAAGTAAAAAAGGCTAGAGTATGGCATTAAGGCATTGGTATAATTAGACTTGGCCACTCTGCTGGAGAGCTGGTGTTATAAACACTATTAATATAAATATTTGTAGCATTCGTTTTTGCTTACAAAATAAGTTCGCCTGTTGTATTTCATAGACAGTTGTCGATGAGGAGATCCATGGTTTTCTTAATCACGAATAGAACGCTTATCTACCCAGGAGTCTGCAGACTTATTCAAGTGATTTTCACATGCGGACATCGCATCTCTATAACTTGCTATGCCGCACTGAAAAAGATAAGATGTCGTATAGAATCAGATAACATTAATATGCAAAAGGGTTGATGTTCTTGTATTCATAATCTTCCGGAATTAAATATCCGTCCGTAAGAAATGGATTTGTTTAGTGACACGCTTTCCCTTCACTAAAAAAAAAATGACTCAGTTGAACATGAATTCTTTAAGGCAAATAGGATTTGTATCTTTTTATAGAGATTAAAGATCTGTGTCCGTTTATTCTTAATCAGAGTGGATTTGCTTTAATCTCTGCTTTACGGCAAATCAACCCTTCTGGGTGTCTATGCTAGAGCTTACAACCCACCAAAAACTATAAATTTATACGAAATATTATACATTTCACACCATTTATTGTCTGATGTATAACTGGAAAGAAAATATCCAGTTAAAACATATTTAAACATAAATAATATTTTACTAAGCTCAGCAGGATTTGAACTCGGCATAACCGATTCAATAAACAGCGACGGTAAAAATTAACCGAAGAATCAGACTTGATTAATTTATACATAAAAAACATAGTATCAGTTTAATTACTTGCATACTCTTTCGTAAAAAAAATACAGAAAAATTGTATGCTTCGCCAATGTTCATCTAATATTCATATATAATCATAGAATTACGTCAATAATTGAATTTTTCATGCATACATTATTTTTATCATTTCGGTAAAAATATATACACATTGATATTATTGGAGTATGTTTATTGCTCGTATTTTTAAACTACCAAACTTTGCGTGTATTCTATATATGTATTGTAACATGTTATTTCAGCATTATACATTTAAACGGAAATTAGAGTGTGCTATAGACCACAAATCACGAAACACAACACCCACACCCACAAAACAGAAAGAAAAAGAAAATAGCTAATGGGTCCCGACGAGAATAAGGGAGAAATACCAAGGCCAGCCGACGGTGTTCCTGCCTTGAATGGCGTTGACAGAGATTCCTGTCGTAGTAAAATCGCGGGGCATGCCTTTTTTAAAGGGAGATAATTAATATTTCAGATGTTTTAAAAGCCACGCAATGTTAAAATGGCCGACGAGTGGCGCCTCTTTGACAAGAACAGAGGAAGCGATGCTGCACGTCAATTCGCTCGAGATATTTAGTATCTATTCTATGGCCCTGCCAATGATAATCTGTCTATCTAAT
>OY744518.1:36940207-36945207 GCA_963556195.1 Sepiola atlantica
TCAGGTGTAAACGTGTTCCGGATGGTGGGAGTATCTCGTCAATCACATCGCATGCGTGAAAAGACCCTATACAGACGAGAAGCTGTTTATATTCCTCTATCTTTCTGGGGTTTTTTTTCTCTCATTCCGCCTTGAATTGAATGATAGCCATGACAGCTAGTCAAAATATAAATTGATTTCATTGAGGAAACCTTAGAAAACTGTATCGATACGTGACTAGAATTTGTTGTTTATACTGAATTGAACTGTTCATTAAAGCTATGTTCTCAACACACACATACATACATCTATTTATATGAAGATAGTTATGTGTATAAGTTTGTATTTCTGTATGTACATGATTCACACCTAAACTAATTAACCGATCATTTTGAATTGTGGAACACATCCGCTTGGCAGAAGGGGTCTAATGTAAGCAATATTGAGTCTATGTGTATTAAAAGTGGTAACAAGGGATGAAGCGCCTCCGTCAAACTTTAGATACCTTCTAATTTATTGAAATTTTAAAAATACGCTTTAAAAATAAATTAATAAATTATCCCCAAATAATACGTTTTTGTAGTATTTTAAATGGTCTTTAGAGAATATAATATTGGCATAATATTGAAAATTTAAATATTTCAGATTTGTACAAAAACACATGATGATAGATTAATTAGTTTAGGAATTCGAAACATACAAATATATAAGTATGTACATATACCTAACTACTATATATATATATATATATATATATATATATATATATATATATATATATATATATATATATATATATATGAAGTTAATACAACAAAAGATATAAGAGGCCACTAATATCTTTAATTAGTGAACATCCGGATAAACTGAAGCTCAATATACTGGATAGAGTATTAATAGCACTAGATAAAGGTGCAAATCAAATTTTATAAGCATTCAATGTTCAAGCAAAGTACTTTTAAGTCCTTTTTTATATAATTTCAGAGTTTAATTTTATTACCTGCAGTAATGTCATTGCGGTAATGGTCTTCTGAGGAGAACATTTTCTTTGAAAACCCATGAGTTAAGGACTTTAAAGTACTTTGCTTGAACATTGAATGCTAATAAAATTTGAGTCGCACCTTATTTTATTCTTTCACTTTATCTGGTGCTATATATATATATATATATATATATATATATATATATATATATATATATATATATATATATATATATAATTTATACAGATGAATGTAAAAGGTGACTTGCATTTAAAGTTTGATAGCTATCAACAGACGTTTAAATTATTAGTTTTACATTCATTCTAAAGATCTAGCGATTGTGGCAAGACTTCAAGTTTCTGTTTCATTTTCAATGCTCAATTGTTTGCTCTATTGGTACTTAACAGTGCTGTTTTAACGTTGAACACTTGTATTAATCCTCCCACCTTTATAGTTGTTTTCTCTCTTTACTTTATTTATTTCTTTGTTTCAGACGAACTGCTGAAAAATAATGTTTTAGAAAACTTACAAAATAAGAAAATAACTAAAAAAGTGCTATATACATACAAACATTATGATACAACATCTAAGACTGTTGTATATAAAACGTATGGTTTTGCTGGTCCTCGTCGCCAGTTGTAGACTTGTATCATCGTTGTTGTTTTCTGTGTTGTTAGAAATGAATGTTTTCGATCTCGGTCATGGTCCTTGCATACTATTGGCGAAGAAAGCCTCTTTTCTTGCATCTAGCATATCAGTCAAGGATTCGTCCTCGACAATCAGTCTGACAGAGATTTTGTCATTTCAGTTGCAGTTCATCTATCCGGCTGAGATATTGGTCCTGGGTAGTCTTAGGGGGTCCACCCTCCCAAGCCTTGACTCCCCTCTTTGGCGAGGAGTTGGTTTATTGCAAACTGTCTGAGGCGCCCCGACTGGGGAATGCCGATGGGACTGTTCAGGTAATTTTTAATAGGCTCTGGCCTGTTCACCTTCCTTAGCGACGCTGACTGGATTCTTCCCACCCTCTTTCTGAGGTGGGAAGGAAGTAAATGCCCAATCTGGCATTACGATGACATTTTTTTATCTGTCGAGCTGTAGTTTTTGTTCTGTTCAACTATAACAGGTCCAGACCTTGCCTTCTCGCTTTGGGAAGGGGTTAGTTTAAAGCAAACTGTCTGATGCGCTTTCACCAAGGAATGCCTACGGGCTGTTCAGCTATTTTTAAGGCCCCAGAGTGCACTTGTCGGCTTATTTCCCATACGATCCGGCCTTGTGCCACATCTTCCTGTAGTTAGAGAGAAGTAAATACACACAGGCTGTGACCTCATTTCTAAATTAAAATAGCATCCTTCCTAATCATAAAAAACGATGTCATGGCCAAATAATCGATTTTATTCAGTGAGTTGAAAAATATTTCACGAAAAAAAAACGTTGGTTCGAATACCACATATTACTTTGTTTTTTTCTAACGCGAACGGTACCATTGGCAGCAGTCTAAAATTGTTGATACTAACAGAATGACCTGTTACAAATAATACTGGCGTGCATCAAGGTTCGAATACTTTTACCATACGGAGGCGAGCTTCAGACTCTGGAAACGAATCTATCCTTGACCTTTTTACTAGAATCAAACTGCAGTATCTGTTTTGATACCTACAATTCATCGTTTCTGTCCTCCGTCAATGAAGGATAAATCCTGTCTAGACTGTGGCACATTTTATCTTTGTCCCGATCCAAGGTTCCCCTTTCTGGAGCTGGAATTTCCTCACATTTAAAACTCACTCAATCTGTTTACCATCCGCGAACCAAGAGTAAATATCGGACAATCGAATCGAAATCTGATGCCCCCCCTTCTCACTGACATTCAAACTCCTCCATAAGTCATAGTATTGCACAATCAAAACTCCGAGTGCCACTTGAGATTTTGATTCCCGCCAAAACCAAAGGAGAAAGAAAGGGTCTGATATTCCAACTGGTTATGTTTTCATAAACCCAATCTCCCCATGGAGGATTAACAGAAAGGGACATTCATCATATTCCTGGGTAGCAAGGGAAAACATATATCGGTCATTAATTTCTGCAGAATCAAGCTAATTTCGCACCAACGCATAAACAGACAACACGCAAACATCGTACCAGAGATGCACTTCAGGTGAACTGTTAATAGGTAGAAGTTTACTACCCGGATTCACTAATTGTTAGGGAAGTTCCGAACCACAAAAGGCTGATCTTAAGTAGCTTTGTTAGTTTAGCCTTAGTAGCTTACCTGACGATCCTGGGTTGCTGAAACCCGGATGAAAACCTCCTTTTTATGAATATATGTGCCATTAAGGCCTACCGTAATTGTAAAAAAAAGGTATTTGTTTCATCAATTAATTTTACTATGACCATAAATATAGTCATCAAATGTTTCTAGTCAACATTACACATTTCGGAGGTAATTCGAATCCAACAGAACTGATATTTTAACAAAAACAAATCCTCCCAATATTGCCTCTGAGGTTTGGCTAAGTGGTAATCGTGTGAAACAAATCTACAGAGACTTGACTAGCTTCAAGCACAGTTAAGCACTTTCTTTTCTAGATCTCTTACTAATAAACACAACTAAACTAAGGAGAATAGAAAGTGAACCTTCAGTTTACTTTCATCAACCTCGTAACTCTCACTTCCCTTATTTTGTATTTTAGTTCTCACATTCCATGAGCGATATTTCTGACAAAAAGGGAAGAATTGCTGTTTTCCGGGTCAGAATCTATATATTTAACACTTATCGTTGACTAGTTTTTGACCTTGAAGTAGTATTTTTTTTAGTTCTCTACATCATGTGGCTTCATGCCTTGTCTTAGGCGATTTCCATAAAAAAACATTAAGAAAAGTTATTTTCCTAGGAAACCCTTTCTGTGAAACAAAATACCAGGATCTGTTTTCCAGCAGACAACAAAATGGTCATCTTTAAGTCTAAATACATGTGAACAAATACTTGTTGAGCCGTCCTCTGTGATAAGCAATACCTCGCAAGTAATCTTCTGCCGCTCACTCCCATTGTTTCCGATATTTTCGTGGTGGCGATCAACGTCCACCTGACAATCTCTTTAACCATTATCCTCGAGTGCTCCCCCCCCCCCCCGAGCCTTGATATAACTGGTAACTTATTAGTAAAAAGAAAAAGAATACCTAATATAGAATGGCTATAATAACATTTACTTATGAGAAAATAGTTTTTTTTACTACTATGGTAGCCTCTAATGGTCTATAATATTGTGCATATTACCAGCTTTCCTAACGACTAAGTCAGACTAATAATACTGAGCCAATAGTGACAAAGTAGCAAAAAGGTTTATCTCTCAGAGATATTCTTTAAGTTTTAAATTACATATGGTTTTAGGCAATAAATATGGTTCCCCTAGTTAGGATCGATCCCTCGGCAGAATATGCTGTACTGTATCGCATCGTACTTAAGATCTGCACATTTGATGACGAAAATACTATTTCAAACGTAAGCGTGACTGACCGACGAAAATGCTATTTCAAACATTAGCGTGACAAAACAACGAAAATTCTATTTAAAACATTAGCCTGACAAAACAACGAAAATGCTATTTCAAACATAAGCGTGACAAAACAACGAAAATTCTATTTAAAACATTAGCGTGACAAAACAACGAAAATGCTATTTCAAACATTAGCGTGACAAAACAACGAAAATTCTATTTAAAACATTAGCGTGACAAAACAACGAAAATGCTATTTCAAACATTAGCGTGACAAAACAACGAAAATTCTATTTAAAACATTAGCGTGACAAAACAACGAAAATGCTATTTCAAACATAAGCGTGACAAAACAACGAAAATTCTATTTAAAACATTAGCGTGACAAAACAACGAAAATGCTATTTCAAACATTAGCGTGACAAAACAACGAAAATGCTATTTCAAACATTAGCGTGACAAAACAACGAAAATGCTATTTCAAACATTAGCGTGACAAAACAACGAAAATGCTATTTCAAACATTAGCGTGACAAAACAACGAAAA
>OY744518.1:36947707-36997707 GCA_963556195.1 Sepiola atlantica
ATATATATAGACCTTGGTTTAGTTTGCTAGAAAGAAATCCAACAAGTTACTTTAATAGTAAATGCATCATATTTATAAATGGTGTTACAGAAGGTCATGTCAAATCAAACTTTTAAAACGGCACATGGCTTGAAACCTATGGTATAATGTAGATTGACCTGTTAAGCAATCAATTAGTTACTATTAACGGTAATTCAAACAAGATTCTAATGGTGTGATTTTTGCGGATCACCTTGTACGTTGAGACGAAGAATGAGCTTTACGCAGAGTTTAAAATGTCTAAGTTGTCATAAGGGTTTCATATTCATTAAATTCGTATAAAGAAACACATTTTAGCTCATGAAGGGAGGACGACTGCTCGGAATATCAGAAGTAGGAAAGTGTCTATAATGTACATGCGTTAATGTGTATGTGTGTGTAGATTACCAGCGACCCCCGGATTTTGTAGGTAATGAATAAAATACCTTTAGCATTTCTGCTCCAGTCCATGAACTCGATAATAGCATTTTTACTTAGCGAGATAATAACGTATTTTTCTTTAAAAAAAACAACACTTTTTATGGATGTACGGTGCGAGCGCAGACCCCAAGATATTATCGTAAACCTTTAATTCAAAATAAATGCAACTATTAGGTTTATTAAAAACATTACTTAAGCTAAGTTGTGTTTTATGTCTATCGTTTCAATAAAGTCTCCGCTAAGCGATAATTGGAATTATTATTTGAACTTAATTTACACCAAAGGAGGAAAATTTAAATAGTGTCATGGAATTAATGACACCCTTTTACTTTATTGAAATTGATTTAGATTTTCTAGCTGTTAATATATCGATTTTGGAAAAAGTGTAATATAGTTAACAACAAGTAAAAGGTAAAAAAACAATTATTAAACAAATAACTGTTACCAAACGATAGAAAATTTAACATTCTATCGACCTGCATAGTTTTAAACTTATATTCGTAACCGATTTTTAAAATCAAAATGAAGGTCGATTTTATTTAGATAGTCGCTTGATTCAAGCTTAGATTTAAAAAAAAAAACTTATTCTAATTGTTATCGTATTTTTATTAATGTATTTTACGCAAAAAATAAACGAATACTTGAAACGATAATTTCGACCGCCATTTTGATTGGCAAAACGTGTTAATTGAGAGTAACTAGTCAAATTTTGAAATTACAACACTTACAAATAGTTTTCTAAAATTGAAAACTATGCTGGTCAATAGAATATTACATGTTTCACCGTTTAGTAAAAGTTGTTTGTTGTGTATTGGTTTTATCGGTGTTAACTATACAACACTTTCGGCTCGATTTTTATAACAACTAAAATGTATTTTTTATATAGACTAAAACGAAGATATACATACACGTCAAAAATATAACTAAATTCGCAACTCTATAATAAAGACTAATGGCTATTTATTTGTACCTATATAAATATCCACACCGTCACATAACAGTTAGCGAATGAAATACTGTCGAACGAAGACGATTTAAGTGTTTAAGAGAGGAGAGAAAGCAAATAGCAAGTCAGACAACCCCCGCCGTATGAAAAAAATAATGAAAAAAACTTTTCAATTTATTTCCATAATGATGCGTTTTTATTCTTTTACACATTTTTCTTTCACTACCGATTGGTGCATTTGTTTTCTTTCTTTTTTCTTTTGTTAAACTTTCCTGTTTGAGACGTTTTCTTTCGTTATTTAACATTTAGACGTTATCTTATATGAATATGAATATTAGTGAGAACACTGGCAAAGAATTAGTTGAATCATAAAAAGAGCAATATTTCTTACGTCTGATAAAATGCTGCCATGAAAATACTTGTTGTCGCTTAAATTTCACGTGTATTGATTTACTCCTCTTCAGGAGTTAGGCACAAGGCCAGTTTTTATCTTACTCCCACAAGTAAGATGTGACCCAAGGTCGGGAAAGTGGGGTTTAAAAATTGCCTGGGCAGCCTCGTCGGCATTCCCCGGTAGAGGCGCCTCAGGCAGTAAGCAATAAACTTACTCCTCCCCAAAGAGGGGAGGCAAAGCCTGGGAAGGTGGCCCTTCCAGAACTGCACAGGACAGGCGTGCAGGATCCATCGGAACAGATACTACACTTTGATCTTACCCAAAAGGCCACGTGTTTTATTTACTCCTCCCCAGGAGTTAGGCACAAGGCCAGTCCTATCCTACCCCCACAAGTAAGATGTGACCCAAGATTGGGTCGAGAAAGTTGGGTTTGAAAAGCCAGCGCTCGAGAGGTGAGCACTCTGGCCATTTAAAAATTGCCTGGGCAGCCCCGTCGGCATTCCCCGGTAGGGGCGCCTCAGACAGTAAGCAATAAACTTACTCCTCCCCAAAGAAGGGAGGCAAAGCCTGGGAGGGTGTACCTCCTAGAACTGCACAGGCGTGCAGTATCCATCGGAACAGATACTACACTTTGATCTTAGCCAAAAGGCCACGTGTTTATTTACTCCTCGCGGAGTTAGGCACAAGGCCAGTTTTATCTTACTCCCACAAGTAAGATGTGACCCAAGATCGGGTCGAGCAAGTGGGGTTAAAAGCCAGCGCTCGAGAGGTGAGCACTCTGGCCATTTAAAAATTGCCTGGGCAGCCTCGTCGGCATTCCCCGGTAGGAGCGCCTCAGACAGTAAGCAATAAACTTACTCCTCCCCCAAAGAGGGGAGGCGAAGCCAGGGAGGGTGGACCTCCTAGAACTGCACAGGCGTGCAGTATCCATCGGAACAGATACTACACTTTGATCTTAGCTAAAAGGCCACGTGTAGCACACCAGTTACTTCTTCTTTGAATGTATTAAACTTAAACTATTACGAGTCCAGATATGGAATTCACCCCGAAATAATTTTTATATGAACAATACACTTTGTTAAATTGCGCATGAGTTTTAAAAAAAATAGGAAAAAAAGTTTCAATATGGATACTAATTTGAATAACTTGCGGCAACGGTGATTCATTTTACAAGGTCGTAAATATCTGATTCGTCTTCAATGTACTTTAACTATTTCCCAGCGCTCGGTTGAAAAGATTTTAATGAGAAAGATGAAAGGATTTAACTACGAGGCGACGACGTGGATAATGGAGTGTTTATAGCACCGCCGTTTAGCCCGGATAAGGGGTCCCTTCAGTAAAGAAGGCTCATTAAGCTCTATTTTAACTCAACACGTCGAGATGACGCCAACAAAACGCAAATCTACACTTCTCGCAAAGTTGCAGATTCAAAACGAGGCTGTTTTATATTTCAAACAGAGTTTTATTAAAATTTGCAATGATTTTAACGGTGCGTCGATATACTGCGATATTTTTTTCAATTTACCGATGTCTCGATAGTCTTTTTCTTTACGATATTAACGATTTAAAAAAAAATGTATTACATACCTAATACAGTTTAGTAGATGTTCGTACTAATGGAGGATACCGTGATTTTGTTTCTGTGTGGCTGAGAAATGGGTCTGTTCGATTCTAGGGGGTCCACCTTTCTAGTCTTTGCCATTCTCTGTAAGAAGAGGTTAGTTTATTTCTAATTGATTGAGGCGCCCCTACCGGGCAATGCTGACGGGGCTGCCCAGGAATTTTTTGTAGGTCAGAGTGCGCTCGATTTCAAACCCCATCTGATCTTGTGTATAACCTTATGAAGTAGAGGTGAATAAAATAACAATTCTCATAGATTATAAAGTAGCCGTTTTTAAAGAGTTCGTTACTTGTTCACTGCAAATACACAAATAAACATGGCGGTCTTAACAATCAATACAGTGGCATAGTTATTTTATATAATAGCATTTGAAAACAGACATTTATACATCTCCAGAATGTATCTAATGTAAATAGTTTTTCAAATAATATGGACCGATTTCGCGTTTATGATATAATAGACTCCATTGCATGGAGAGTATTATGATTTTTAAAACGAGATTTTAAAAGTCATCTGTATAGCAAAGAAAGAAAAAATAAGAACAACATACATGGACAAATAATGAAACGATTATTTGAACTGTTAATCTATATACGGATAAACACTGACGTTATTTTGCTTGCATGTTTGGTTGTGTGTCACCGTGCACACTTCATATGTAAGAACAATGCAAATAAGTAAAAGAGAGAGAGGAAACAATGAGACGGAAGAAGAGAGCAAAAATAAAAAGGAGCAAACGATTGGAAGAAGATAATAGAGAATTAGAGAAAGAAGATATATATATATATATATATATTTTTATATATATATATATATATATATATATATATATATAGATAGATAGATAGATAGATAGATAGATAGATAGATAGATAGATAGATAAATATAGATATATAGGTAGATAGAAATATATACACACATATATATATATATATAGAGAGAGAGAGATATGGAAATTGAAAAAGGAAAACCACAAAATATTATTTACGTATTCATTAACGTTTCGTCTTTATTCCAAGACTTCCTCAGGATGATTGTCTGGAGAAAAACCAAAACAAAATGTTTGAAACAAATAGGTCCTATTGGGTGTGGGCTTAAAATTTGCGGCCGCTTAGGAAAAAAGAAAAAAAAAGTCTCTCCCACTGTTTAATGATCTTATTAATCCAGCCGCCATTGTCCACTTCTTAATTTATAAGTAATGGATCTGAAGATTTAAGAATATAAAAACACATAAAAAAATTGAGTTTTACGATTTCAGAAAAGAATCTAAATATTTTCGAAATGGAACTTGCTTTCAAAAGAATGCTATATATAGTTTCGTTGTTTTCTTTTATTCGCAATCCATTTCTCTCAACAAGTTCCTCGACCTGAGATTCTCAAGCTATAACTTTTATCAGTTGAAAAAATACAATTCTATTCCCACTTATAACAAGAAGAATAAGACTTCAAAAGTCACACGGATATATTAATTGAAACACCGTTGGAATCATTCACGAAATCTCGCTGACACGCGACTTCACGCATCACGAGACTTGGAAGGTGTCATCGTGTGAATCTAAAAATCAGCAACGAACGGAGTAGAATTTGATTAAGAATTATTTTGTTTATTTTGCGTTAACGTTAGAAGAAAGTATCCGAATGTTCTTAAGATGTGTCCTCTCAACTTGCGCGTTTAACGATGAACGTGCAATTTCCAACTTAAATGTGACAGACCGGCGGAAGGATTGACGGAAAGAGCTGCTTATAGATATGCGAGGACTCTTCTGAACATCTTAGTAAAAACTTAAGCGTGACAGACCGACAGAAAAGGATATTTAAGAATAAAATGTGACAGACTTACGTAGGGACATAGCCACTTATAAAGAGCGTGGACGTATCTAAAACTGCTACTTAAAAAGGTTAAGCGTGACAGACCAATGGAAATAATATGCCTAACTTACGCGTGACAGATTATGCATAAAATTAAGAGATTGCTGCCCATGTGTATATCATTTGAAATGATTTCGTTCAGATAATGTTTTCTCTTTGACAAAGTCAAGGGCAGATAATTCAATAATCCAACGAATGACGATATAAGAGAGACAACCAGGGTTAATCTCATTGAACAGATCTAGAAATTGCGAAACTACAGAAATGAATGTTATGAGAATGAAAAAAAAATAACATAACATAGAATAAATATTTAAAAGTTTAAATACTCAGCTTCATTTTGCTTTGGAATTTGATTCCCATAATAATCAATTTGAAGTATATAAAATAATCCCGAGACATATGACAAGGTATTCACCTCTAATCACCCTCATAGTAACTAACTTTTTATTTATGCCTACTCTATTTCTAATCCCTATTAACTACATTTTTTCACTAATGGAGCACCACTTATCAAAGCCCGGGGAAGAGGTCACTCGAGGATAAAGGTTACAAAGATCGTCAGTTGGAATATGATCGCCACCATGAGCATCAGAAACAATGCTTAGAATGAGCAGAATATTACTTAAGAGGACCTGATTATTCAAGAGGACGGCTCAACATTAACATTAGACTTAAAGATAACCATGTTGTACTCAGTTGAGAAGCAAACTCGTTGTATATTGTTCCAGAGGCTGAATGTCATAGTTAAGAAACTTTGTTCATGGAAGTTTCGTTTTTTTTTCGTAAGAGAGAGGGAAAAAAAGATAGAAAGAGAGAGAGAGAGGAAGAGAGAGAGAGAGAGAGAATAAAGTTTTTTGTTGTGGTTGTAGTTAGTCGACCTTTCTGTGTATGTTTTACAATGGTAGATAGAGCTCAGTCGAGCACATGCTATGAGCATACAAATACAATAAAGAAAAGCAAACAACACCTCTTCTGTGCGAAAGGGGCTCAAGCGCTCTCTACTTTCTACCATCATGGATATGACAGAAAACTGCTTCCGGTGGTGAAGTCTCAATTTTGGAGCTTTAGGGACTCTGAAGAGTACTCTTTAGTTACTATAAATTCGAGGACCACTCTGACCTGGTCTCATAGAACTTAGCTCTTATAGATCACATATTTACAAAAGTATCCACGAAAAAAACAAATTAATCTACAAATTAGAATCATTTAAATGTTTGAAAATATTAAGAACTTGAGGCATGAAATCTTTTTACCAAAATAACAGGATTCAAGCATTGAATAAACCCAAATGGATTGATATGCCGTAAAAAAAATCCAACTTATAATTTTTTGATGTAGAATTGCATCTCGATAAGCGGCCCTGTAGGATTTCTGATCTGTCATATTTAAATTTCCTCTGTCAACTTTATGTTTGTAATAGTATTATTAGTAATAACTAGTTCAGTTTAGTGTCGCATCACACGTCTAGAATGTAGATATAACTAGACTGAAATAGAAAGGCTGATTTGATATATAGACTGTTTGATGATTTCTCTCCGGCAGATTATTGTCCTTACCAACGATATATATATATATATATATATATATATATATATATATATATATATATATATATATATATATATGTGTGTGTATCGAGGCAGCATTTTTTCTTTAAGACACGTATTATTAAAAATAACCGACAATTTTTGTCTGGTTATTTTAGTATTGATCCCTTCAATTTTCCGGATTAAAATCTTAATCTCGGAAGAAACTTGGCTGATGAAACTGCCGTAATGTACATGTTAGTCCAGAGTACTTTCTGACCCGTCTGTGGCCATCGTCAGTGGAATAATGACAAACAGGTAAAGACCTGGAGTGAGATTTATAATTAATTATGGCGGGAAAATTTAAATATGAAACTATATTTATTAGGTATTATAAGCATTTAAGTATATTAGTACTAGTGTTAAAATTAATCTTGTTAATAGCAAGTTTTTTTAGTTTTAATGAGTAAAGCTTCTATGTGGAGTTTTTGTGTATTAGTATTATGTTCTATGTATATATATATATATATATATATATATATATATATATATATATATATATGTATATATATATATTTATATATATATATATGTATATATATATATTTATATATATATATGTATATATATGTATATATATATATGTATATAATTAGATTATGTAGATTATAACTAAAAATATATATATGTATATATATATATATGTATATGTATATGTGGAGTAAGGTACACGATAGTTCATGAAAAATGAAGTGTCGTGATGGACAAAATGTGTGAAAAGATGACAGACGGAAACCAAGTCAAAATGCAGGAGAAAAACAAAAACAAGAGATTTTTTTCATCGGTTTCGTTCGTGGGGAACGTCTTCAGAAAATGAAGAATACAGAAAATAATTTAATTTCATATTGAAGGCACACGCATGGGATGAGGGGGAAAATGATCTGCTTGGATCATGTGAGGAGACATTAAGTGATGTCGGGACATGATAAGTAGGTGATACATTCTTCAAAGGCGGTGGGGGGAGGAAGTCGGCAGAGAACCTAGCTACGGTGAACAGTAAGGGTGGGGATGAAATTGACACATTGGTATGTATATGTATATATATATGTATATGTATATATATATGTATATGTATATATATATGTATATGTATATATATACATATATATATATATATATATATATATATATATTATAATGGAATTCCAATGACCATAGGGATAGTCAATCCATAACCATAACTTTTATCTGTTCTTTCAATTTCTTTATTCTCATATATCGTCGAATACCTGTAATTCATCTTTGTCTCACAAACAACATTTTTATATATTTATATTTTGCTTTAATGTTTATTTATCTTTCAATACGCTTTCTACATCTTACGCACGTTTCACAGCAAAACCAAAAAAGATACATAGTCTTCATCTTACCTTCGTTGATTGTCAGAGCAATTGTTTATTCAATAGTACTAGCAAAATGCATCATACCAAAGACATGAGCAGGGAGGATGGGAAAAGTTTGAAAAGATAACATCTAGTCAAAATACATGGGAAACAAACTCACATGAATAATTGTGACGAAATCAAGGACCCACATAAAAAATCTTATTTAGAAAACTTGAAACAAATCTTCGAACCGTAATCTGAAGTTAGCAATACAACTTAATTGGAACATTTTTCGATATTATATATATCTGTGTGTTCCTGTGTATGTGTGTGATGGCAGTTATGGAATCATTAATTCAAACTAATAAAAAGAGAAAAAAGACTAAAAAAGCATTCGAGACACACAGCGTATAAACAATTTTAACGCCTATATCTTTTTCGAAAAAAACATATATCCACGTCATAGACGCATCACGTATTTTTATTCCTACCTCTCCATTTTTTTATATGAGCAATCTTTGGGAAGTATTTGAAGAATATAGACGAACCGTCGATAAAGCCAATTTCAGTTTTCTTGCTTTTTATTTTTCATATATATTTCAACGACGTTTCGACCGGTTTGTCAACTGATCATCATTATATGGTTGTCGTTGATTACTTGTGTGCGTTGGTGTAACAATACACACGAAGAATGCCAACGTTTACAGAAGATAAAAGTTTATATATATGTATATATATATATATATATATATATATATATATATATATATATATATATATATATTTAATTTAGAAGATAGATTATTTAGTGAACACCGGGATTAGGCCAATAAAAACAAGCTCGATGATACTCGATTACAGAGTACGGAGCATTTATGTGATTTTTTTAAAGCTTACCAAAGCATTCCGCTCAGGAGACCAATCATCACCACAAAAAAAAAGAAAAAGTCTTTTGTGGTGATGATTCGTCTTCTGAGCGGAATGCTTTGGTAAAATATATATATATAAATAAATATATATATATATATATATATATATATATATATATATATATATATATATATATACGTTATGAGGTTTAAAAAGACTAAATATACATTCGGATTGTACACATTATAAGTTATTTCGACCTTAACTAGGTCTCCTCGGATGTGTTTCCAATCACGTTTCAAACCCAAATGGAAGAATTTTAACACCTTTATATCTTTTAGAACAAAGTAAAAATAAAGAATTAGAAAAAAAAAAAATAAATAAATAAAATATAAAAAAAAAAAAAAAAAAAAAAAATATAAAAAATATTAAAAAAAATAAAAATAAAAAATAAAAAAAAAAATAAAAAAAATAAAAATAAAAAATAAAAATAAAAAAATAAATAATTTCAGCGATATTCTATTTGTTGATTGGACTCTATAGTATAGAAGTGGTGATTATGTAAATTAGGGTGGTGGCATTAACGGAGTATAAAAATATGTAACATTTTTATCAAGAAGTCAATCCTCGATTTAAAAGGAGAATATAATTGATCCTGATTAAAACCTAATTGCGTTCGTTTAAAGGAATAAGAATTTTTTAAAAATTATGTAACAATGCGAAAGTTTCGATTAGATTTCAGATTGCGAATATTATACGTTTAAAGATTAAAATACAAAAATTACGATTAAAATAGGTACTGCAGCTACACACGATTAAAGGATGTTATATTATATGATAAGTTTTTATTAAATTTCAGATTGTGAATGTTATACGTTTAAAAATTTAATATACGGAAGTTACGATTAAAATAGGTACTATAACTGCACACGATTAAAGAATGTTATGTGACGATGAATTAAAGGTATGGTGAAGTTAATATAGGTTTTATTTAATAAAAAAAAAAAAAAAAAAAAAAAAAAAAAAAAAATATTTACAGGTTGGTTATTTTAAATTTGTGACGATGTCTACATTTTGCTAATAGTTCGTCCCTTTTATTTAAGATATTACTGCCTTCATATTTTAATATTCTAATTTTTTCTTCCAGACATAGATTACATCTATGTCTGAAACCCCTAGGAGTGTTTGACTTACATAATATGGTCCAATCAATTATTGGTTTTAGTCCCTTACTTTTTAAAAGCCACACATGCTTTGCCAATTCAGTTTTATTAGTGATATTTGGGTTAGAGAACGAATGCTTGTGTGTGTAAAATCTTTGTTTCCAATTGCCAGCCGATATTCCTATATATATTTTCTTATCATTTATGTTTTCTTGTGGGTAAATTGTGGCTTTGTATACTACATTATCTATATTACAATTTCCTTTCAGCGGGCAGTTGCTTTCAATACGACAATTGCATTTCTTCTCCTTGACTTTATTCTTGTTAGTGATTGTTTCCAGAATTTTTTTATTGTGATTATATATATATATATCAAAGTAGATGCAGACAATAGTCCGAATCCAAACACTGTAAATAAAGATAAGTTGTCAACTTCAGATCAAATGCAATTTTGTGTAAAAACTGGTTTCATAAGTAAAGTTTGTCAAGTGCAGTTTTTGTACAAAATTCTCATGTACACGCGTGAATTACGCGGGGCGAACTATGTGTTAGACTTGTGGTGTGTCTGTCACGTTGAACAAATAGGCGCATAGCTCTATTTCCTTAGCAACAAAGCATTAGTTCAATATTGAAATTAGGTTCGTCAAATGAAGCGCTTTTATAAGCAAAGAAGGTGTTATGTTTAGGTAAAGCAGAATCTACAATGACATTAACAAAGAAAACGTAGCCTTTAATCTGGCCACGTCTAATGTGAGAACATATAAAATACCTAAGACACTTCCAAATTGTAGAATCTCATAGAAACAAAAATTAAAATAATTAACTATATATATATATATATATATATATATATATATATATATATACATATATGAATCAAATCTATAACTAAATTAACCGCATCATTTATAAAGCGACACTATACCGCCTACTCTACTGCAATTGGCCTTTTGGCTAAGATCAAAGTGTAGTATCTGTTCCGATGGATACTGCACCCCATAGATCGGGGCTTGATTTACGTCGGTCTATGGGTCTGTCCTGTGCAGTTCTAGGAGGTCCACCCTCCCAGGCTTCGCCCCCCCTCTTTGGAGAGGAGTAAGTTTATCGCTTACTGCCTGAGGCGCCCCTACCGGGGAATGCCGAAAGGGGCTGCCCAGGCAATTTTTAAACCCCACTTTCCCGACCCGACCTTGGGTCACATCTTACTTGTTGAAGTAAGATAAAAAAAAACTGGCCTTGTGCCTAACTCCTGGAGAGGAGTAAATCAATACTCTACTGCAAGTAGCAGGTTTGTAGCTCAGTTAGTTTAGCGCTGGAGTCACTGAGGCCCAACTTTAGAATCGCACTAGATATAGCCACACTGATGAGTGGTAGAAACGACCAAACACGAGTCTGTGGATAACTATATATATATATATATATATATATATATATATATATATATATATATATATATATATATATGTTCTATGCGTAAAGCACTGGGTGAAAAATATTGATTCTAACTTAGCATTGAGACAAGGCTATTTCCTTAGAATAATTGAATACTCTAAGTTATCAGTATCGTGAATAAATAAACAATATTAACAAATGCACAGAATGATTTATAATGCGATACAATGTCTCCCACTACCATTAACATGTTCGTAGCTGAGTTGATAGAACGCCGGAAGCAACCATTGCGGCGCTGGTTCCAAATTTGGCTTGGTTTTACACACTGATGAGTGGTAGAGTCAACGAAACACGAGTCAGAGGATAACTATATGTATACATATATATATACATATATTTTTAAATTATTTTTATGTACATATAAAAGAAAAAATTAGACACGCGTTTCTGGCTATCAGCTGTCATCAGCCCTGCTAACCTGGTAAAGGATCGAACCTTCGATATTAAATTTGCAGTCTGATGTTTTACCACAATACCACACTCTCCTTGTTGAAATATGTACGATTTTATAAGGAAGTGTATTGGAAAAATACTTATAAAACAGTGATGTTTCTATTGCCAGTAGAAATATTAACACAGACTACGTATATACACACACACTAACCCCCCCCCCCACATATATATATATATATATATATATATATATATATATATATATATATATATATATATATATATGTATATACATTCTTAATTCTTTATTTAATATATTATTGTTCGTACAAATTTTTTCTGGACACAATTTGAATGAATAAATATATGCTAAGCTACGTCCTCAATCTGAAACGGAAAATTATCTACTTAGACATAGTGATTCAAACAGAAGTTCACCAGGTATTATATATATATATATATATATATATATATATATATATATATATACATACATACATATATATATATATATATATATATATATATACATATATGTATACATATATATATATATGTACATATATATATATATATATATATATATGTACATATATATATATATGTACATATATATATATATATATATATATATATGTACATATATATATATATATATATATATATATATATATATATATATATATATATATATATATATATATATATATACTTAGGCAGAAAGTCATTATATAAGCAAGCGTTGTTGAACGTCACGGAGCTTTCTCGTTTGTATATCTTCTTCGTGAGGTTCTACAAACCGTCGAGCTATTCTTCTGGTTTCAGGTGGCAATCCGTATAGTACTTTTCCGATTGTTCTTAATTCAGCAATTATATATATATATATATATATATATATATATATATATATATATATATATATATATATATATATATATATATATACTCCCTGTACTTATCTGGTGGATTTACAGTCGTATGTTTTTTGAAATTGGATTATTAAAAGTTCGTTTTATTTAAGACTATTGCATTTTTTATTCTAATAAATATGCAATTACTGGTAGATACACGAGTCATAATTTAAAGTATAATTATCTAAGTTACGACACGCCAAATACATGCACGTCATCTCATGGTTGTATTACCATGAATATGAGATGATAGGTTGGAAATCTACTATCATAGTTAATCACAAAAGTAATCGGTACTTCAATTGACTAAGTTAATTAAAGGGAAAAATATGAAAGGAGATGTCTGAATTATATAAGGCCGTAGTAAGGAGGAGGAGGGGATAACATTCAAAGAGTAAGAGAAAGTGAGAAATAAAGTGAAAGTGATATATATATATATATATATATATATATATATATATATATAGGGAGAGAGAGAGAGAGAGAAAGGGGGGTGGGAGAAGTAAACCGCCAAAGAACGAGGTGACGAATTATGTATTTACGAGCAAATAAAACATAAAGAAGTCAGCGTGACTCGTAGAATATGAGTTGTTACGTTTAGTGTTTTTATCAAAGGATTTTGTTTTCCTCTTTTTATTCCTCTTTCTTCTTCTTCTTCTTCTTCCTCTTCTTCTTCTTCTTCTTCTTCTTCTTCTTTTCTTTCTTCTTCTTCTTCTTCTTCTTCTTCTTCTTCTTCTTCTTCTTCTTCTTCTTCTTCTTCTTCTTCTTCTTCTTCTTCTTCTTCTTCTTCTTCGTCGCCTTCGTCCTCTCCCTTTGTCAGGTTGATCAATAGAAAACAAATATGGCTTCAATTGATTGGTGAACGCCCGGCTGTTCTGGCCCGAGTTGAAATAGGCGTTACGGGTCGAAAAAGCTGACATTAGGAAAAGTCCAATCGTTCGATATTGGGTAGAAATCGATAAAAGATCAGTGAAAAAATAACAAGTTACCGAGGGGATTGGCAGATCGATAAACAGATTGCCCGGTGATATAAAGATAGAATTGTAACGAATCGATGGATATTCAGGTCGATGAGAATCAAAGATATTGAACAAATCTTGTTTCAAATCACATACATATAGAGAAATATACCCCATATAGGAACACCACCCCCACACATATATATATATATATATAAAGATATACATATATATATATATATATATATATATATATATACATATATATATATATATATATATATATATATATACATATGTATATATATATATATATATATATATATATATATATATATATATATATATATATATATATATATATATATGGTTCTTCTAGCTTGTTTAATTCACAGATGTTTATCCCATGCAGCAACGGTGTTGATAGGATAATGCTCAATAACAAATAGAGCTATATTGTTATATAAACTTGATTTATACAAATATTTTCTGACTACATATATGCATACATGCATGATTTACGATTTTATTAAAGGTCTAGCTCTTTCAGGCCACCGATAGAGAAGATTATTTAAAATAATTAATTGGATGTTATGCTAGTTTAAGGTTTTTGTAGGAGGGCAAGAGTTTGGGATGATATAAAGGGGAAAAAGAATATTAGAAGGAACTTTATTTCAGCCTATACATATATATATATATATCTACCTGCTCTATCCTGGATATTGAGCTGTATACTCTTCACAATAGGGTTTTACCTTTCCTAAAAGTTCGCTTTTAGTACACCTCTTTATATATATATATATATATATATATATATATCCTTATTTACCCCTGCTCATCCCCCACCTCTTTCTCTTACCACCAGCCACAGTAGTCCTTGCTCACCCCATCCCTCCATTTTTTCCCCACTCACTCTTTTCAACATTCATTTCTATTTCTCCAACAAATACGGACGTCCACCCAGCAGTGGCCACTATTTCATTCTATTTTTCCTTCCAATATGTCTACCCTACATGTATCTGCACTTGCATGACATTTTTTCTCTATTTTATCATCCTGATGAAGTCTTATAAATAAAGACGAAACGTTGATGTACACATAAAAAACATCCATTTTTTGGTTTTCCTTTTTCATTTTCCCATCACGTCGGATTACTTTCATCCTTCTCTTCCCATATATATATATATATATATATATATATATATATATATATATATATATATATATATTAATTTATATATATATATATATACATATATATATATATATATATATATATATATATATATATATATATTTACACCGAATCCGACCGTAAATTGGGAAAGTCCTTAGACGAAATCAAAATGGCTGTAGGAAAAATAGATTAACATCTACGCAAATCTTAACGGTTCGGAAGATTATGGAGAACGTACGAGCAAAACATTTGAAGGCAGGTTTGCTGTACGTGGATTTCTCAAAGGCTTTCGATTCGATACAAAGCGAGGGGGTGAAGAAAAACCTTTTGGCATATGGTATTCCAGATGAGACTGTTGATCTAATAATGATCTTGTACAGCAGGACCCAGTCTATGGTGCGATCGCCTGATAGAGATACCGAATCTTTCGAAGAAACTGCGAATGTTTTTCAGGGTTATACTATAGCTTCCTATCTATTTATAATTTGCTTTGATGACATCCTCCGTATGTCAGTTGACAAGTTTAAAGAAAATAGCTTGACATTAGTTCTTGCAAGAAGCAGAACATATCTAGCAGGGAGAATCACATACGCAGGCCACTCTGATGACATTGCAATACTGCAGAATAATACAGGCAGAAACCCCTCTACACTGTCTTGAAGAAACGGCAAATTGCATTAGCCTTTTTTCAAGACAAGGAAAACAAGCACAACCCTGAAAATATGTCTTCCCTAAGTAAAACTTATTTAAAATATTTCGACGAATATACCTATCTCTCGGTAGTAATGTTGGCAAGAAAAATGTCACAAAGTGTAAACTGAATATTCGAATCAGCAAGGCTTGGACAGAAGTGGACAAGATGAAAGAGATCTGGAAGTTAAGTCTTCCTACCACGATTAAACGTGATTTCTGTGAAGCCAAGGTTGCATCGGTACTCGTATATGGAGGTAGCACTTAAATTTTGCCTAAAAGATTGGAGAAAAATAATTGATAGTGTATACACCAGAATGCTAAGAGCTGCTCTTAACATCTCCCGGATACAGCGCCCCACTAGAGAGTAACTCTATAGACATCTCTCTCTGATTTCAGCCGTGATCATAGAGAGAATAACCAAATTTGCTGGACATTGTTAGGGGGACGCATAAGGAGGAAATAATTAGCGATGTTCTTCTGTGGATGTCCAAAACAGGGATGTGACTCAGTGAGTAGACCGCGCAGAACTTACATCAAACAACTAACAGAAGACACACAAATCACCAATAAAAGGCACACAATTCACCAATAAAATACACACAATTCACCAATAAAAGGCCCACTAGGTGTAATGGAGGAATAAGGGAGATGGTGTAAGAGAGTTAGGAGGATCCGTGACAGCACCACGACTAAATGATGATGATAATAAGGTCTAATAACGTTCAGTTAAATAGTGTATTAACGCTGAGGAGTTCACATTAACTAACATCGTGATTTGCTAATTTCATGTCATTTATATATCGTATATATATATATATATATATATATATATATCGTCTCTCTCTCTCTCTATATATATATATGTTTCATTGTGCTGATGATGATACTTGATATCAACAAAAATCCATATCGATTAGAAGCGATCGTACACGAAACTGCTGTTTATGTTGAATTCTTAGAACCTATGTTAATGAATATGCCATACATTTATTAACATCATATATATATATATATATATACATATATATATATATATATATATATATATTTAGTGTTATAGCAGAAATAGAAACAGTATTCAATTACATGTGCAAAATCATATATTTTTTCATTTAAATTAGCACTATGAATTAGTTTTACTTTGATCGACTCGACATCTTCCGTTTCACTAGAACACAGCTCGTAGGCCGAAGTATACCAAATGTAACCGATTCTTCAGTTGATATTTTGATAAAGTAACCCGCTATAGATGCACACACAAGATCACAATAATACAAATACACACACACACACACACACACACACACACACATATATATATATATATATATATATATATATATATACATATATATATAGTGCTATTTCCATTTCTTTTGAAATAGTCTGAGTTACCTCACAAATTCTCATTCACCTTTCTTCCGTTTCACGCCAATTCTGCTATTTCCGTCAGAGAATGAGGCTTATACTTTACTCTGGTCAGTGAATGACCCTCTCGTATTGAAGCCAGGCTTAAGTCCATCATTTATCAAACTGTCCACCAAATAAGCATCCTTGCAATTGCATTTTCAAGAGAGGACGAAGTTTTTTTTCATTTCTGGATATCTTCTGAATGCATTTAAATATGATTAATGGGAATTCAGATCGGATATATTCGAAGCAGTAAAGATCCGGACGTAATTCAAATCCCAATAGATTCATGTTCAAGTTCGTAATTTTAGATACGTCCACTCATCCTTACGAACAGTTCCGTCAGTCGTTGTGTCACGCTGCAGGTCGAAATTTGATTTCACTTTGTAATTGCTAACCGCGCAGATTGAATGGACGCATCTTATTTTTAGATGCGTCCTTAGCATTTCTATACTCTCTTCGTCTGTTAGTAAAGTTTTTAAATAGAGTTTTCGTCGGTTTTCTTACGCATCTATGCAAGTGCTGTGTCCATATGTCGGTCCGTCTGTCACGCTAGAGTTAGGAATTGCATTTTCATTGTTGAAAGCGCTCATTAGAAAAAAGCGCCTTATTTTAGATGCCTAAAGATCATCATAAGATGCTCTTTCTATCGGTCTTTCGCTCGCTGTGTTAAGCTTACGTCTAAAATAGTATTTTCGCTGGTTTGCCATGCTTAAGTTTGAAATATTATTTTTCTTTGTATGTTGCGCGTTAGTATGAAATAGCATTTCAGTTGATCTCTCAGGCTTAAGTTGGAAATGGCATTTTCGTTGGTCTCTCACCCAATTTGAAATAGCATTTTCGTCGGTCTGTCAAGCTTAAGTTTGAAATAGCATTTTCGTCGGTCTGTCAAGCTTAAGTTTGAAATAGCATTTTCGTCGGTCTGTCAAGCTTAAGTTTGAAATAGCATTTTCGTCGGTCTGTCAAACTTAAGTTTGAAATAGCATTTTCGTCGGTCTGTCAAACTTAAGTTTGAAATAGCATTTTCGTCGGCCTGTCAAGCTTAAGTTTGACATATCATTTTCGTCGGCCTGTCAAGCTTAAGTTTGAAATAGCATTTTCGTCGGCCTGTCAAGCTTAAGTTTGAAATAGCATTTTCGTCGGCCTGTCAAACTTAAGTTTGAAATAGCATTTTCGTCGGTCTGTCAAGCTTAAGTTTGAAATAGCATTTTCGTCGGCCTGTCAAGCTTAAGTTTGAAATAGCATTTTCGTCGGTCTGTCAAGCTTAAGTTTGAAATAGCATTTTCGTCGGCCTGTCAAGCTTAAGTTTGAAATAGCATTTTCGTCGGTCTGTCAAGCTTAAGTTTGAAATAGCATTTTCGTCGGCCTGTCAAGCTTAAGTTTGAAATAGCATTTTCGTCGGCCTGTCAAGCTTAAGTTTGAAATAGCATTTTCGTCGGTCTGTCAAGCTTAAGCTTGAAACAGCATTTTCGTCGGTCTGTCAAGCTTAAGTTTGAAACAGCATTTTCGTCGGTCTGTCACGCTTAGATTTGAAAAAATATTTTTTATTCATAAACAGATCAGTAGAATTGGTTGGTTCGTCCGTCTTTTATGCTTAATTTTTCAATTTGTCGTTCTGTTATGTTCTAGTATTAAATATCATGTTATATGCGTCCCTGCGGGCCTATACGAAGCTTTGTCGGCCTGTTTGTCTGAAGGCGGGATTGTCACATGTAGATATGAAATAGCATTTTCATCGCTGAAAGCTGAATTTTAATTGGCCCCATCTTAAGAATATCCGTTCTTTATTTCTTATATTTGAAGTACGACAGGTGTGTCGATGTGAAGATCAATCAAGATTGCAGAGAGACATTGATCGATGAAGGTATAAGCTGTTGACGGGAAAGATTCAATGTAAAAGGAACGATAATCCATTGCTTCGATCAACAGTAAACCGCCCTCTCCCGCTCCGAATAACATTATATAGTTAAATAATACAGGGAGTTCTATACTTGCAACCATGTTTCACACGGCAAAATATATGCAGAGGACTTCTGGGCTTTTACATACGCATCATAATTAGCATTGCGTATTGTATTACATACGACATCCCAAGGGATCTTTATGGAAACATCGATGTACTATAACTACTTGTTTTGGAGCTTATAAGTGTACATTCTTCTTCTTCTTTTTCTTCTTCTTTTTTTTCTCACTTCCCTTCTTTTTCTGATTCTTCTTATGATTTCTTGCTTACTATGAGTGCTTACACACGTCGTTGCAATAACACACATGTAGTCCACGCACCAAGCGTTTACCATTGATTTTTCGCTCATAGGGGTATAATAAATGAGGGCAAAAATAAATGACAATCAACCTTCCTAACGTTTTCAGACATCTATACTCTTCCAGTTATGAGTTGGATGGAGTTATGCATCTTCTGTTTCACCATCCTCTAAGACGCTACGAAGCCACTTCATGTATTATTATTATTATTAGTTGTAGTAGTAGTAGTAGTGCTACTACTACTACTAGTAATTTTAATTTATCTCTCGCGTAACACATCTAGCATTGTAAGGGTACTGCATACATAATTTTGTTAAACTTTGATAAATAGTTTTTCCTGGCTCCATTATCATGACCCTCGGTATTTCAAAGATTTTCATAAAATATCGTGTAACAATTTTAGTAGTTTTCGATCCTGTAATTAACCAGCAGACCGATACAAAAGCTTAATTATAATATAATTATTCTCAGGTCATTTCGCAATCAACATATAAACTTGTAAGCATATATATAAAAAAAGAAAACAGCTTAGTCAAATTATGATGCATTTTAATCAATGAGCATTTTTCTAGCGATCAAATAATGAGAAGATCCTGTAGCTACAGCAATCTTTCGATCTATTTCTCAAATCATCATCATCATCATCATCATCATCATCATCATCATCATCATCATCATCATCATCATCATCATCATCATCATCATCACCATCATCATCATCTTGTTTGAAGGCTAAATGGTATACATAACATTTATCATGTGGAGCATGTGCAAGTAAAGTGGCATTAAATGAAATACATTCAAATAACGTTATAGTCATTAACTCTCGAGAGAGACACCTCAGAATTATCCCTTTTTGTATTCACTGCTTCAAGCCATGAACCCATTATTGACATTACTATTCTTTTTTTTTAAATTGTATATTTTTTATTTTATAAATAAATAAAATAAAGTGAAAATCTATATTTTCTTTTTATATATGTTAAGAGCAAACGCGTACATTTCACTAATATTGTACCCTGTTTTATCAAAATAAAATATACCTATACAAATATTATGGGAAATATAGTTTCAGAAGATATATTGTTATGGTGGTCTATCTCTCTAATACTAAGACGCTATTGGAAATAACCTAACAAGAAAATAAACAATGATAAAACAAAAATAAACTACAAGTTTGTCTCACTTTTTTTCTTATCTTTCTGTTTTTGCTGGAGATGGGGCATCCTACCGGATGCCAGACATCCCTCGGCTATTTCAGACACTCAAGCCTAGAGACCGTTTTAAGATTCTAACCGTCCCTTTAAGTGCAGTTGTTTGTATTTCTCTTGCACTCGTTTCACTGGGTATACTCGCCAGATAGCTTTTGAATTTTTTTTTATCATTAGTACTGTTGCTCCTATAATTACTGGTATGATGGAGATTTTCCTAAGATTTTAGTTTCTTTTCATGTCGTACATACGACCTTGGTATTTCTTACTCTTTTCTATTTCAGCTCTGTTTAATCCTGCATCATTAGGGCAACTGACTTCAACTAGGGTTGCTACTTTCTCCCTTTTGTCCCATATTATGATATCAGGTTTAACAGCTCCGTTTTCTAGATATGTAGCTGTAGGGATTGCATGGTGGATGGTGTATAAATTATTTCCAACTGTTCTTTCTGGTATATTCTCGCAGGAACATTATTATTGAATTAAGTAGGCAGTGTTCAACTGTCTGACCGGTTGAGCTACAAAAAATAAACTGAAATGAATACTAGAACGTATACCTATTAATCCACTTTTCTATTTTCTTTGTATCTGGACTCAAAATAACCTCACCTTTTTCAGAGTTTTAAATTTACATATCGTCGATATATTTAATATAAGACCTAATAAAGAAATCAACGTTGCTTAATTTATCGTTATTATCATATACGATAAATGTGTATATTATTATAATGTAGATTCGGTGTCTATCAGTAACGGAAACGACATCAAACTTCTCAAATATATTTAACAATTCTCTTGAATATATTTTTAATATGAATTATTGTGAATGATTGCCTTATTTTAATAACTACTGTTATTATTCATATACCATCCGATTTATATTTTATTAAAATCAGACTGTGTCATTGATAAATCAATTAAGCATGCTATCTTTATTATATAAAGGACTAAATAAATGCCCCAACAAGGATAAAAAACAACTTGCTTTAATAAATTATTCATAGCGATTATTGGATTTTATTGCTTTATTTTCATACATACAATCAATACTTGTTTGTATATATTTAGGAGAAAGTCATTCAAACTAATTGTAAACGTTTTATGTGCATAAATTACATACAAGAAACGGCATATCCTCTACACGTTCGATTCATATACGGCTATAATCGCGGTGACGCACCTAAGATCGGAAACTTTGAAAATGGCTAGGACTAAATGGGTGCACATTTGGGAAGACTAGGGGCGCTATATGACAGAAATCTCTTTGATATTTGAATTAAACTACAAATCAATCCTGTACAAAACGTGAACGATTTCGCCATAACATTATTAAATGACAGTTAACACGCCGTAAACAACGACAACAACAGCTATAACAACAACAACACTAACAACAACAATGACAACAACAATGACAACAACAACAACAAAAACAACACAAGCAACAATACTACCATAACTATTTTCATCAATAATTAAAAGTTTAAAAAAATTAAGAATCAATGTTCTTTTCTGCAGACAAAATTATCAATGTTATCTCTTCGTAACTTATAATATGCGAGTTTCTCCATATTGATTAAAAATAAGATACGCATGCATTTTCAGTAAAGGGGCTTACAGGTTTACCTCGGCCCTATATTATTTGGTATACAAGATTACACCGTTTTAGCTTGCATGTTTTTAATTAAAATAACACCTTTTCTTTCTTTTCTTTTTTGTTTAGGTAAGTTGATTTGTGTGCATTCATCTAATTGTATGATCAAAAGGAACCGAACATTTGGCGTAAAACGAACTTCTGCAAGATCTCAGCATCACATCAGATGAGGTATTCATTTAATTTCAATGCTTATCGGTTAATACCCGATTTTGTTTTTCTTTTATTCATTACAAAACATCTGTTGCAATTACAATATTATTTGATACTAAAATTACTTTTAAAATGTACTTGACCTGATAGGATAGTTAATATATTAATTCATACGATATATAAATTTGTGTTGTAAAATCTGAAGGTTGAAGGTGCAATCCTCGTATTGAGCGATGCGAAGAATTGTGAATTACCGAAGACTTCTCTAAGTCTTTGCTTACGGGAAAGGAGCATGCTACCCCCGTGGATTAAATAAAGGGTTCCGTTAAAAATTCCGTCCAGATTCCAGAGTTTAGAGAGATACACATAAAGAAGGTCGGAGGGTACAGCGGCCGAAACGTTGTGATTATAACACTCAAGATGAAAAATGTAGGACGAATAAACGAAAATTATACAAATTATCAATCCTGATCGAACAAATTATATATATATATATATATATATATATATATATTAGAAATCTTTACTTTCATTATTTCGCTCTCTCTCTCTCTCTTTATATATATATATATATATATATATATATATATATATATATATATATATATATATATATATACAGACTGATTCAGAAGTCACTTAGCTATTTATTTTTGAAATTCTAAAATTAAAAAATACGGTTACACAAAACAGAAAGTTTATTCAACAAATTCATTTGTGGAAGTTTGTGGGAGTTTAAAATTACAGCAAATTTCCAAAATTTCCACCTTTGTTCTGCATGCATAGCTCCATTCTTTTTTGCAAGGAATTTACGACTCTTTGTAGCATATTTGATTGATTAATTTTAACAAACTCGGCAGTGATTTTTGATTTGAGGTCGTCGATGTTAGTTATTGGCGTGGCAAATACATGAACACGTAAATATTCCCACAAAAAATAGTCCAACTGCGTCAAATCAGGGCTTCGCGGAGACCAATTGATTGGCCCATCTCGACCCCATCATCGATTTCGGAACTTCTCATAAAGAAATTTTCGGACATTGAGTCCCCAATGCGGAGGAGCGCCGTCTTGATCGAAGATGGATTTTGAGTATATTCTTCGCTGTTTTACTTGAGAGATTAAAAATTCTTGCAGCATTGACAGGTAGTTTTCTTTATTGACATTCGTATCAAAAAAATAAGAACCAATCAGATGTTTACTTGTCAAAGCAGCCCATACAGTTACCTTAGGAGATTGAAAAGGTCTTGGCATTGTCAGATGGGGGTTTTCATAACCCCAAACACGACAGTTATGTTTGTTCACAGTTCCTTGGACGAAGAAAGTTGCCTCGTCGCTAAACACAACGTTGGAGAGATAAGAAGAGTTCGACGATATTCGATGAAATGCTTCTTCACACATTGCCAGTCTCGCTGCTTTGTCTACCTCTGTTAGTGCTTGCACTGTTTGGACATGAACATTCTTAAGCCCAACAGCTTGAAGGGTTCGTTGAACGCAGCTATATGTCGATAACACTTGAGAAGCCTGGCGAATTGATGTTGAAGGTTTTGTTTCAAACAAGGTTTGGATTTCTTCTTTTGCATCATTACGTTTCGGAGCACCTGGTGTTTGAGCATCTTGGACGCTTCCAGTTTCCTTTAATTTTTTAAAGATTGAGCGCATGGTGTTGTGCGAAGGAGGCTTTCTGTTCACATCCCGTTTCCATTGCCTTTCAACAAGTGTGGGAGATTCATCAAATTTGGCTAAATGAATAACAATAAAAATTCGCTCTTCAATTGTAAATGACATACTGCCTGAAAAAAAAGCACAAATTTAAATTAATAAAAATAAATATATATAGAAACAAAGATATAAACGAACAAATTTAAAATAACAAATAGCAGTAATTAGAGAGTAAGATAACAATTATCAAAAGTTTTCATAGTATGTTTGTGCGTCATATGGTAATCATTTTAAATAGCCAAGTTACTTATGAATCAGCCTGTATATATATAAAATCAACGTACACATGTTTTTCACGGTCCACTTAGCTTCAGCGTTTCTTTTGCAATATTTGAAACAACGACCAGATTGTTTGTATTCTAGAGTGTTAGCTGTTGGCCATAAGAGCTTTTAAAATATGATAGCGTTTATAACAGCTGTCATTATGGCTAAAAACAGCAGCAGATGTCCTATATATATATATAATATTTATAAATATTAATTATTTATTACCTACAATATCGATGTTTTATGCTTACGCAATCTTCAGTGTAGGGAGTTAATTCCCGACGGTCGACAGGTACGAACTTCGATCACCAATAGCCACTGATTCACTATCAAGTGTCTTACCAGCCGGCCACCGTCAATTAGCTTGGAAGTTAAGAGGAATTTAACTTTGTAGACGACGGAGAAACGCGCAGAGAACGTTTTTCGCATTGTTTTAAAATTTACTCTTAACCTAATTAACCGGTCAGTATGAAATTTTGAACACAGCTGCCAAGCGTTAGATTTTCTAATGTGGACTGCATAGGTTTAACTTAGTCTCATGTAAAAAATGCACCTAAGATCCATCCGATTGTTGTGAAACTTTACATATTATCGATCAATTGCTAAATATTCCTTTTAATTTCACTTTTTTTTAGTATTTTGATTTTTAAATATTTCAGATTTGTATTAATTTGATTCATATTCATTAGACACCAATTAAGCAATATTCTTAAAGCCACTTTTTATCTTAGACATTTACAGGAATCAAAATTATGTAATGGGTTTTGATCAAAATTAGAATAAAGATTCTAGACATAAGGTTTAGAAGCATTACATCTTGATTTTAATATTTGAAAGAGGGAAAAATGGTTCAAAACTGTTTATTCGAATAATTCCTTTTACCTGTCCTGGGACGAGTATTAATATAGTATATATGCATATATATATATATATATATATATATATATATATATATATATAAACGCCGAATAAAGTGGGAGCTCAAAGAAAGCGGGCACTTACCAATAGTCGAATGGAAAATAGTACGACAGTCCAGTACATTTAGAAATTTCGAGGACCCGTGTAGATTATGTCTGAATTAGAAATTTTAAATTCTAAACTTTAAAGGCTTCCTAAACCTATTAAACTGTAGAGGTGTAATAACAAGCAACTGCGTACGCAGAATAAAATTAAACACTACATAATAAATACATAAATAAACAAATAAATACATTAAAAATAAACTAAACTAACCCCTAAAAATAGAAATAAAACAACACACATGTTAAAATAAGGCCACCTATTATTTCGACACCACAAAGATACAAAGATAGGCCACCCCATATAAAGCAGAACAACAGAATTAGAAGTAAAATCAACTGTTTGTTTGTGAGATACCCAACGATTGGCTAAGGGAAAAATTAACCCGTGGGAAGGAAAAATCAAAGAACAAAGAATCTGATTGGTTAAGAAGCTATACTAAAAACCACGTGTATATATAAAAACACTCAGCAATACAAACTCCATGCATTTTATCCTGACGATTCCCTACGGGGATGAAACGCGGAAGCCTGCGTCTAGCTTGATTGCCATGAATATATTTTCATAAATTACTGTATATATATATATATATATTATTTCAGCATATATATATATATATATATATATATATATATATATATATATATATATATATATATATATATACATATACACTGTGATTGATAAGGTAATAAATAAGCACATAACATACTCAAAGAACAACCCATACACTCTATGAATAACGCGCGCACACACACACACACACACACACACACACACACACACACACATATATATATATATATATATATATATATATATATATATATATATATATCCTATGAGACAGTTTCTAAGTATTTGTATTGGTATTTTTATGAGACATAGGAAGATTAAGAGAAAAGGTTAATGGGTAATTATGGGACGGAAATCCTTACAAATTTCTAGAAGATATTCTTTCTTTTTTTCCTACTGGATTCATGAAGTCAACACTAACGTAAAAGGCGGCATTGGTCTTAAGACCGGAAGTAAACGCCGCTAAATGGAAATTATAACCCTTTGAAAATCATTACTAAATCTCAATTTTAAATGTCAGTTTAATGCAGGATACTATTTAGAATAATATATATATATATATATATGTATATATATATATATATATATATATATATATATATATATATATATATATGAGGAAGTGAAACATGAAATAAAATATGAGACATCTATTTAAGATCTACTAAGTTGCAACAGAAAAGAGAACACAAAAACATGTATAAATCAGAACAAATATTCAAATATTTCAGTCGATTAACGCGACCTTAATCTAGGCATTAAAAGCCAAATATTAAGCTTGTTTTGATCCACCGATATATATATATATATATATATATATATATATATATATATATATATATATATATATATATATATATATATATATATATAGTTATGCGAAATTTTCCATTGATAAGACGCTGAAAACGAATATCTCCTTTTTTGAACAAGAATTTCTAAGCATGATCCTTGATATGACGCGGCCATTCTTTGAGGTAAGTTATTATACAATTATTCAAACGTTGGTGGTGCTAATTCTGGAACCATTTAAAAAATCCGAAAAACCCGCCAAAAAGTAAAAAAGAAAAAAGTTTCCAACCTTCGAGGAATGTTCACGTATGCTGGTTGCAAAAATAAGGAATCACACCCTGCGGTTATTGGTAAAGCCAGGTGCTGTTGACGGTTGGCTGGAAGTATCTCAAAGGAAGACATTCTAAAACAACCCCGACAAAAATTCTTTCATTTCAGAATACAAAAGAAGTATTAAGTACGTTTCTTTGTCAAGTTGAGCTCAGTTATAGTTACTAGAGTGGAGTTCTTGATAAGCCCAGTCGATACAGTAGTGGACTATGGAATAGAGTTATAGTCCAATTGCAATAATGTTTTGAGAAACTTATTAACTCGCAATTCCTTTCCAGTTATGACTAACAGCGAAACTTGTTTTCAATGAATCGTATATAATGACTCTGAAATCTGAAATCAATATGTGATTTTATTTACTCCTCTCCAGGAGTTAGGCACAAGGCCAGTTTTATCTTACTCCCACAAGTAAGATGTGACCCAAGATCGGGTCGAGAAAATGGGGTTTGAAAAGCCAGCGCTCGAGAGGTGAGAACTCTGGCCATTTAAAAATTGCCTGGGCAGCCCGTCGGCATTCCCCGGTAGGGGCGCCTTAGACAGTAAGCAATAAACTTACTCCTCCCCAAAGAGGGGAGGCAAAGCCTGGGAGGGTGGACCTCCTAGAACTGCACAGGACAGGCGTGCAGTATCCATCGGAACAGATACTACACTTTGATCTTAGCCAAAAGGCCAATCAATATGTGATTAACTGTTATTGTCTAGTCGGTGCAGATAACAACGAACGGCCCCTGACTGTTCGTTGTAGTTGCGGATTGTTACTGTTCTTTTTGTTGTTCACCGATTCGAACTTCTGCATAGAGCTCTAGAATATCGTGCCTCATGGTTTTCTTGTTCGCTTGAAGTCCTCCTCGTTGAATGCTCCTATTCGTTTTACCTCTGCATAACGAAGAATAAGACACAGCGGTTGTATCCGAAGTCGGGGAAGGTTTAGCACTGCACACAAAAAGAATGGCGTAGAAGCAACATTGTCATTCTCATTTCAGTGATTTAATTTCTCCCACTGACACGTCTTTGCTTGCCACACACAGAAGAAAAGACGATCAGAGGATGACGGATCCTGATGCCGAATTCTTCTGGATTTTTACTATCACATTGTCATCCGCGTAGCTATGACATTACAACGTTGGCTCCAACCTCTTCGATGGTTACAAATAGGGTGGACTTTAGGGGGAATGTAGTTGCGGGTTTGTAGGCCTTTCAAAACCATCTCTTTTCTCTTCTAGTGTCTGTATATGTTGAGGGAGGGAGGCAACATCAGTAGAATCGTTATCGTTAATGCTTTTAACAAAACTTTCCCGCCAACCTACTCAGCCTTCAATCTTCAGATCTTTATTTCACTCAAGGGTCATTTGTTCTGCTGCTTTTGTCTACTGTCTGAGATTTTTATAGAATTAACCCCAAAATATCATTTAGTATCGTTTTACAAGTAATAATATTTTCTTCTGGCCGGTGTTGAATTCTTCAGAAAGACTTCGATAATTTTTATAGAATCACTTCCATCTCCAATCGGATGGCAGTTTTGCGAGAAAAAAACTCTCTTAACCTAATAATCTAACCTAAGTCCGGATGGCCAAAGATCTCCCCCCCCCAAAAAAAAACAGACTTAGGGTTAGTGATAGGGTTAAAGAAGAGTTCCCTCCCCCCAAAAAAAACACTTGATTGGGGACGGGAGTGATTCTATAAAATAACCGATTTTTCTTCATTAGCTCCTAATCGTAAGTATGTGGCATTAAACTACCGAGACGTAATCCCAAATTGTCACTGATTAAAATACTAGGATCAATTATCGCTTGACTTCAGAAATATCAACGTGGTTATAAGTAATATATGGATGAACCATTTACAATAGATATTGTGATTAGATATTATAAAGCCTGACGGGGTTTACACGTTGTCAAACAGACAGCCCAAAACAAAGATTATTTTAATAGATTGCGTGTCTGTTGGTTTGTAGCAAATACTATTTAAAAGGAACATTGTGTGAATTAACACCGGTCATTTGGCATAACCAGATCGGTGAATTCAATCTTTCAAAACGTCTGGGTTATTTTCAAAAAAGAAGGACAGAATGTGAAATAAAAATAAATTCACTAAATACGATAACATATATTAAAACGTAATTTTTCGATGTTATCGAGTTGTTTTGACATGACTGAAGATATGGGAAACGGATCTCTATTATTAACATGAAACATTCTGTCTTATGTTATTGAGAAGATTCTTTGATTTTGCAAACATATGAAGTCTTTTTTGAAATTGCAATCAGAAACCTATACTAAATGTTAAATAATTTTTAGAGACGTGTAAAGATCTCTGTACCAGGCTGTGCCAGTCAGTCGGTCTGTCACACTTAAAATCGAATTCGAATTATTTTGGTCTTTCGACAATTAATTTACAATAACATTTATAGATGCGTCAAGCAATCTATGGAAAACTACGTTCGTCTATTAGTCTACGTTTTAAATAGCGGCTTCATCAAGCAAATTAAATAGAGGCATCTTTTTCAAGTTCTTGTAATACTACTGTCGTAAAAATGATGTCCTTTGGTGCTCACATTCTATAAACGATGTAACTGACAACGTGGGAATAATTGCTGTTTTCTGGGTCAGAATCTATTAATCAAACACATAGCGTTGGCTAGCTTTTTACCTTGAAGAAGTACTTTTTTAGCTCTTTACATCAAGTGGTTTCATGCCATGTCTTCGGCGATTTCCATTAAAAAAATAAAAACTAAAACGATATATATATATATATATGTGTGTGTGTGTGTGTGTGTGTGTGCGTGTGTGTGCGTGTGTGTTTGTGTTTGTGTGTAATGATGATAATATGTTTACGCTTTAATAGTTAACTGCAATGTCATAGTATAATCGATCATCGATATATATTGATGATCGATTATATATATATATATATATATATATATATATATATATATATATATATAATCAAAAAACTATATATTACAGTGTCTGTTGTGTATGACTGGGTTTTATTGATCTGGTCATACCAGATCTGGGGTAGAAACCGGCAGGTAGAAACCAATCAACCCTTCGGCACAATTCAGTAGGCGACGACTGAGAGAAAAAAAAGCTCTTTTCTCTGACTCTGAGTTTTTATAAATCTGTATAACTTTAAATTGAGAAATAAAATAAAAGGCTTTAAAAAACTTATTTGATCGAGATGAATATAAACGAAGACGAGTTTTACCGAAATGCCAACATTTCACTAAAATATTGAATAGTTTAGAAAAAAATGGAGTGAAGAACATAAAATCTTGAAAAATGCTTTGCAAGTTTGAACTCTGCCAAGAATCTCTTATGTAAATTCATTTCAGTAAAACAAATATGACAAAGCCATGAAATAAATGAACATCGATTTTGTAGAGGGATATCGAGTGACACTTTCGAAATCCTTGGATTCACCAATATATAGATTTTATCTAATGCAGATATGCTTGTGGCTACAAGAAGGCATCGAGAAATGCCTAGTATAAGGATATGCGATGGAATAATCCAGCAAACTATTTCGGACAATTCAAATCTGATGAAGAATGTAAACAGAACAGCTTGTGCAATCCCTATTTAGTTGCCTCCCTACATGGGCAAAGATAGACACAAGTGGGGAAAATCAAGTGTCCCCAAAACGACACCTTTGGATTAGAACAAAAATAATAATTACCTCAGTATAGAAAGGTTTTTTTCTTTGACTGACGGAGAAGAGAAAAGATAAGTGTACTATCAAACTAGATACTACACTTTGCTCCCAGCCACAAGTTGTTAACTCTATAGCAATTATAGCAAGTGATTTTATTATACAAATCACAGCTAAGCAATTGCAAATGAAAGTGCGTAATTCTCTCTTTCTAACATGTAAGTTTACTCATGAGTTCGTTTGAGACTAAAAGTTTTACAGGGGAAAAGTTAATGTAAGGTCTACCATCGTGTCAGAAACTGTATCTGATCGAAACTCCATGCTTAAGTGTGATTAATAACTTATAAGGAACACATTTAAACACACCACGCTGAGAATTGAACCTACAAGATTAATAGATAATACATTGCTTGCTATTATGTGATCCAATGATCGCCTTCATTGTTGCGCTGTCGTACAAAAACAACACAAGTTGTTCGTATAAGTCAGTTGTGCTCGGGTTTGTGTTTGATAACATCGTCGTTAACGAAGACCCCGAACGCTGTCTGTTGATCGTTGTCTGGTCGTGTCGGCCCAAGTGATATTATTCTGTGCCCTACGCCGAGTAGTTAACTCTTTCGGCAAACTGAATGTTTGTTACTCAGGGTCTTGGCCTTTTGTCTAAGATCTAAGTGTAGTATCTCTTCCGATGGATACTACACCCCATAGACTGGTATTGTCTTGGCCTTCGGGGCTTGATTTACGCCGGTCTGTGGGTTTGTCCTGTGCAGTTCTAGGAGGTCACCCCCAGGCTTTGCCTTTCCTCTTTGGGGAGGAGTAAGTTTATTGCTTACTGCCTGAGGAACCCCTACCGGAGAATACCGACGGGTCTGCCCAGGCATATTTTGTAGGCCAGAGTGCTCATCTTCTCGGGCGCTGGCTTTTCAAGTCCCACTTTCCCGACCCGACCTTGTGTCACATCTTACCTTGTCGGAGTAAGATAAAACTGGCCTTGTGCCTAACCTCCTAGAGAGGAGGTAAATAACTACTCATGGTCTGCTCCGTCTCCTCAATATATTTACTCTTGACCCAAATCCTAAATATCCAGCCTTTCTCTTAGTCATCTACAGCTGGTCAACGGAACAATCTACATCCGTTTTTCTTTCAGCTTACCACTAACCGACCACAAAAAAACTAGCAACCGACTGTCAGGGCGCTATTCGGTCTGGGGAGTTCAATGGATTCGCCGATCTCCTTATAACAACCGACTTATCTTACTCCTTCATGATTTTACCTATTGTTAATTATTAACGAACTTAACATTTTCCTGGGTCTTGGCTGAGGAGTACACTCCATATTATCACAAGTAAACAGTATACTATATATACATTATTCTATGATACAATAGTCACTGTAATACAAAAGTGACTATATAAATACGTAGAATGAAGGAGCATCGATAAAGCAAAGGCATATACCCCTACCTCTAGGAATTGCCCATTATGCACCACTGGAAAATTTAGGATTCTACAGGCAATCATTATTGAAAAAAATGTATGAACATTAAAACTGAGGTCTTCAAAAAATGTCCTCATAAAATAAATTTTTACTAGATCAATGGATTAGCAACGAAAATACATAGCCACTAATAACCCCAGAAGCCTGATGATCTCCACATCATAGGAAATATATAAAATACCCACCGACCCCAATTTTTTTATATACAACATAACAGCATCCACTCCCTTTGATATATTTCCCATGCCACAACCACAATACCCTAACAACCCTAATTTAACCTACACTCACATCTCTTTTAACCCCATCCATCACAAATATAACATAAATCATTAGATAGCCCATCATACTTTTAAAAATCTCTAACATGTTTAATACATGAAACTTACTTGTTAAGCGTCTAGACATATAACTATGAAACCCTTTAAATGAAAGAAATAATATATGACTAAGACTTAACCCTTTCTGTCTCACACAGACCTTGCAAGAGACTCGTAAACATTATTAGCTGAAGCTAACATAATTAATTAAATACAAGCATGCGATACTAATGCATATTGCAATGATAGTGAACATATTTCGATATACCTCAGATAAACAATTCCATAGATAAAAAATATACCCTCTTTCAAAATCCAGCCATCACATAGAAATTAATCCACCCAAATATAGACCCTCTATGAATATTCCTTAAAAAGTGCAAAACTATTTATAAATAAACAAATAAAAAATAAGTAAAAATTTAAAAAAAAACATTTAATAGATCCCACCCAGAATGTAATTAATTTACTGACAAATAAACTATGCAACACAGTTATCCCCATAAACATAAACACACCTGTACAACGGTAAAACAGACAACATCCATCATCAATAACTACATTATTTAAATAAAACCCAATTACGATGAAGACCCATATATTTATATACTACTCTGACTCCTTGACCCTGTGCTTTTTTTCAAAAAGGACGCATCAGCAATGCACCGTTTAACGGTGAATTCAAACGCAATTTCTCTCTGTTGTTTTCATTTCGAAACGCTGAAGATTCCTTATGGCTATAGACAATTTTTAAAAGTTAAAAGTCAGTCCATCTAGATAAAACCGCGGTACGCCTCTGAAATATGTAACGTATAGTGTTAAATAAATAATTTGTACACACACTCATATATATATATATATATATATATATATATATATACATATATATATATATATATATATATATATATATATATATATATATATATATATATATATATATGATTATTGTTATTTACACAGACATGTACAATATTTGTAAAGATTCTTTCCAAATATGATCTAAGGTTAAGATCGGATTCTAACTCTCCCTGATGAGATCTAAGTTTATTATAGCTGTTGATCGATAACATCGACATGCCAGTGTCGCACATTTTGTACATGTCTGTGTAAATAAAAATAATCATATATAAAAGCTCTACTTGATATTGAGCACTTTTTATAAACCCGGTTGAAATTCTTTGGATTACTACCCTGTGGATGTTTTACCTGGATTAGTATATATATATATATATATATATATATATATATATATATATATATATATATATATATATATATATATATATATATATATATATAATGCTGAGTCGGTGGTGATTGAAGAATACAGTGATAGCGTTGTTTGTTTTAATATATTATTATTATAATTTAAAATTTCACACACCCTGCATTGTTCATCAAATATCATCATAGAAAAGAAAAATAACTCATAAAGAACTAAGAGTGTTTGAAATATTTAGTAAAAATACAAAATAAAATGTTTAAATAAGACACCGTTATTCTTCAATTGTCAGCCACTCAGCATTATGGAAATACATCTCTAGAAGCATACCTAGAATACGAAACTAATGTCTCTGTCTGTCTGTCTGTCTGTCTGTCTGTCTCTCTCTCTCTCTCTCTCTCTCTCTCTATATATATATATATATATATATATATATATATATAATAAGATGGATATAGATATGCATACAATATTGATAACTATATACATATATACATATTTAGATGAATACACATATGCGCACTATATTTATCTATTGATATATGTGTATACGTATGTATTTACATATATGTATATTTATTTAATTAACTATATGTGTGTTTGTGCGAATAATTACACTGACAAATATATAGGCATAAAGATATGTAGACAATTAGATAGATATGTAGATAGGTAGATATTAAAAGAACATCCGGATGTAGGTAGATAGGCATTAAAAGAACATTCCCGACGAAAAATAAGGTGTGAAATGAAAATGGGGTTAATTACAAAAAGTTTCTATAACGACAGCCGGTAATTCCCAGAATGTTGTTTTCGTTACATTCTCTAATTTTGAGAAGAGTTATCATTCCAGTCGTTGTTCCAACGATAGCGAAAACGAATCTATCGCAGACATTACCTAAGAAGACGAGTCCCTGCTCTCTTTTTCTGACAAATGAAAGAATCGACCGGTCGAACTGTAGGGAGTAAAAACACAAATTAAAAACAAGATCACTCGAATAGCGCATGTTAACGCTATGGTTTAGTAATGACCAGCTGACTTGATGCCTCAACTTCAAATACTATGCAACCCCCTTTGTTAGGCTTACTGTGTTTACAAAAAACTGAATAAATTTTACATGCCGAGTTTGTTTTACTAAATTATTATTATTTCAACAAAATAGGAGTTTGACTATTAAATTAAATAATTACAGCATCGTTTGTTAATTAAATTATTATTTGAACCGAATTCTTATTAAACTTTTACTAATTTCGATTAGTTAATATTTTTTAATCTCTATTCATAAACTTATTGGATGTAAGTAGCTTCCAAATGTTTCAATACATTAGGATTTGCGAATAATTTAAAAGTTAGAAATAACTTTCTTTATGGCAACTAAGTGTGACTTTACAATGCCCAAAGCTAGGAAATCTGGGTCTCTCCGCTGGAAACAGTCTTGTGTCATACCTAGGACCGTTTGGTATAGAAGGAAAGCTAAGGTAATTGATAGAGATGGGAAATAAGGTAGACTAAAAAGAGGTACGACGGGCTGGACAGATGGATTTCGTAGATGTGGGGTTAGGGTTAGTGAGGAACACTTTGTCTTAGAGTGCTCGATGCAACTTAGTGTCGTATCCGGGACAACTATTTAACTCACTTCGGGAGTATTGGTAATTTAAGAGTGACTTCCCTTTCTTCGAAACTCCCAAATTGGGGTCTCAGCACCGGATGACTTTTAAAGTAATACCGAGGATATAAATATTGAAGAGGTTAAGCATGTTTAAATATAATACACTTATATAGTTATTTTTTTAAGTTAAACAACTGAATACATCTGAGTATAATTGTTTCATAACTTTTGAGCTGATTATCAACCTAAACCTTGATCTTTGGTTCAAGGGTTCAGAAAATTCATCTTCAATAGATCACCTCCATATTTAACTATCGGTACTTATGTCAATCAGTGTTAAGAGATTGACCGTAGTCTATGGCGAACCTAAGATTTCCTTTTTATTCATTACAATACCGAGATCTAGAAAGTTAGTGTCACCTCATTCTCTGGAGTACTCCACTTACCCTTGATCATCATTTTATAATTTTAGAATGGAGACATCAAGGAGACACCAAGCACAATTGTTTGATTCTTTGGTATAGCTCGACGACCGAGGATTGAACTACAGTCTTCCGGCCCTTAGTGAATACAAACATGTATGTCAAATGAGCCGGTCTAATACAAATTCAAATTGCTTGTTATTTAAAATAACTAATATTTCTATATAAACAATGCTTTCTAACCAAGGACAACAACCTATTATTCAAATCACACCGCCATGTGCCGTCCGAAAAAAAAAAGACTCTCATTCGTTCATTTACATCGAACTGATAACACCAAAAAAACAAGATGAGATCTAAAAGGAAAACAAAAATGAAAGGTATTTTTATATATCTTTATTTAATTCTGATGAAGAAGTATATCTTCGAAAATTCAATTGAAAAAAAAAAAAGTTAATAAAACTAAAATACATTGTATGGCGTTCAAATTGCTTGTTATTTTAAATAACTAATATTATATCGAAAATATATACAGCACTTGAAGAGAGTCCTCACATGAGAAAAAAATTGAATAGTACATCGGATTGTGTCGGACGACGAATAAACAATGTCAGCGAGATAATTAATTTTTAGATGCGTCCAAAAATAACTATATACGATATAATCGCGTTTACGCACCGGTTTTCGTTGGATCACCGAAGTTAAGCGACGTAGTGCTGTTAGTCAGTCGATCTGTCACGCTAAATCTTGAAATAAAATGTTAACCGCTAAACGCGCAGATTAAACAGTCTTTTTGCTTCGGTATTTATATACTTGTATTTGTATTGTCTATATAGAACAAGAGAAACATGTAGAGAGATAGGCGCCACTTTTACCTTCAAAACCACCCGGGAACCACATGTCATTCTAATTTGCATACGGACAGAGGAGATATTATTTATTTTTTTCTAATTTATGGCAATTATTTAACATCGTGTGATTCGTCATAAAGGTGTTCGTGTTTATCATTTCCGCTTCACATGGACGACACCCAGCGGCCAACAATGGAGTGATCGTCGTCGTCAGCCAATGGCACGGCATTCGATTTTACATCCGGAAGCTAAAGAAATAGACTGGTTTAACTTCTAACCGCTCTATCTTTCCACCTCTTTTGTTCTCTCGTACACACATACTTACACACACACACATATATATATATATATATATATATATATATATATATATATATATATATATATATAGAGAGAGAGAGAGAGAGAGAGAGAGAGATGAGAAAAGAAGAGTGAATTGAGTATTATTATTTAGTAATTGAGTATATACACACACACATATATATATACATATATATATACATATATATATATATATATATATATACATATATATATATATATATATATATCTATATATATATATATATATATGGTATGGAAATATATTATGGCAATTAAGCTACATAGAGGCATCTATGTTTCATCCCCATAGGAAACTGTCCGGTTAAGTGTTTAGCATAGCGTTTCCCTACGGCGATACAACACGGACACCTCTGCGTAGCATAATTGGCAAAAATATTTTTACATACTACTATTAGTAAGCTCTACTAACCAATTCAGCACTGTTAAAGTAAATGTAAATCATGAAACTCTATACACAATATATTATACAATCTTATATTACATGTGTATATATATATGAAATAATAAATTACATATTTCCATCTATCTATCTATCTATCTATCTATCTATCTATCTATCTATCTATCTATCTATCTCTCTCTCTCTCTTTATCTCTCTCTCTCTCTCTCTATATATATATATATATATATATATATCCTATGAGACATAATATCCATGTATCTATCTCTCTCTCTATCTATCTATCTATCTATCTATCTATCTATCTATCTCTCTCTCTCTCTCTCCCTCCCCCTCTCTCTCTCTCTCTCTCTCTCTCTCTCTCTCTCTCTCTATATATATATATATATATATATATATATATAATCCTCCAAAAAATGCCTGTGTCGCCGAATTATAATTTTCTGGTGTGGTTAGAGTGTCGAATTCTTCAAACTAAAGATCAACACAATCGCTCTTTCGACAGTCTGCACATCTTACCTTAAGCTATAAACCTCATTATGGAATAAAATTCATATACATGTTTACAGTTGCTGTATCTACCAGAGCTTTCAATTCTTTAACGAATACTATTGTCGTACGCTATCTTCATGTATTTACTAAATCGAGTAAGAGGAATTATGTAAACTTAATTCTGAAATGTATTTTTTATCATAGAAAAAGAGAAATGCCGTCCGGAATAACGACTGGTGTGCGATTTCTTTTGCAAATAAATAAATTTAATTTTTGCTTAAGATGGCGCCCGCTATGAACGGATTTAAAATAATAAAATTTAAGCTATTCCACGATATTCACGCATCATAAAACGCAACGCCTACACACCAAATAAATTAAACATAACCAGTCCTAAGACAAAAAAATGGCGATAAACCAAACATTACGACAATATATCTGCATAAACGTTAAAATGACTTATGTAATTCGGAAGTTAGACAAGCAATGTAAAGAAAATACAATAGACATTTTGAACAATCATTTAATCACCCTCCAATACATTACAGAAATCTACGACAGTTTACTCTGATAAAAATCGTCTTTGTCTGTTTTTATATATGTTCACACTTGTATCAGACTTTATATACATATATATATATATATATATATATATATATATATATATATATATACATACATATAAGTGTTTCTGTCTGTAATTCTTTTTCACTAACTTCATCATACAATACATAACTTCATCAATCAAACAATCTATTTATCTCGCCCTTCATACCGCTATTGCTTTATATCTGATTACAGCATTTAATATGTTATATATATATATATATATATATATATATATATATATTACTATAAATATTTGTATATAATTTTATCCATGTACACATGCTTTTTCGGGAATTATCTGTGTGGAGGATATATATATATATATATATATATATATATATATATATATATATAAAGTAACACGGAATCACATAAGCACCGATTATTATGTGATTCGTGTTACTATATTTTATCCATGCTCTGTTTATTACATTGAGTTCTCTAACACTACAAATATATATATACACACACACACATCTCTCTCTCTCTCTCTCTCTCTCTATATATATATATATATATATATATATATATATATATATATGTGTGTGTGTGTGTGTGTGTGAGAGAGAGTGAGTTAGGTAGATAGATAGATTGATAGATAAATCTATTTATACAGGTATTTAAAATGTGATACATTCAGATGTGAATTTCACATAGGCTACATATATTAAATGCAAACTAAATATATTTAAGATTATAAAACATACGATCTATTACTCTAAATCTGAATAATAAAATCAAAGATATGTGGATTCCATGAAGAATTTCACAAATGTTTCCAGATGTATTTTTATGAACTCTTTTGCGCTTCGAAACTGCCGAACCTTCACTTTCGATTTTACTGATCGTCCTTTAACCTTGCGCAGACAACATCTCTATTTAGATTTGCAACATCTCTATTTAGACAACATCTCTATTTAGATTTGCAACATCTCTATTTAGACAACATCTCTATTTAGATTTGCAACATCTCTATTTAGACAACATCTCTATTTAGATTTGCAACATCTCTATTTAGACAACATCTCTATTTAGATTTGCAACATCTCTATTTAGACAACATCTCTATTTAGATGTGCAACATCTCTATTTAGACAACATCTCTATTTAGATTTGCAACATCTCTATTTAGACAACATCTCCATTTAGATTTGCTATGCCATGCCCAAATCTGCATTACTGTTCGTGACATTTAATAGAACTACTTCACAAATGCATACCGCACAGTTTTGTATTAGATCAACAATAATACACAAACCCCTTTCCCTCCAGTTACTTGCTTGTCTAAATCTGTAAAAAAAAAAATCAAACATCATGATATGTTTTAAAAAATGCCTTTAAAATTTGAAATTATTTTCTCAGGAATAAGCTAAACTTATTATTATGCGATATCAAAACGTTCGAGACACTGTGTGTGTTTTATATATATATATATATATATATATATATATATATATATGTATATATATATATATATATACATATATATACACATATATATACACATATATATATATATATATATATATATACATTAATTGTATATAGTATACAAATAAGTTGATGGCAAGTAAGCTACACATAAACGTTCATGTTTTATTCCAGTTGAAATCCTCAGACATACTACAAAGCTCTACTCACATACTGAGCATTTTTTTAGTAAAAACTGAAAATTATATACTTTATATATATATACTTTATATATATATATATATATATATATATATATATATATATATATTAATACACCAATCTGATGTTAACCAGAGCGTTTTCTTTCTTCTCTGCTTTCTGTATCCATAAGTTGATCCATCTATCTATCTATCTATCTATCTATCTATCTATCTATCTATCTATCTATCTATCTATCTTATTCCCATCAATTCGTGTTTTTTCTTTCTATTTATCTCGTATTACTGGAAACAGAACAGCAAATACATTCAATTTGAATCGGTGTTTGCGTTCCCGCTTTTCGTGCCTCTTTATCCGACAAATAATCCGTGTCCGTGCGTCGCAGGTCCGGTCGGAAATCATGCTCGCGCCAAAATCAAATGACGACGTTTTGCCGTTGCCAACGATTTCGGGTCAACCGTGACATGACAGAAAATCCATTGATCTCTTTCCCATGCGACGCGGACACCAGATACGTCGATATCGGAAACAATTCTGAGTTGACCACGTGGGAATTCGGCCAACAAAAGGCAGTTTGGTGAAAGCCAGGACGTCACCTTTGTTTCTCTTGCTTTTGTATCTATCTTGGCCTGCATTGTTTTTCCTTTATGAAATATCGATATTGGCGGAATGTTTGATTCGATTAAAAAGGGCTATATTTGTCACTTTGGTGATTTACTGTGAAAATGTTAGGTGTACGTGGAATAGGAAGGCCACTTGTAGAACGAGACTTTCATCAAGGTTTTTACGTTGTTATCCTTATTGGAATTTTTAATTCATTTACAAGTGTAATATTTGTAACTTTATTTCTCGCAAACACAGACACGGCTGTATGCGAAATGTAGTCCACTGAGAACTATGTAAATATGTGAACTTTAGACATATTACAAACAAAGAGTATAGACAAAAATCGGATAACTTATTAAAAATTGGAGATCATCACATCCTCATGGACATGGAAGTACAGAAAGACAAACTCATCCAGGCCAAGAGACCGGACGTGATAATAGTGAACAAGAAGGGGGAAAAACTTCCAAATCGTAGATTTACCTGTAGATGCAGGTCACAGGAAAGAGGAGGCAGAGAAACTAAGCAAATATATGGATAAGGACAAGGAGAAATTGGAATTAAAAGGAGGCGTTTTTTTTTCGCATAAATCAGCATTACATTTTTTTTAAAACCCCTTTTTTGATTCTGTTGATTACATTGGTTTCTCAATTTCTTTTTAGAATAAGTTGCTAATAGAAGGGACCACGTGAAGGTGTACCACATCCATAAGGAATCTGACAGGATTCGATCACGTCACGCCGAGTGGCCAGTCCGCAGCGGTGTCAATTTCATCACCCCTACCTTTCTGAAAATGTATTTATTCAATCTGAACACTTTGAGAGAGATCTTCGCTAAGGTCTTCATGCCGAGTACCAATTGTCTGTGTCGGCTAAAAGAACCAGTCAAAATGAAATATTACGAAAATAAGCATATATCGTTTTATTTCAAGAGCACTTAGTGAGCATATATCTTCTACAGAGTTTTTATATGTTTATAAACTCTGAGATGTTTGATTCGTTTACTAGTATAACATTTGTAAGTGTATGTGAGCATGTTTTGCGCACAAGTTAAAACGTCATAGAGGACGTCCAATAAAGCTACGTCATCTCTTTGATGCAATGGGAGAGGTACTATCGCGGAGGATGCCTCTTAGTACTAATGATATAACATTAAGTTAGGTTATGTATATGTTTATATATTTCTATGTACAAGATTCACTCGTAAAATAATTTACCGATCATTATGAATTTTGGAATACAGCTGCTAGGCTGACGGGTGCGTAATATAGGCTATATTTAGTTTAATTCAGTTTATGAAATGGGGGTGGAATCTCTTCGTGAAAATTCAGATACCTCCGATTTGTGTGTCATTTTAGCAATAGGTATTAGACATTAATAAATAAATGTTTCACAAATTTCAATTTCTTTAGAGTATTTTAATATGTTTTAGGTAACATACTATGAGCACAACCTCCTATTCAAAAAAATAAATATTTGCATTAAAGTTGACCCATCGTTGATATACACTAATTAAGCAAGATCCCCTAGCATTTACTTTCTTCTGACGGCACCTGCAATTTAAGCCTTGAATTTTCGACATTTTTTAGCATCAAAATAATGTAATGCATTTTGATCAAATTTGGAATCCATTTAGCAGTATTATATTTTGACTTTAATATTCACAATAGATTATAAAAGTGGTGAAAACTGTTCCGTTCGGGGAATCAATTTTACCCGTCCTAGGACTAATATTTATCTAGTTTTTAATCTGCAAAAAAGCTATTTTATAGTTACCATCATTTAAAAGGTTTATTGGTTTACATTTCTTGTTTTGTCTGTCACATTACTCATTCAGTGAAGATAACCCGAGGACACGTGCTTTATCCAATGGGTTTATTTCTAATACCAATTCTTCATGTTGGGTGAAATAATTAGTCAAACTATGTCCTACCAATAAGAACTGATATGCCTCATACTATAGAGTTCTGAGGACTATTTTGGGTCTGTAGTGTGTTACACTAAACACCATTTTGAATGTCCGATCCTTCTGGCGCCGGAGAAAAAGAGGCTTATTCAGCTTTTATTAATCGTTCTTTTGTTCATGTATGTGTCCGAACGTGATCACTTGCTGGAGATATGTTTCTATAATGTCTTAAAAGTCAAACTCATTTTTTCCAGCTTGTACTTTCACTAGTCTGGAACAAGACGATGAGGACACGCATCGGCAGATACCTTGCATAACATTTAATTCGTGTTTTACCTGCTTTTTCGAAGAGGATATATTTGGTCTCTTTGTTTTTCACTCATATGCAAAATGCAGTATAAAACATCGATCGGCGCCGAAACTATGGCCGTATTTGACAAATATAATTCTTCAGCATGACGTTATATTTTGAATGTGAAAGAAGGTCATAGTTGTATTGGTTCTCTGTTAGTCATTTGTCATTGCAACCGGTGTACCAATGTTTTGTTTGATCGATCTGTTTTACAGCACATAAATACTTTTAGGGTTTTTTAATGCCGAAACGCATTAATTATTGAAAAATTAGATCAATTGAACACAAGTTTATAATTTACACGACAGTGGTTCAAAATTATGAGTTCGTACTCTTTTCAACAATGTTCGTGTTTGGCTAACCACAGCATAACTAATAGGATTTGAACTGTTTTAAAACTGAACGCCCCATTTTGTGGTAATTAATGCGAAAGAAGATTCAGTATTCTAATATACATATATGTCTAATTATATATATATATATATATATATATATATATATATATATGTGTGTGTGTGTGTGTGTATATATATAAATATATGTATGCATATATATATATATATGTATACATATGAATATATATATATATATGTATATATATATATATGAATATATATATATATATATAAATATATATATACATATATGTATATATATATATGTATATATATAAATGTATTCATACATATATATATATATATATATATATATATATATATTATAATATATAATAATTTAATTATTTGCTTTTCACTATAATGTTCAACAAGAATCTCGTTTATTTTTCTTTGATGTGAGAAACTTTCCGTTCATAAATTGACATACGAGCAGAATAGTTAAAATCTTTGCATATATCTGCCCCTGGTTAATAACAATTTTATTTACCAACTTACGTGATTTGACAGTGAACCAAATTCGTAAGACAAGCGACTTTGCGTGCATATATGTATACCAATAGAAAAACAACTTGGATGTTATGATCTATACGGTTATTTAGAGCCGAGTATTACATATTTGCGACGGCATTTATTTCTCGGGACGTGTAAGAGATTTACAATGTGTGTGTCAAAATCTATAGCCTTGAATTGATCTGCTTCACAATTCACTTGTGGTCACTTCACTCTTCAGTTAAGAAGATTAAAAATTTTAACTCAACTCGCTAGATCCAAAATTAAATCAAGACATAAAATCGTTGTTAAAATAAGAAAAAAATAACAAAATAAAAATCAGGAACTGTTAAATTTAATTTTTAGTTATGTCTATTTTATGTGACCTTGCTACTTGTAATGATTCTTTCATTTTCATATCCGTCTTCAGACAAAGCACTTTGCCTTAATAATTTAAGCTTATTTCTAGCTAGAAGAGAAACATGTGTGCAAATGTGTAGCTACTTTGTATAAATAATAATGTATACTTAATGACGACACAGCGTTACCGATTATTGAGCAATAGTATATCTACACAATACGGATTCACTGGATTAACTATTATGAGAAAATCCGATTCAATTCGTCAGCCTTCCTCTGCTTCGAAAGTCCTTTAACTTGTATTGGATTTGATACTTAAATCTTATGTTTATTCTCAAGAGTCTTTTGTATGTGATGTGATAAAAGGCGCTGACGAAGTGACACTTTTATATCAGCAAAAATATTGAACAATAACATTTTCCAAAAAGTGTTGGAAACTATCGTACGCTAACTGGTTGTTGGTTTTGAATTCTTGGAACAATGTTCAAATTATATTAATCTACACTAACATTTTACATATATATATATATATATATATATATATATATATATATATATATATATATATATATATATATATATATATATATATATATGTGTATGTACGTATGTATGTATGTATGTACGTATATATATACACACATGGTGATTTTATTACCGAAAGCGCTCAAGTTCAAAAAAAAAAAAAAAAAAAAAAAAATGTTTTTAAGATAAATAAATAATTTATTTTTAAAAACAATAATCTGCGTTGTGAAGATTTTCTAAATATTTATAAAAAAATATTCTCTTTATCTCTGCCATTTCGCCAACGCTCCTAATGTGTGAATTTTCAAATAACTTTCCACGTACCACGTGATACACACGTCTCAGTCGGGGTGGAAAAAAAAAATGAAGAAAAAAAAAAAATATGCTTATTCTTCTGAAGATGGTGATTTTATTACCGAAAGCGCTCAAGTTCAAAAAAAAAAAAAATGTTTTTAAGATAAATAAATAATTTATTTTTAAAAACAATAATCTGCGTTGTGAAGGTTTTCTAAATATTTTATAAAAAAATATTCTCTTTATCTCTGCCATTTCGCCAACGCTCCTAATGTGTGAATTTTCAAATATATATATATATATATATATATATATATATATATATATATATATATATATATATATATATATATATATATGTGTGTGTATTTATATTTAAAGATTTTATATTGAAAATATAAATTTTATAACCTAAAGCAATTGTAATAGCTCACTAGTGTGAGGCTAGAGCTATGGTATGAAATATTTTTATTTCATTTAAACCACGTAAAATTTTAGGAAATACAGATTCATACAATTTCACAAAAATGTTTTTATTGTCCGCATACAATTGTCTTGGCTTACCCCCAAGAAATGTATAAAATGCTCTTGTATACTAAGCATATATATACACACACACACACACACATATATATATATATGTATATATATATATATGTATATGTATATATATATATATATATATATGTATATGTATATATATATATATATATATATATATATATTAGGAATTAATTGCGAAATATATTTCTATGTTATAGGAGCTCGAAACAAATAATTAAGTTCGCTAGGATTAAAGTGGTTCGCTCAAGCAAAGTTTACTGAGGAAATAAACTTTCATCACACTTTAACCAGTCTAGACTTCAAACGAGTACGGTTGCATAGATGTTACCTGATATAAATCAACTACAATCATAGTTCCGGATCAAATGTCTGTACGCAGCCGAATCCAATTCTTTGATCTTCCCACTAATAAAATACGATATATAAGTGAAACTCCCAAATTTGAATAAATGAATTCTTGAAAATCGACGACACTGAAAGAAAAAAACGTCTCGCATTTGTACTCATTTGAATTGCTTCTATAACCAAACATTGTGTGCATATTTGTAGGTCAGTAAGCATGGTTACCCCAGGGAGCAGTCGGTTCCACCCGGTCTAGGATTTTGGTTTTAGTGGCAGTCCCTAAATATCGAGGGATTCGCCAGGATTGTTGCTTTTAAACCAGAGCAAAGTTGTTTTTCACGGTAAATGGCCCAGAGTCGTCGTATAATTAATGTCACAGCAAGAGGCAGATCATTAGTTTCCCTGTCACATTAAAGTCAAAAGTACGTTTTATTCCCTTATATATACTAGCAAATATACCGCCTTTCCAAAGGGTGGCTAGTAAATACCACGTTAAATAGTCTCTAATCTAATAGGCCCTTAATATTAAGCATGCTAAATCCCCTGTCCCATCACAATGTTACATCCCTGTACTTGTTTTACAAATACTTTAATGAAATGTGCTCCAACGAATGTGCTGCGCTGGTGACCCCTCTACGTAAATACTCCAGATCAACCCGTTAGTCAGCAAGATCCCACCCCTTCACTGTTGAGCTTCCCAAATGCCGAAAAGCTTTCTACTCTAGTAGCTTTTTTCCATTTACTGCTAGTCTTTGGAATTCCCTTCCTGCTTCCTGTTTCCCTGCCAGTACTAACTTACATACATTTAAATATAATGTGAACAAGCATTGCGTCATATAGGATTCCCTTAATTCACAGTAGCCCCCTATCCCTGAGTAACATTGTGCCTTGTTTGGGGTAAACTTAAATAAAAACAAAATTAATGTAGACTACTGTATGAATGCATTGGATTAAAACATTGATTCACATCCATGAAATGTCTATATAGACAAGTGGCGCAACGGATAAAGTGCTAAGTTATAATCAGTTCTAACTGGCAGTCCTCTGGCAGGTTGAAGGTTCTGTCTGCTGTACATGCAGTACTATAAATAGAATTAATATTATCTAAGACTTATGCCCGGTCATGTCCCAACCTGTATCTCAAAGCTACTTATCCTGATTTCGCAATGACTTGTCTACCCTCGCTTTCTTTTTCTTTGCCCTTTTTTGTCTATCTATTAGTAGATTTTTAATTTTTTCTTATTACTTTAAACTATTCGGAATTAAGACTTGACATGTTCAGCGATTACATTTTGCACCAAAGACGCCCTATGTCTGTACACATGATTCCAAACAAAAGAAAAAGAGGGATGAGCTTTTGCTATCTTTGATTGAAAGGTGTATTTTCGGATTCCTGAAATATGTCTAAATATATTATATTCCGCCAATTATCTTAGTTAAAAACATAGACTATAACTTTAATTTATGATACACATGCGCGTATATCCACCATACCAGTAATAATAGGAGCAACAGGACTAATGAAAAAGAATTTCAAAAGCTATCTGGCGAGTATACCCGGTGAACCGAGTGCAAGAGAAATACAAACAATTGCACTTAAAGGGACGGTTAGAATCTTAAAAAATATCTCTAGGCTGGAGTGTCTGAAATAGCTGGTGAATGTCTGGCATGTGGTAGGATGCCCCATCTCCAGCAAAAACAGAAGGATAAGAAAATATATATATATATATATATATATATATATATATATATATATATATATATATATATATAACAATTCATATCCAAATATATACATATATATACATACATACAGATAGGCATATACACATAAGTAAATACTTCTAACAAACACAATCATGCATGGATACATGTTCGACTTATTTCACGCATGAATCACTTTTACCTACGGATACATCTATATATAAACTCATGCGCGTACACTTACACGTAATACTCTTACAAAATAACCATACACGGATATTCACACATGTGCATACTGACATTCATTTACTTATTAATACTCCAATGTAAATATAGCTACGCGTGGTATGCAGCATACACCAAATATCCTAATATGCATACACACCCCAATATAGATATATACGAACAGGCTCACACACGCACACACACAAATCCTTCTCTATATATTCATAAATACTAATACTCATATACACATATATCTATATTAATATATATATATATATGTGTGTGTGTGTGTGTGTGTGTGCATAACACACCTATATAGACATGCATGTGCAGTTATACATACTCATGCGGTTACATGCACATGTTCGTATACACAGATACATGCACACATATATACGTCTAGAGAGACCAATTTAATTAATAAACCTAAGAATAAATTCGCAGTAAAAATAATAAATGAAATTCTAGAAATTAAAAAAAAGAAATAATCATTATATATATATATATATATATATATATATATATATATATATATATATATATATATATATAGAGAGAGAGAGAGAGAGAGAGAGAGAGATAGATAAGACTATTAACCCTGAATTTGGAAATCAAACGCTAGATCATCTTTTCCAAAGTTGGCCAAGTATATAGGAATTGCTAGAAATATACTCAAACCATAACCATTGTATATTGTGAGTACCTTATAATTTCACCTACTCTCTTGACCCCTATCCTCTCCTTCTGCCTGTCTCTGTCCCTGTCTCTCTCTCTCTCTCTGTCTTTCTGTCTGTCTCTCTCTCTAGTAAAACCAGCCTGATTCTAACAAGGGTGATCTTCTCCAGTGAATGTCTTCATGCCAGACCGACCTAAGTGGTTTAAGTCCTCGTCTAAGCACCTTTGGAAATCGTTATACTCGGCGGTCTAAGGGAAAATGTGATGAGAATGAATTGTTTCCCTTTCTTCAATCGATGCATTCGGCAACGAAAGGCGAATCCTTCATCTTCAGCTTCTCCGCTCTAAATCAATTTCCATTCAGTCAAATCTCGTCTTAAACCAATTTACCCTGACAACAACAAAAAGACGAATCAATCAGCCTCAGCGAGATCTCGAAAGATCGTGAAATCTCGCAAAATCACGACCCGAGATCAACAGATGTAAATCAGCGACAAATTAGTCGTAATCTGGAGTAATTTTGTTATTGTGTTGAACTTGACAACGGAGGAGAAGAAACATTAGTAGAGAGAAGGGAAAGAGGGAGCAGGATGATGGAGAAAAGGAAGAGAGGGAATAACAAGAAGAACAAGTAGATGTTGATCAAAAAGATTACGAAAACAGGAAAAATAAAAAAAGACAATGAGGATGAGGAGTCGAAGAAGAAGAAGAAGAAGAAGAAGAAGAAGAAGAAGAAGAAGAAGAAGAAGAATACGATGTGGGAAATAAAAGGAGAAGGAGAAGTAAAAGGGAAAGAAACATAAAATAAAAACATGAAGTAGATGAAAAAGAAGATAAGGAAAAATCAAAAGATGACAAATAAGATGTATAACAAAATAGATGAAAAAGAAAATAGAGAAGAAGAAACAGAAGAAGACGAAGAAGAAGATGGTGAAAATGAAAAAGAAGATAAGGACGCTGGAAAATAGAAAAATATAATAAAATAGAAAAGATGATTAAATATATAAATATACTAAACCTCAACAATTTTCATGATTTTCATGTACATCTTTGTTTTTCTCCTCTTCACTCGCCCACCCACATATATATATATATATTTATTTATTTATTTGATCTAGTTCAAATATGTTAATAAAGGGAACATTAACCTATTTTTTCAAAGTGTTTAATAGAAAGTAAAGCATTTATAAAATTACGTAAACAATATCATAGCCTTACGTCAATCAACCAACGTTTCAATGCGGATTACCGCATCTTATACAAGGAAAAACGGTAATATGCATTGAAACGT
>OY744518.1:37000207-37010207 GCA_963556195.1 Sepiola atlantica
GCTGAACTTTTAAGTAAATACTTAATAGGCACTTTCGTATCTCTCGTTATGAATGTTACCGGTTCCATTCTACTTTGAACAAACACAAACAAAAACTATATTTGATATGACGTATTGTTATTATTTCAATACTTTAAACTAAAGAAGACATCTTGAAACACTGACTGAATTTTTTATGGAATGGTGTATAGGGATAACAATAGAACTTATTACGTAATTGAAGACTTTGCAATTTGAAGAAGTTCAACTAATTTTAACAAATGAAATAGTAATACCAATAAGATACCTTAAATGGGTAAAAGCCCAGCGATTTGAGAATTGATGTTGACTTTCTATTCAAAATTATAGACCATCTTTTCAATTAAATTCTGCAAATTGAACGTATTCATCATGTGTAAAAATAAAAATCTCACCACATTTAGAAACTACACTATCTTGAAGATGTAGGTGCATTTGGTCTTCTTTGTTCAACAGAAATGGCGGAATGGTGCAGAAAAACAGAGAACCAACAGAGAAAATATGATCACGTATGTTCTTAGACTTTCACTCAATAAAACAATACAGTGAGTGACACGTACGTTTCTCGAGATAGTTAAGACATGATATATCGTATCTGGTATCGTATCCTGATATCTGATATCGTATCTTGAGATCTACAGAGAAAATGTTTGATGATGATTGGTATTGTTTCCTTTTTGTATATGATTCGGACTGTTATCACAATCTTGATTGTTTTATTAGGTCCGGTAAATAAATAAGAAACCTTGTTGTATTGAATCCTTCTTGTAGTCGTTAATCTATTAAACCTTTCAAATTTTAACATGTTATTTTGTTCGAAGGCATAGACCGCTCTCTTTCCGCCAAGTTAGATAGATAGGATGTATTAAATTCTTATATATATCTAAAAGGGTTGGAACACGGATGGAGAACACACGACTCCAATCTGTTAAATAAACGATTCGATTTGAGATTCCCGGAAGGTCCCCGATTACGACAAAAGGCAACCGAAGGAAGTCACAGAGAAAAACGGCCGAAACGTTGTGGCGACGGGGACAAACAAGACGAGAAAACCACTCCGAAACATGCAAACGTTGTAAATAAATAGTCAATATCCATTCTTACCAACTCCACTTTTTTATTATTTAAATAACGCACTACATTTCTTTTATTAATCAATAACACATCATAAAAATGTAGGGAGATATGTAATATAATTTTTTATTGTATAAAAAAATACCCTCAGCTATGTAAAAGGGTATAAATAATTGCTTGTACTTGAATTATTCAGGAATATATATATATATATATATATACATATATATATATATATATATATATATATATATATATAAATATTAGAAATGTTGTCCTTGTTTTAGAAAGCATTGTTTATATGGTAATATTAATTATTAAAAATAATAATGAGCAATTAGAACGCCATACAATGCATTTTAGTTTTATTAACTTTTTTTTTTCATATTTAATTTTCGAAGATATTCTTCATCATCAGAATTTCTGAATTTCAAAATAAAGACATATTAAAATACTTTTATATATATATATATATATATATATATATATATATATATATATATAGATAGATAGATAGATAGATAGATAGATAGATAGATAGATAGATGTGTTATAGTGAAATAAATTCCAGAAGGAAATCCGGGTATGAGAGCTCAATGTAATAAACAGAGCAAAAATAACATTAAAATAGAGTAACCGGTGATTATGTGATTCCGTGTTACTCTATTTTCATGTTATATATATATATATATATATATATATATATATATATATATATATTTATCTGTGACTTTGGACTTTGCAATTAGCGTTGAAAATTCATGCTGTTTCAGTAGCTATAAAATAAGGTGTCTTGCATAGAGCAGATTCCACAAACCATTTGAACTTTTCTAAATCTGTATCCATCGTCATTCCTAACACCTTCCTTGTGCCGGCAGAAGGAATTCGTTAAAACATTGAATCTCTTTGGGGCACTTTGATCCCCCCCCTGGGTCTCTCGCTCTCTCTCTATATATATTTTCTATATCTCTAGATCTTATATATATATATATATATATATATATATATATATATATATATATATATATATATATAGTGTATCAGTTTCTGCTGACAAGAAATTAATAAAGTGCTCGATTGCAGAAGAGTAAGAGCTTAATACAAATAATTTATTTAAAAACTATACGTTACATATATATATATATAAATATATATATGTATATATATATATATATATATATATATATATATAGTAAGCAATGAAAATATATGTGGCAATCAAGCTATATATATATATATATATATATATATATATATATATATATATATATATATACAGGGTGTCCCAAAATAATGTATACACCCTTTGAATTGTTATAACTCGTTCAATTTACTGATTTTTATTTGCAAGATTGATAAACAAGATTGAGTAAGAATATTCATTTAAAAATACTGACAGTAAAATTAACAAAAACATAGAAAATTAACTTTTAACAAAGATAAAGGCTACGTAGGGTAATTTCAGAATGTTCACAAAATGAACCCTCATCCTAACCCCAAGCCGTTCTGCTCAATACACTTTCCATTTAGTGAAGACGTGAAGAATTGTACCTACAAACGTCCTGCGACATTTACTCCAGTATTTGAGCACATTCTACTACAATTACTACTCCCATTTGTTTGCAATTACTTCAGGTTTCTTGCTTTAAACATTGTAGCCTTTACCTTTATTAAAAGTTAATTTTCTATGTTTTTGTTAATTTTACTTTCAGTATCTTTAAATGTGTATCTTACTGTTCTACTCTTTTATCAATTTTGTTTGCAAATCAAACTCGGTAAATTGTACGAGTTATAACGATTCAAAGGATGTATACATTATTTTGGGACACCCTGTATATATACACATAAATATGTATACATATCTTTACATGTATAGTGTATTGTCTCCAGTTTACACAGTGTATCAGATATTGGAGATCTGCAGAGTGGCAAAGCATATAAACAATTATCGCTTTAGCGTTTTATGTTTCGGAAAACGGTAGATGTGTGTGTTAAACAAAGTGTTCATAAACATGTTTTAAAAAAGAACATCTACAAGTGATTAAAATCTATTGTTTAGTTTATTCGGAAATTGTCAGAAAAGATAATAGCAATATTTTCAAACATAAAAAAATACCAGAACAAAGGTGGATAAAACTAAAAGGAATAACAGACCAGAAATAAAATAAGTTCTACGTCCATATGGCGCAACACATTGGGAATGTGTCAAATATAGAATGACATTGTGGCCAAACCCGGTCATTTTGAAGAAAAAGTTGACCGCGTTGATTCAAAGGAAATGGTAAGTGATTAGGAAGTGATATACTAAATTATTTATGAAATAAAAGATAGAAAGTATCTGGAATAATGTGAAGCATGGACAATCGTTTAGTAAGAATACTAGAAGTTCCGCCAGGGTTTTTTACCCCGCCTAATAAACCGGGCCTTCGGGTCTGGATTGTCCGGGCCTTCGGGTCTGGATTAATGCCGGTCTATCGGTTGTCCGTCATGTGCAGTTCTAGGAGGTGCACCCTCCCAGGCTTTGCAAATTCTCGGGCGCTGGTTTTTCAAATCCCACTTCCCCGACCTTGTGTCACATCTTACCTTGTGGGAGGAAGATAAATAGAACTAGATGAATGCAGGAATGCCAAACAACCAGAACAAACGAAAGGACGAATTCAGTGGTGTGCATACTCCAGCTCACAAAGCTTCTGACCTAACCCTAACACCTCGCTTTCCTTTATCGCCTTGAAGACGCCCGTTAGGCATTAGTTAATAATATACGAACGGACTGACAAGTGATCATTCGGAATACCGCGCTTCAGTTTATTTGATCTTTAGTACATTGTTGTTTTTTTTTTCAAATCGTATATATTTCATTTACTATCGTGGACCTTTCGCTATATCGCTATATTTCCGAAAAATGACAAAAAAGCTTTTATAATTTATTATTTTAATTATTTTAAGTAAAATCTACTAATGTTAACATGAAAAGTATAATCAAATAAAAGAAAGATATGTACATGAAATCGTTGGTTAGTTTATATACCTTTAAGTAGTATTTTTAGCTCCTTACATCAAGTGGGTTCATGCCTTGTCTGGAGCGACTTCAATAAAAATATATAGTCACCTAGAGAGTGCTGTTCCCGCGTCTAAGACTTATCCGTGTGACTAGAGTTAGAAGGATTCGTTCAAGAGCACTAGTAATTTAGGGCAGGTGTTCTACCAACTCAACGAACGAAGTCGCCACTGGATGTGGAAGAAATTATATCGTATTTAAATGAAATTATTGATTTTATATTTTCTACAATACTTATATTCTTGAGAACTCCATTCTTTTACTGAATAAGTATTGCTTTCACGCTAAGTGGAAACCATACTTTTATCCACCAGAGTGCTCGTCCCACCCATATTATATATATAGTGTGTGTTACAGTGAAATAAATTCCAGAAAGAAAACCCGAGTATGAGAGCTCAATGTAATAAACAGGGCAATAATAAAATAAAGTAAAGTAACACAGAATCACATAATCACCGGTGCAATAATTTATTTCGACCCTACGGTTTTATTCAATCATCCAAGAACATAAAAAAGGGAAGCTCACACTCACTATTCAATACACATATAGAGAGAGCGACAACATATTTGATACATATCTGGAGAGAGAGGGAAATTAACTATTTAAGATGTATATTGAGGAGGACAGAGAGTGACAACATATTTAATATATATATATAGAGAGAGTGGGAGATAGCACGATTTTTAACGGAAGGCAATACAGTGAGGGGGAAGACAGCAATACATATATATAGAGAGAAGGGGAATTGTATGAATTGCAACGGAAGGTATATAGGGAGGGGGTTGAGGTATACTAAACAATGTCAGTTTGTCTAGCCCCCCACATCCAACCGCTTAACCCTAAGTTCTTTAAAATTGTCTCTGAAATCTGGAAATTCAAATTATCGGTCTGGCGATTGATAAATCAGTTAAGAGAGAGTGGAGAGGAAAAAAGAAGGTGAGAGGAAGGAAAAAACTGAAAATAGATTACCAGACAACCAAGGCTAGCGACCATGTCATATATATATATATATATATATATATATATATATATATATATATATATATATATATATATATATATATATTAGACACTTTAATCTAATTTATATCTATTTACAGATAAAACAATTCCATTTACCCTCAGGTCAACGCGCTTTCTAAGGAAAATAATCGTTAGCCCATATCATTTTAAATAGATTATTTGATTATATGATGATGATGGTAATAATAATAATAATAATAATAATAATAATAATAATAATAATAATAATAATAATAATAATAATAATAATAATAATAATAATAATAATAATACAAATTTAAGAAAATATTGACAATATTATTAATAGCTATAAAAATATATAAATATATAATAGCTATAAAAATATAAATATAATGGAGATCTAAATATATTTGTGTGTGTGTATTTCTGATCTTAAACTTTGCAACACCACGAAGTCTTGATTTCGAAGAACATGTTCAATTTCTTAAAAAGTAATTCATTTCAAAATTGAATATGAAAAGATTAATAAAAATATGTCAAATCTTGTATTATGGTTTATGAACGTTTGTATATATATATATATATATATATATATATATATATATATATAATTACAAAAACTCAGTGCTTTGTACATTGCAGATTTTCATATAAAACCGATGGGTGTGGAAAGCATTAACGGCACTAGGTGACGAAATACTATTTTTTCAAACGTGCAATTACAGCTGATAAAGAAAGACTTATATATCTTTTTACAAACCCGTGTTCTCTTTTTGTCTACTTGATCGACACATAGCTATACCTCCCGTGGGCTGTGGGCGTTGTATGTTGTGTTCAAATTCCATCAGGCTCGTTTAAGGCGTTTTCTCTGATTGTCTTGAAGAATTACGAATTATGCAATATTTATTTTCCCACGAGTGAAATGAAAAATAGACTGGACTCTCACTCTTTAGTTGGACAACTCGTCTGGGAGAAAGATATAACACTTTAAATGTAAACTAGCAACTCGGCTTTAAGTTCTACTTGTGTTGAATACTGACTTTGCGTATTATTGAAATAAATGTATTAAGCTTTATTGCGTCGTTAAATGTTATAATCGTTGATCTGTGTACGGATTAATATGGAATCAAATTAGCACATATATCGATAGCCGATCTGCCTTCGTGATCAGAGAGACACGGACATAGATAATAACGTGTGTTTTTCTTCTTTTTGTATGCATACGCTCAGACTGTATTACGTGGCCTCAAAATCCGTTCGTTATTTGACTTATGTATTCTGTGACATTTTATGTTCGTATCATATTTTTAAATGAAAATCGCTACAGACAAGGACTGAAGCCACTTAATGTAAGGGTATAAACAATACTACTTTAAGGTCAAAAACTAGCCAACGAATAGTGTCAGATGGATATATTCCTACCCAGAAAACAGCAATACTTTCCCTTTTGTCAGAAACATAGCTCATGGTATGTGACGACTAAAGGAAAAAAATAAGGGAAGCTAGAGTTACAAGGCTGCTAAAAGTAAACCCAAGACCCACTTTCTACTCTCACTATGTTTTTAAGCACAATATGATATTGTTATATTTTTAGTTCGTATTTGCACTAGTTTTGCTAAGAGTCGCCAGATCTGAGTGTTCTAGCCGGTTGATGAATTACATAACACTTAATGGTATTATGTAATAGTATCAGTGCAAACTTACACTCACATGGGAGTTAACGGTTTAAAAAACTACCCTAACGTTAATGGGTTTTTTGGTACCGGAATATAATGCATATTGTAATCGATCCATTGTAAACAATTATTTGAAGACAAACTGATATTTAGCCTAGAGCTTATGAAGGATGTTGGTAGTTTATATATTTCGAAACATTATTAGTTCGAAAATAAACTGATTAGATTCGACGAGATTTGAACACAGGTTGCTGATTCAAATGGTTCGCGTTGGTTATGATATCGCCAATAGTAGAACGGGCATGATATGTTTAGGCCGAAAATAAAACTGAACATTCATTTTCTTCATAAATATAACTTATTTATATCATCTATATATATTTATGAAAGAGAACATGTGTGTGTTTTTTTCTTATAAAAATCGATATATTTACAATTAGAAAATTAAAATAATAATTTGTAATTTTAATAAGGATTCAATTTTTCAATGAATTTCATGATATCATTCAAATTTCACTCCGATTACACTTGGAGTAACTAGTGTTCAATTATCTATTCCTATTATTGTTTACTAGGGATGCAATTGAAAAAGAAAGACTTATTTCTCTATTAAACATTTACGAAGAATACTTTAATGTTTGTACATAGTTCACCCCAAACAAGGCAAGCCGCCACTATAGACGTAAGGGGCTACTGAGAAAAAAGGGTGAAGGTTTTTTGGGTGCTAAACCTAAATTAGGAGCTGCGCAGCAATATGTCTGTTTACATTAGTTTTAAATTTCTGCATGTCAGTAACGTCAGGAAAGTAGGGAGCAAGGAGGGAGTTCCAGAGTCACGCAGCACGAGGAAATAAGCTTTTGGAGTAAAAAGCTCTTCGGCATCTGGGGACGTCTACAGTGTATGGATAGGATTTGGCAGATTTTCGTGTTGGTCTAGTGTATTTACGTCGATGAAACAGTAAAGATGATGTCTTACTTAATTTTAGCAATTAAAAAAAGATGAGATAAAAGTGATAATATGTGGTTCAGACAAGAGAGGGAAATATACGGGATTCTCGTGACTTCTTGGATAACAGCATCAGGTGTAAGCTAGTTTTTATAAAACCGCCATTTTTTTACAGAATAAATAATGTAGTAGGATGTTTGGATGAGACACGCTAAAATAAACTTTCTTTAAGACTTGATCACAATGCAATCATGTATGTTGTTTTTGTTTTTTTTAACATATTTCACCCCAAACAATGCAAGCCGCCACTGTAGACGTAAGTGGCCACTAAGAATTAAGGTGTAAGTTTTGGGTGTCCTCCTTAGTTGGGAGCTGTGTAGCGAGATATTTGTTAACATAAATTTTAAACCTCTGCATGTAGGTACGGTCGGGAAAACAGGGAGCAGGGAGAGAGGTCCAAAGGCTGGCAGCACGAGGAAAGAAGCTATTGAAGTAGAACGCTCTCCGGCATCCGGGGAACTTTATTGTGAATGGATGGGATTTAGCTGATTGTCAGGTTGGTCTAGTGTATTTACGTCGTGGGGGCACAAGAACAGAAAGTTCATCGGAGCACAATCCATTGAAGTATTTGTAAAACAAGCACAAGGATGCAACATTGCGACGATGAGGCAGGTGCTGGAGCTTGGTGGATAGTGAAGGGCCTATTAAGTTGGCGACTCTTTCTGGACCTTGTCTACGAGGGAGAGACTAGTGGATGATTCACCAGTCCAGATGTGGCAACAATATTCTATGCATGAGTGGGTTGTGGCTTTTTAGAGATTCAGGATAATGTCAGGTATTGGGGAATTTACTAGCACGGTAAAGGGAGCCTACCTTCTCTGATGCAGCCTTGGCAATGTCTTCAATGTATTTGTTTTAATTCAAGTTACCTGTGAATGTTAGGCCGAGGAGTTTGAAGCTTTGACTCTCAGATAGGGTGTTATTTGCCATGACAACTGGTGGATCTGAAGTAATAAGTAAATAGGTGCCTTTTTATAAGTGTACCTGTGGACCGTGCATTCTATATTTTAAACAAATGAGCTACTATTTATCAAGTCAAAAAGTTACTCGATGGTAAGAGTTATCAAGATGCATGGACTGTCATTTGAATGATAAAGCATATTATTAGATAATTGAAAATGAGGAATGGAATGAACTAAGTTTGATTACTTATGAGTAAGTTTAATGGGAAGTATTTGCTGACATTGAGTTTTAAGACAATCATGTTGTAGTTTGCAAGAAAGCAGTCCAGTGGTTAAAGTGTTACACAGGTGGAAATATATTGGAACAAAATTGTGTTCAAGGAAATTCCACCTGACGCTAGACATATAGAGGAAGAAAGGAATCTGCTTTTCGGTTGTGGCTGAAGAAGGTTTTTTTTTACTGAGAATATCTCACAAAGAGCAACCAGAGATTTAAGCTCAGTCGAGCAACCAGAGATTTAAGCTCAGTCGAGCAACCAGAGATTTAAGCTCAGTCGAGCAACCAGAGATTTAAGCTCAGTCGAGCAACCAGAGATTTAAGCTCAGTCGAGCAACCAGAGATTTAAGCTCAGTCGAGCAACCAGAGATTTGTGGCAATAAGGATAGAGTATCGAAAGGCTGGCAACGTCTTGTGTGTAAGAAAGAGACCGTAGGTCACAGTAAATATCACTCGGTTGCGAAGTCGATTTTGTACTCTGTAACGTCACAAAAGATTGCTCTGGGCGATACGTCTCCAAATGCGCCTACAGTACTTCATCTTAAGGCGTATTTGACTCCTATATACATAGAGGATTGCACCTGGACTGGTAGAATTGCCCAACTATGATTAAAAATGTTTTAAAAAATATGCATACATACCGACCAATTTTTCAAAGGTCAGCATTATGTGATGTCAAAGAAAACAACGTGGACACAGATATTTTATGTAGGAGGCAGGTAAATCCTGTTCGTAGAGATAGACATCTGATTACAGATTTCCCCATTTACATCAAGCAAAGTTCGGGTATCAATTACCAAGCAACCATAGAAACTATTTGAAGTACATTTTTCATCAGAACATGTTATTTATTCGTTTCAACATCCTAATATTAGACGCTATATAATATTGTATTACGAGATATGAATTCAATACTTATTAAAGGAGTAATACTGGAGAAATGGATACCGGTGTTCGAGTCTTTTTAAGTTTCAGAGCAACAATTTAATTTGGAATGTTGGCAGG
>OY744518.1:37015207-37035207 GCA_963556195.1 Sepiola atlantica
TAGGATGATATATAGATGAGTATACTATATCTATATAATATATATATATGATATATAAATATGTGATATATATACATATATGATATATATATATATGATATATATATGATATATATATATATATGATATATATATATATAATATATATATATATATATATATATGATATATATATATATATATATATGTGGCACATATATATGATATATATATACATATATATATGATATGCATATATGATATATATATATATAATATATATATAATATGTATATATATGATATATATATATAATATATATAATATACAAATATATGATATATATGTATACATATATGAATTAATTTATGAAGTTAAAATATATTTACAAAATGAACATAAAATGAATATTTTTTCCAAAAATGCTCAATAATGAGTAGAGCATTTATAATATCAAATGAACAGTGGACGTCAATTTTTCCGCGTTTCAATTAAATTACATCTCATCAAGACTGTGGATAAAAACCCCAAAGTTATATCCCCAGTCTTGATAAGATGTAATTTCGTGAAAACACAGATTAATAGGCGTCCACTGTACCAGTGTGTATTTAATATATAAATCAATATATATATATATGGGTGTATGTGTGTATAATTTGCTGTTCATGGGTCCCTGTGTAAACGAATATCACACGAGATCATTTTTAAAAAATACTTATATAAAACTATAATATTATATAAATCACCTTCAAATTTGATATAGGATTTTTTTCTATAGCATCACAACAAAGATAATTTGATTATAGAAATTACAGTATATATATATATATATATACATATATATATATATATATATATATATATATATATATATATATATATATATATATAGCATGTATCACGATAGTAGAAAAACATGAAATTCCTCAATTGTATGATCTGCAAAAGCTAATATAAATTATCTTAATTAAATTCTATACATTACTGAATCTGTTGCGGGTACCGGGGTTTCATCTATTAGACCATCTTATATCAATTATTTATTGTATACACATAAAAGTAATCCGTGTACACGTTTCATCGTTTCACTACTCGCCAGCAATCTTAACTTTGACAGAGGGTCGAAACCACAAACAAGATGCCTGTGGCGCTGTCATTCATCTATGGTTCACGTGTCCCTGTTAAATTTTATGTGTGATATTTAGCCCTTTAAATCTAAGCTTTTTTTTTTGTTTTTCTTAAGCGGTATTGAGCGAATGAACGCTCATTCAATTACATATCGCTACTTTCGCGGTGATAGGGATATTTTCCCTATTTAAATGCATTTTACTGCATTTTGTCGCCCCCCCCTTTTGAGACGTATATTATAATTTGTCCTTTTTAAATCTTTATTATTTATTTACACACATAAAAGTAATCTTTGTACGCGTTTTATATAAAAACAATAACAATAACAATAACAATAACAATAACAATATATATATATATATATATATATATATATATATATTATTTTGTATTTTTAAATTTTTATTTTCATTTCTTATTTTTATTTTTATTTTTATTTTTATTTTATTAGTTCACTAGTTTATTCTTTATGTTTTTTATAATTTTTATTTTTTATAATTTTTTATAATTTTTATTTAATTTTTATTATTATTATTATTATTATTATTATTATTATTATTATTATTATTATTATTATTATTATTTATTATTTTTTATTTTATATTTGTAACTTATTCTTTTTCTATTATTTGTCTCTGTGGCTCTTTCTGTCAATAGATGTTTCTCGACGACGAGCTTTTTAATGTTTTCTTTGATTTTCTGTAAGACGTGTTGCTAAAGGCGCTGATAAAGTGATGTTTTGGATTAGCTTTTTTAATTTATAAAATAAAATAAAACAAAGTATTTCTAAAATGTTTTGGGAACGATCGTACGCCAGACTGGACTCGATGTTCTAATTCTTGGAACAATTGTAATGTTTTAATTCATTGAATTTTTATACACGATATTTACAAAAAACAGAAACGTTCTAAGGCTAAATATTTTGGGAAGGTGTCGTATACATACGCCCCAGGTTTCTACTTACTTATCCTAATGTGTAGTAAAATGCTTCCTGTAAATAAATCGAGCCGGCTTTGTTTTCCATTCCCTTCGTTTATTGTTTTGCCAAGACGATGACAACGGATTATGGATAGGATATCTTTTGTCTGCACTCAATCACCGCGCGAGGTCAGTCAGTACAAACATAACCGGATGAAATCAAACGAAAACTTTGTATCAAACAAAAGAATATGCCAACAGAAATATGAGAGTTTATGGATTAAGGTGTTTAGCGTTTAGATAAAAGGGGGGTAGTTAGCAGAGATTAGTTGAGCTAACACCCGCGGAAATGTAGGAACACACCACAGCAAGCTTTCTACTATCAATCTATCTATCTATCTATCTATCTATCTATCTATCTATGTACAGCTCGCATTTGATTTCTATCTTTCTCTGTTTTTAGTTTCTTCTGCTCTCTCTTTCTTCCACTCTGTGTATCTCATTCTAGCTTTTAAGAGTTACTATGTACATTAATTTTAACTATCATTTTTTAATTCATTGAGTTAGTTATTCTCTACTCTATCTATCCATTTATCTATCTATCTATCTTTCTTGAGTTGTGAGTTCAAGTCGTGCTACCATTGAAACATATATATATATATATATATATATATATGTATATATATATATATATATATATATATATATATATAGCCACACTAATGATTCCTGATAAATTGAAAAAAAAGGATATAATCAAACAGACGAATTCTGTTATTTTTAACAATGTTTGCATAAATGAAAAAATGCTACCTAAATACACACAATATATATATATATATATATATATATATATATATATATATATTCATGCAAGATCCAAATAAAGTTTAACTGCTCGTGTAAAATTAGCCGCCGACTCGCTATATGTTCTAATTCTTGGAACAATTGTAATGTTTTAATTCATTGAATTTTTATACACGATATTTACAAAAAACAGAAACGTTCTAAGGCTAAATATATACAAAGTTAAATTCCTATTTAATTATTAGCTGATTCCCTATGGCTGAGGGGTTAACGCTCTTGACTGGAAATCAGTGGCGATTTGTGATCGGAGTTCGCGCCCGCTGACCGTTGAGAATTTATTTCCTGCACTAAAAATTGCGTTAGCATGAAACATCGATGTCTGTAGGTAATAAATAATTAATATTTATTTATTAATATATATATATAATATGCTCCTCCCTGTCAATCATTATGTTAATCTGTCACGTTTAAGTTTGAAATATAAGTTGTGTTTGTCACGCTTACGTTTGATATATCATTTTGTTTCGTTTGGAATAGCAATTTCATTTGATGTGACGTTTAAAATACAGTTTCGTAGGTCTGTAACGTTCAAATCTTAAACAGTATTTCCCTCTTTCTGTCCGTTGGTCCGTCATAATTTGATTTGACATTTTCATTAATATATATATCCAGACTCAATGGACGCATCTAAAAAAAAAATGCTCGTTCGAAAAATATGATCGCAAAAGACATTCAGCAATTTACGAACAATGCGCTTTGCTGAACTAATAATAACTTTTTAGCCCCTGGTTTTATGTGACTTGTGGCTGTTGCTCTTCTATTTTTGTCATCAAAAGAATGAAGAGCGCATTTATTTCTGCTTGAAGGTCACTGGGTAAGTTTTCAGCAACTCCTTTGTAATTCTCTGGCGCTGCTAAATTTATCTTCAAGAGAGGAGAGTTCTGAGAAAAGGGATTAAACTCCGTGATACGGTCCAGCCACGTGGTAAACAGTCACGCGCATGTGTAGATGTGACTTCCACTCCGGTCTGCACTACCTAAATTGCTGAGGTTCTCAAAGAGCAAAATGAATATATATATATATATATATATATATATATATAATGTGTGTGTGTGTGTGTGTGTGTGTGTGTGTGTGTAAAGGAGTAAGGCTACCAACAGTTGTAAAATGTTTTTTCAGCATTTATTTATTATTTTGTTATTTTATCATTTTATTCATTTTATATAACGCGTTTCAAGCGGTGGTCCGCTTTCGTCAGATATGTAAATGCAAATAAATTATAAAATGATGAAATAACAAAATAATAAATAAATGCTGAAAAAAACATTTTACAAACGTTGGTACCCTTACTCCTTTACATATATACTTTTCTCTCGTTGGAACTGCACTAATACTGCACTACCCTCTTCTCTCTCTCTCTCTCTCTCTCTCTCTCTCTCTCTCTCTATATATATATATATATATATATATATATAGAGAGAGAGAGAGAGAGAGAGAGAGAGAGAGAAAGAGAAAGAGAGAGATAGAGAGATAGGTAGATATATAGATAGATATAGCTGACATATGTATGAAAAACAACGGTGTCAAAATATTCGTTTTATATGTAATGCATTGATAAAAGTTACGGTGTAAAACACGTTGTTTAATAAAATGGAAAACTTAATGTAAAAGTGCTCACTATACTTAGGACAGAGGTTTTTTAAATAAATGTAAGAAGAAAACACTGATGTGCCATTCCGGAAACATCTTTTTTTATACGAATATCTTATTGGTTTAATAAGTTATTTTTTTATTTTATTTTTTTTAAAACATAGTTCACCCCAAACAAGGCAGGCCGCCACTGTAGACGTAAGGAACTACTGAGAAAAAGAAAAGGGGAGAAGGTAGGGGGCGGTCAACCTAGATTAGGATCTGCGCAGCAGGTGTCTTTTTACATTAGTTTTAAATTTCTGCATGTCTGTACTGTTGGGGAAACAGGGGGCAGGGAGGGAGTTCCAGAGGCCAGCAGTACGAGGAAAGAAGCTATTTGAGTAAAAGGCTCTCCGACATCTGGAGACCTCCACAGTGAATGAATGAGATTTAGTTGATTGTCGAGTTAGTCTAGTGAATTTACGTCGAGGGGGCACCAGAGTAGCCAATTCATCGGAGTATAATCCATTGAAGTATTTGTAAAAAAACACAAGGATGCTACATTGCGGCGATGGGACAGAGGCTGGAGCTTGGTTGACAGTGAGGGACCTATAAGTTTGGCGATTCTTTTTTGAACCTTGTCAAGGAGGGAGAGACTAGTAGATGATGCACCAGCCCAGATGTGACAACAATACTCCATGCATGGGCGGATGGTGGCTTTGTAGAGATACAGGATAATGTCAGGTGTGAGGAGTTTACTAGCACGGTAGAGGGAGCCAACCTTCTTTGCGGTAGCCTTGGCAATGTATTCAATGTATTTGTTCCAATTCATGTTACCTGTGAAAGTTAGGCTGAGGAGTTTGAATGATGAACTCTCAGGTAGGGTGTTATTTGCCATGACAATCGGTGGTTGAAAAGGTTCCTTGTAGTTATTGAAGGAAAGGCGTTTTGTCTTTGCGGCATTAAAAGTTACCAACCATTTATGACCCCAATCCACTACAGCCTGGAGGTCATTTTCTAAAGATTCAGCCATTGCCTCGGATATGATTGCGTCGGTTTTGCCAACATGGCGAGAGTAAAGGGTGGTGTCATCAGCAAATAAACCTATCTCAGACTCTATGCCATCAGGGAGATCGTTTATATAGATCAGGAACAACGAGTGTCCAAGGATAGATCCCTGGGGTACACCAGCATTTATGTCATGTTGCTTAGATGAACGGCTATCGAGGACAACCTGGATTTTTCTTTTGTCTAGGAAGGATCTAATTATATTAAGTAATTGCCCAGTAAAACCGTATGATCGTATTTTCAGGAGGAGCCCTTTATGCCATACCTTGTCAAAGGCCTTGGATATATCAAGCGCTACTGCCCTAGCTTCACCTGCATTGTCGAGTGTATGATACATGCGTTCAGAGATGACCGTTAGGATGTCTGCAGTAGATCGTGCTTGTCTAAATCCATACTGGCGGTCAGAAAGAAGTTTCGCATTAACTAAGTGTCGTACTATCGCTAGATTTATTAAGGATTCAAAGATTTTAGCAAAGATCGGCAGTAGGCTGATTGGGCGATAGTTCTGGGGATCGGTTCTATTTCCAGAATTCTTGTAGAGAGGCAATTTTCCAGCTATCAGGGAAGCAAGATTCAGCTAGACACTTATTGTAGAGTTTGGAGAGGACAGGGGCCAGTTCAGCAGAGCATTGTAGGTATAAGATAAGACCCACAAGCTTTGGAGGTGTCAAGATTTTTTATGATGTCTCTAACCTGGGATGGGGTGATGACCAGGTTATCAAGTATGGCTTCGGTCAGCAAAGGGAATTTGGGGAGGGGGTGGTTATCTGAGTCCAAAGTAGAGTTAGGAGCGAAGCACTGGGCAAGTAGTTCAGCCTTATCAGTGGCCGTGCAAGCGACATCATTGTGGTTTGATAGTGGGGGAATCGTTGATTGACCATTATTCACTACACTATTGTAGATTTTCCAGAAATCACGAGTACCTAATTTCTGTGACTGGATGCGTTTTTTTGTTAACTCATTAAACCTTCTCTTTGCTTCATCTATCACGGCCTTGCAATCATTTCTTGACTCTATAAATTTATTTCTATTAGTAACTGACTTATGTCGGCCGAATTTACGTAATGTTTGTTGCCTCTCAGAAATGGCAGCTGCACATTCCGAGGTGAACCATTGAGTGTAGTGAGGCTTGCTAAAGAACTTTCGCATGGGGACATAGGCTTCAATGCCTGCTTTGACCCATTCAGTTAATTCGTTTGCACACTGATTGATAGGGAGTGAGAAGGTTTCCCTCCATGGGGCGTCACTGATGTGATCTCTGATTGACTCAAAATCAGCCCGCTCGTAGTATCTTGTTGTTTTGACAACCGGTTCATCAGCTTTTGGACGACTTCTTAGGGTGATATGTATCATTAGCACAATGTGATCAGCATTCCCGAGTGAGCTATGAGCTTTCGTCACACAAGCCTCGGGCATTGAGGTCAAGAAAAAGTCTAGAAGTGAGGCTTGTTGATCTATTCGATCGGGGATGCGGGTCGGAAAATCGACAGTCTGAGAGAGGGAGTGAGCTAAGGAGAAATTATACGTAGAGTTGCCGGCTGCGTCAGTAAGGCTGGAGAATCCCAACCAGTCGCGGTGGTGGGCATTAAAATCCCCAAATACATGTATGTGGGCATTCGAGTCAATTAAGAGTGCTCTATCTATTCTTACAGAGAGAGTTTAGCAGAGTACAGTCCTGGGTCGACGGGGAACGGTATAAGAAATATAAGTAACTGATGCTGTGATGTAAAGTCAATCTAAAGCACATGTAGTCGTTGTCATCTGATCCAAACCTATGTTCTCTAGTCAGGGGGAGGGTGTTCCGAACATAAACTCCTAGCCCGTGCATATGTTTGCCAGAGTCTTTACGGTAGAGTGGGAGGTAGTCAGTCATGTCAAAGTGGTGTGAGGAGATTGAGGATTGGAGGTTAGTTGCACTTAGAGCTAGGATATCCGGGGAGTTATAGCATTTATTAAATTATAGATGAACAAGTGGGGCCCGTGGACCATCCTTAGTTGTATCTTTAATCTGTTCTGCATTGCTTCCGTATTTAAAAGAAGTATGGCTTTGGGTTTACTTTCGGCAGCCTCGTAACTCTCGCTTCCCTTATTTTGTCCTTTAGTCCTAAAATTCCATGAGCGATGCTTCTGACAACGGGGGAATAATTGCTGTTTCTTGGGTAGGAATCTATTATTTAACACTTATCGTTCGTTAGATTTAACAAAGTAGTATTTTTCTTTTTAGCTCCTTACATCAAGTGGCTCCATGCCTTGTCTGGAGCGATTTTTATTTTTTTAAATATTGGCGTCCGGTGCGAACGCAGACTCCACGGTATTATTGCACATTTTGTGACAGAACGATAGTACATTTTGATCTAAGCTCGAAGGCCAGGAAAGTGTATTTTAACTGGAGTTATACGTCTGACAATAGACCAACATCGGATGAAATTACTCTTTTTTGCAGTTCATCCTCGGCGATCCTATCAGGTAGAGGGTGATAACGTACGTACGAAAATGATATTGTCTGAGTGCATTGGTATCATAGATAGATAGATTTAATACATATTTAAATATATATTCAAATTCATCTCCAGATTTCCGTGTTATTCTAAATAATATGTTTTAACTGACAAGTTTTTAAAAAGCTTTTGTGGATATATCCAAAACATCAGGAAGTTTGATCTGATGTTTTGCTGTTTTTTTTTCAGACTGAGAGCAAATTCGAAGTGTTTCCTTAAACTACAGCTATAGAGAGCCGCTCTTCGAGTCAAGTCAACTAACAATGACACCCAGTATATCGTGGTCTTTGGAATAACCTGGCGATTAAGGAAACCCCGCATGGCGGAGAAAATCGCTCTACTAATATCCACGTCGATCGGTTGGAATACGAATCTGTCAAGAAGAACGGCGTATTTTGATCCATTGTAGCTCTCTACTGCTGACGCTGTCTCATGGTCGGGGTTGGTCGACGATTTTGTATCCGAATGAGTTAAACACTTGCATAACTTTCTTTAAATTATTCATGGAAATCGCTCCAGACAAGGCATGAAGCCACTTGATGCAAGGAGCTAACAAGAATGAAATATGATCATCGCAAATATAAGAGATGTCTATTGGCCTTAGTCTTGAAAAGACCAAAGTTATAGGTAAGAGGAAAACAGTCAGCATGGAAAAGAGTTCCACAAGCCTTCAGTTCTTTGGAAAGAAGCTACTGGAATAGGAAGCTGTATTACAATGAGACATCAAAACAGCAAATTGGTAAGAACCACTAGGCAAACGAGTAAAACGAGCTGGAAGAAAAGAAGCAGAACATAGATCACACTATTCCGATGAACACATGTCATAATAGTATTTATAGAAAAGACTGAGACTAGCAATATTACGGCTGTGAGAGAGGTGGTGTAAGGAAAAAAGAAAGGCTGCTGATAATAAAATAACAAATACATTTTTTTGCCTTATCAATAACCCTCAAATGGGACAGAGAGAGTCACCAGACGAAATATGACAACCGTACTCCATACATGGTCTGATAGTAGATTTGTAGAACTAGAGAATAGTCACGGATGTGAGAAAGTGTTTGGAGCGATAGAGAGAACCGACTTTACGAGAAGCAGAAAAAGCAATGGATTTAATGTATGAATTCCAAGAAAAATTTCATGAGAGAGAAAGACAAAGAAGTTTCATAGTCAATTTCTCCTCAAGAGCAGATCCATCCATGATAATCTCAGGAAGAAAAGGGAGACGCCTACAATTGAAAGACACGAGCTGAGTCTTAACAGGATTAAACGAAACAAGCCATTTCGTACCCCAATCTAAAACTGAGCTTAGGTCAACTTCTAGATCAGCCGCATATTTTAACTGATTCGAGGGAGATGGATGAGAAGCAATATCAGAATAGTGAGTGCTATCATGAGCATAAAAACGGTTTAAAAGTTTAGGAACATTTAGGAAAAAATTGTCTCTGACAGATAACTCTGCTAGTAGTAGTATATAGGCTTATACCGTCTCACGTGTACAGTCGTAAATATGAGTCCATGTGTCAGAGGCGTGATATTAGAGACACTTAAATTTATGGTTCCTTTGTTTTAGAACGGCGTCGACATTTTCTTCTCTACTCAACATTGTCATCTAGCTAGAGTCGTAAAACGGAGGAAAGTTAATGAAGATTTCGCATTAATTTTGCCAGCCGCGAATTCCAATGCCGCTAGAATTATCATCAAACCCCGAAACCAATTTCCTGAGGAACTCTGCTTATTTACCATTTTTCTTGAACGATGACTTCGACGGTGGGAATTCCTCTGGCAGATACGAGGAATTTACGACAATTATAAGAAGAAAAGTGTTTTTTTATTTATGCGTTCTTTTTGGCCTTTTTTCATTGACTGTTTTTTTAATTAAACCTTTTTTGTCTTTACATTGACTTTCTATGCTCACTGGTGTCGATACGGCTTGTCAACGTTTTCGCGTCTCTCATGGTAATAGTTCTTAGTCACCTTGGCACGAGTTCATGGTTGACACAAGGACACTTTAAAATGGGTACTTAACACTCTGTGATTACAAAGACAGTATCTCTACAAAATAGTGCATCGGTACTTTGAACACTTTCAAGAAAAAAGTAATTCTACAATAGTATGTATATATATTTACGGTGTTCGTGAGAAACCTTCCACGTTTTAGGAAAAAAATGAAAAAAGCGTCATGCCTTAGACAATAATTGATGTCTTCGCAACATTCAAAGTGCATATGTTAGATATGTTTTGCCGTATACAGCTCACTTGAAGACACTGCACTGAGCATCTATCACGAACTGCAGGCTGAACCGCAACCTGCAGAACATAGTCTTAAAAATGTCTGTCGAGAGATGCCTGAACACTATATAGAACCTGACAATCAGCTTGTCCCAGATTTTGTAGGCTTTCTAAACTACGCCCCAAACATAATAATCCATGGAGTTACAATCAGGCTTGTTAGGGAGGACAGACGTTGAGACTGGTGAACACGTTAAAGTTGTCAGTGTTTTCCAAGTAGTGTGATACGGAGCTGAGTCATATTTTCACACGCACGGCATTCCCGTGTAACCATGTTAATTCTTTCTGAGCCCCATGACGGCATGCCATACGCACTTTCAATGTGAACGTTTTCTTTACTGAGGTAGCATTATGTTTCGCTGTTTGTTTATTTAAAATAAATAACAACTTTAAAAAAAAACATACGTTTTCTATTAACAACCAAATATACGCTATTATTTTTAACCCCTAAGTGCCGGGAACAGGAACTCTATCCTCGGTCGAGTCATACCAAATACTCAACAATAGTACTTGATGCTTCCTAGCTAAACACTCACCAGTATACGTTGAATAGCATGGGCAAGTACAGCAATACAAGCAAAGGCGTGGCAGCCTCCTCTACATCCCTGTGTACTAGCCAATGAAAAGTGAACCTTCTGGGTACCCTCAACTACGGCCCACCTATTTATATTCGTATTCTTTTTTAGCTACGTAATTTCAATGTGAAATTATTTCAAGCAAACTCGCATTAATTTTCTCCGTTTCTTGATGCGACATTTATTAAAAAAAGGTTTAGCACTATATAGGTTTTTGTTTTCTTTGAATTGTTATATTTAATGCGTAATATATTTTAGTAGTAATCCGAAAGTCAAGTTTATTCTGTGTCAGAATTGTGTAGCTAATTCTCTTCCACGACTAAAATTTTTCTTACATTTTTACATCTTTAAACTTTACAATTTCTATTTTATTCTGCAAACATAACATATAAAAATTGTATATATATATATATATATATATATATATATATATATATATATATATATATACCCTTTGTTGCTATTATTATTTAGCGATAATTACACAGCGCCTGTGACTGAGGTTCGAGCTCAATTATAGCCAGCCACGCCGATGATCTGCAGTAATGGCGAAACACGTGTTCACGGATAACTATTTTCTATTTACCTCTCTCTCTTTATATATATATATATATATATATATATATATATATATATATATGATCCCCTTTTTAATATTTCACGCTCAAGTTAAGGTCCCCTGTTTTTGTTTCACTGTTAGATACTTGATATTTATGTATTTTCCAATGGTGAGTCGGCTTACACAAGTGTTAAGTCTGCGATATCTTTGATTTAGTTAGTTTCTCTAGGAATTTAAACTGCATTTTCTTTCTTTGTTTAAAATGACTCAAAGCTTCTTTAGACTATATATATATATATATATATATATATATATATATATATATATATATATATATATATATATATATATATATATATATATATATATATATATATACTGCCCCATTTGAATATTTTTCATTTAACTACTATGTTTTTAAGTTATCTACATTTCCATGGAATAACTTCGGGAATACCCCATACAATATGAGAAAAGTAAAGCCAAGATCAAACTATGGCCGTCTGCAGTGCTCTATACCCTCTTGAACATAGTTTTATAGTACTTAAGAGTATTATGTCTTATTAAAAAATGCCATAACTATAGTTTCCCTCGCTCTCAGGATCGTCAGATGACGCAATGCAAATATATGGGATAACATTTAGAGAGAATAATAACAACATCTGAATTCGATACCAAGTCGAGTAGAAAGTGAAAATTTCGGTTTTCTTTCGGCAGCCTCGTAACTCTCACTTCACTTATTTTGTCCTTTAGCCCTCACATTACATGAGCGATGTTTCTGACAAAAAAGGGAGAATTGCTGTTTTCTGGGTCGGAATTCATCCATCTAATACTTATCGTCAGCTATTTGTTTTAACCTTCAAGTAGTATTTTTTAGCTCTTTAAATAAAATGGCTTACGGTCTTGTCTGGAGTGATTTCTATAAAAAATAATGTTGATTACGAAATCTGACGACCTTTAGAATGCGTAAAACACATTTGTTGGCCATAAAAAACAAATACTTTTTAAATACTATATATATATATATATATATATATATATATATATATATGATGTTTATAGTTTATACAATAACTGTTGCTTGTACAGCAGCATTGCTTTCAACAAAGCCGCAATCAGATGATGGCTTTTGGTTCAAGCATGGTTTCATGGTCGAATCAACATTACCACTAACTCAGAAAGCCCCAGCAGTATCTCACGAAACTACCAGACTTTGTTGGATTGTCGTTACTTTTGGCCGAGATCAAAGTGTAGTATATGTTCGAATGGATACTGCACCCCATAGACTGGTATCGTCTTGGCCTTCGGAGCTTGATTCCGCCGGTCTATCGGTTGTCCCTCCTGTGCAGTTCTAGGCGGTCCACCCTCCCAGGCTTTGTCTCCCCTCTTAAGGAAGAAGTAAGTTTATTGCTTACTGCCTGAGGCGCCCCTACCGGGGAATGCCGACGGGGCTGCCCAGGCAATTTTTAATGGCCAGAGTGCTCACCTCGCGGGCGCTGGCTTTTCAAACCCCAGTTTCCCGACCCGACCTTGGGTCACATCTTACTTGTGGGAGTAAGATAAAAACTGGCCTTCTGCCTAACTCCTGGAGAGGAGTAAATCAATACTCTGTGGGCTTGCTAGATCCACGCTATACAGATAAAGACTTGTCTTGTATTTTCATTACGTATTTATCTTGTTTGATGGAGAAAGGCGAATATCATGCAAAAACGCGGAGGTTTAGTTCGCAATAATACTTCGGCACCCGACTTCAATAAGAAATACAGCGGTTGCACAGCCATTTCTTACACATTGTATGCAAATGTATATATATATATAAATATATATATATATATATATATATATATATATATATATATATATATATATATATATGATCCTTCGAATATATAGTTGACATTCGTATGATAAACTACAAGAATTGTATAAGATTGTGAAGAAAAGATGTTTACAATTTTACTTACCAAATTCATCTATTAAATTTACCATGGAAGCATTTATAACGAATATGAATTTGAATTCAAGTAATTTAATCCATTTCTATGTTCTACTAGAATACGTTCGTGAAATACGAGTCACCAAAAAACCACGCCTTGATGACTAAAGACAAACACATCTCCTTTCTCTCTATCATATGTATATGTATTTTATAGACGTGTATGTATGCATGCATGCAGGCGTGAAACTAATAATACACACGCACACACACACACACACACACACACACATATATATATACATATATGTGTGTATGTGTGTGTGAGAGAGAGAGAGGTATACACATGTTTCGCGTCAAAAATGCATAGCTTGTTTTAGATACCTTCCTTTCTATTTTATTTAAATCTTACGTGTCATTTAAACTCGAATCTACTCCACATCAGATTAAGATGATAACCTTACAATGGACGCCAACATAAATCATTTTAAAGCCATAGGAATATCGTACAATGATTAACTAAGTGTCCGCCTCCAAGTCTTTATGTGACGGCATAATTTCTCAGCCACACAGCATGATACAATGGAATAGTCTCCACACACATGATATATTCATAGATATATTGTGATCAAATCATTTAACGACAAAATAGGAATAATCATATATATATATATATATATATATATATATATATATATATATATATATATAAGGTCTGTTGGAGTGAACTCCAGCAGCGTACTCAATTATTAAGAAAATCTTCATATAGAAGCGTAATATTTATATTTATATTATAGAAGATCAGTATGCCATTGATACCGTCGGTTTCAAAACCAAACAAACGGGACCTACCATTGGCATCTTTTACCGGACTGTCTTCAACCTCTGTTAATGACTATTAATAAACATGTGCTTCCCGTCTGTGAAACACGTTTACGTTGGACTGCTTCCCTCCACGTTACAATATAGTCGTCTTCAAATCCAATGTGAAAAGATTCCTGTTATAAACCGTCCTTATATATAATTCGAGTATGGTCCAACCTATCAATTTTTCTTAATCCGCTTATAAAGATAAAGTTTTTAATTTTTCATACACCATTGTCCTGGAGTAGAATTTGGCCTTGATTTTAAAAAAAAGCTCTGTTTTACGCAGTTTTCAGCGTATATGTATATCTTTTTCAAGAACTCTGAATTAATTCGGGTACAACTCCTTTTACCTAACATATTACTCTTTGCAAAGTTGATTGAATATTATGAACAATTTTATAAGCATCCACACATACACCCAATTACGAGTAATCTAATAAATATCTTCATGCGACATTTGATCATTGTGACGACGGTTATTGGAGATATTTGACATCGCATCAAATGCAGTCAGAACACAAATGTAGTAAAACGATTACTTTTTTTATTACTAAAATAAACAGAAATATATATATATATATATATATATATATATATATATAAAAACTTGATCAAGTTCAAATATATTAATAAAATGTACATAAAAACAATATGTTCAAAAGCGCTCAAGACCAAGTAGTGCATTTATTACATTGCATACACAATATTACAGGCTTACGTTAACTAACCAACGTTTCAATGATACACCATCTTTTCAAAGACTGAATAAAAACAAAAATAAAAAGTGCAAATTAGGAATCTCGCATTAGAAAAATCACCATATATATATATATATATATATATATATATATATATATATATATATATATATTTTAGGATAATTTTAAGTGTTATTATATGTGTTATCAATAATGATATCAATTGTTTCATACACTGGTTCGTTTGTAAATTAAAATTGCTGGTAAAAACACTACCGGGCGAATTAATTTCAAGTACTTAGATACTTGAGATAGTAAAACTCGTTTTTATGTCCTTTTTTTGTTTTTCTTAACATTTCTAGTGTTCTTTCTCTATCTCTTATTCATGTATTTATTTTAACTACCCCGATTCAAACGTAAATTTACATGAATATAAATATTCGTGCGAACACTGGCAAATATATTTTTCCGTCATTTTTGTAACGCATGTTTCAAATTGAACATCTCTCACTGTGTTGTGTTACCCTCATTCTTAATGTATTGTCTCTGATTCAATAATCTAACTCAAACTGAATGAGTGTTTCAACGAGTAACATTTATCTTTTAGGTCACCGAAGTTAAGCGGCACCGAGCCTGGCCAGTACTAAATGGGTGACCATTTGGGAATACCAGGTGCTGTATGTGCTCTCTGCTTATCTCGGCATTGTTTCCGGTTGTCTTGTATTACTACTGGCCATTGGAATCAAGCAGAGCCGACCCAGGAGAGCGGTTGTTGGGATTGTGCAACCCTTGTAATTACAAATTCACGCGCGGGCAGCCCCTGGCTGGGCACTCATACGTCGAAAAATCGACGGGAGAGTCCATCATCTCTCTCTCTCTCTCTCTCTCTCTCTCTCTCTCTCTATATATATATATATATATATATATATATATATATATATATATATGAATATACATTTTTATGTAATTGTTTTTATTGCAAGAGAAAGAGAAAGCTTTGTAGTCTTTAAAACGATTTTGCACCTATTTGAGATAAACTTCATAAGGACTCATCACAAAGCGTGTACTTGGCGCATGATTCGTTGGAGCCCGTGTATCCAGGGTTATGACACATAAACACAATCATTTCAAATATATATGCATATTTGTGTTTGTACATATCGATTTTAATTTCACTTAATCATGTTACAGTTGGCGGTGGCCGATTCAAATTGTAAGCTGACTCTGTGAACCTGGTTCGCGCTTCCAGGCCATCTGAAATTGTTACATTTCTGCACCGATGAGAGCACTAACTTCGAAACGTTAGCGTCTGTAGTTATAAATAACTGAATATTTATTTATAAATATTATATTCATGTAAAATATATAAACAAAATAGGTATCCTCTGATACGTGTTTCGTCGTACCGCAACTCTTCAGAGCACACCGACTGTGGCAGGCTTCGAAACCGTGGTCGGGTGCTCTACAATTAAGCTATGAGGTCTGTCTGAAATACACGATTATCTTTTTATCGTTTTATAAGTATGATTTAATATTGGTTGTTGTTGTTGTTTTGATGACAACTAGTTTATTATACTTATAACCATGTATTTCAGACAGGCATCCGACAACGTCCCTAACAATCGGGTGAAATTATGCAAACAAACATAAAATAAACTGGACATGGCTTGCAAAAGCTAAATACAGCTAGTTATCGTCAAATACAACAACAAAAAATATTAAATCATATTTATGTTGAGTGACTTTAATAACAAGCAGTACACATAGCTACATGCACGATCCGAACACGTTCGTAGATCACTCTAGCTGCTTGGTAAATCTAGCCGCCGACTCGCTATTTATATTTAAATTCCTCTCTAATTACTTACTAAATGTCTATGGCTGATGGGATAAGACTCTTCACTACGAATCAGTGGTGATTTGTGATCAGAGTTCGTGCCTGCCGACCGTTGAGAATTAGCTTCCTGCATGAAACATCGATGTCTATAAGTACTAAAATAATTAATATTTATTTACAGATAATATATATATATATATATATATATATATATATATATATATATATATATAGTTATCATGAGAAGATCTAGTATATATGGGAAGGACTATATATATATATATATATAATGATCCTTCCCATATATACTAAATATTCTTATGATAAACTATTAACATTATATATGATTATAAAGTAGATATGTATACTATTTTATTTACACGGGTAGTCAGGCGTCTACGTCTTCCTATATGTGTCTATCTCTCACGCCTAGTTGAAATACATATTCATCGGTGCATTAAGTTTAAGCATGGAATATAAGTGGATTGAATTTTTATTTTTAGGTTTGAAATAGCATTTTAGATGACTAGATGAATTCCGTTCGTGGGTCTGTCACGCTTGGGTGTAAAATAGTAATATCTGTCTATCGTTTACACTTGCGTAAAAGAACACATTTGTCCCTCTCTCGCGCCTTATTTAAACTACCATTTTTAGATACGTCCATGTATATCTATGAGAATCTGCCTGCTCGTCTGACAATCTTTCATGCGTTCTGATACACGGGACTTTTGAACATCCATTTCATCAATAAACGCGTTGATCGAATGGACTCATCTTTAAAATATTCTTTCTCGTTTACTATTAAAACTAATATAATTTGTTATTGGTTGGAATTGTGAATTTTTTTTTATCATATAAAGCATGTTTAAGAAAATATGGACGCCTTAAGGAAGAAATGGGTATATCTGATTGAAATTCTAAGTTTTTTTCTGGGAGATTTTAGATAAGAAATAAGATTTATCAATTTATCGATAGAAAAATTGCTACGACTTATCTATATACAGTTCGATCAGAAAGAAAAAAAACATGGTGGTTAAAAATAAAGATAGAGAGATACATAAAGGTTGGACGTGAGATTGAAAACAGGAGGTCTCAATAAATTGAAAGATAAATAGATTTTCATGCCGGCACAGTTATCCTGAGGCATTTTGGATGATACATATTTGTACTTGTTCTTGAAGCAGTATTCACACCTTGCGGTGGGTTGAGCCGGCTCCATCAATCCTTGCCACTGCGTACCCCACGAAGCCCGACCAAGCCTGAGGATTAGAAGGCTAGGATTGTGTGATCTCGAGCCACTCGCTGTTCCAACGGCGAACCTTTTAGATACAGGCGCCAAGGTTGGGTTCCAAGTCAACTTTAACCGTCATTGGTTTTTACAATGTCCACTATATAGCCTTTTCCAACTCTGTAGATGAATTATCCAGGTTTACGGTGAAGGGCCTGACCCAGCCAGGACAGACATCTCGTGAGGATAACTTGTCGGAAGGAGTTAATGTTGCAGCGAAAACACTACTGTATTGTTTGACCGGAAGTTCTGCCATCGACACGAAGGATGCGACGGAGCAGTTGTTATCGAAGGTTTCCAATCACCTAACGTCGTGCATTCTCATTGGCCAGACACCAGCCATACACGAAGATCATTCTCTTTTCGTTTTTTGTTGATGAATCGGTGTGCACATATCAACCCATTTTAGGATTATTTAATGTCTAAATCCATTACCTATTAAAAATGATTCTTGATAGGAAAAAGATATCCATGCAACATGAACTGCACTTTCATCAAAAAAGTGGAGAAAGGCGTTCGAACTTTTCTCAGCCGTATTACAACTCAAGCAAATAGGGAACAGGATTACGACACAAATTGAACACGGCTTACTAAATGTCATACTCCCCGTCAATACAAATAGATAGAAGTATAATTAGCTCACTTATTTTAATGGAATTTGAAACATAGACCGTTGACATGAAAGGAAATGTAATGAGCCATATTTGATTTACTTCCCTAGTGGAAAAGGGGAAGAGAAAGCAATTTTGAAAATAAATGTACTCAGTGAATCAGAAACTATTGGTGCGATGTTTTGAAAATTCAGAACATGTAACAGCCGATAATATGGAATAATCAAAGGAAGTATAATACTATTGACTTACGTATTATCACCTTAAATATTGTTAATATAAGCGTGGAGTAAGATTTATATGCAAAAATTGAAAATATAATACATATGCATATATATAATATATATGCATGTCTATAATATAATTGTGCATATATATATATATATTATATATATACACACATATATATATATATATATACTTATACTTATATATATATACATATATATTATATATACATACATATATATATATATATATATATATACATATATATATATATATATATATATATATATTTAATGTATCGCAATACATTAAAACATGTAGCCTGATGTTTTAGCATGCGTAGATTACTTGCTACAGATATATTTTCATAGTGCAAACACACATACATATATATATCTTAATATTTATGTACATATATGTATACATATATATATATATATATATATATATATATATATGTGTGTGTGTGTGTGTGTGTGGGTGTGTGTGTGTGTCTGTGTGTGTGTATACATTTAGACAGCAAGTTATTTTCATCATATGTCTGATTGAAGACAACGGAATGTTCTCTTTTTGTTATTTTTTAACTACTGTCTAGACTCGGTGAGCAAGCCTCTGGTGTCCGTTGGTAATTTATCGAAATATAAATCCGTTAATTTTTTTCGGTCATCTCAAACGCTTTCGATCTCCTCGATCGTAATCAGAAAACAACACGTAGCAGAAAAAACAACAACTCGTGAAGACGATCGCAAAGATCGAAACCGCTTGAGATGTCCGAAAAAAGAACTCTTATATCCATACGCCATTAATTACAACCGAAAACCCCGAAATTTGCTTTCTTAGTGCAGACAGTGATTACAAGAACAGCCAGTCCTTTTCAATCAGACATATATATATATATATATATATATATATATATATATATATATATGATCATCTTTTTACACAGACATGTACAAAATCTGCGACACTGGCATATCGATATTATCGATCAATAGCTATTATAAACTGTACCACCCTGTAGATGTTTTCCTGGATTATATATATATATATATATATATATATATATATATATATATATATATATA
>OY744518.1:37047707-37092707 GCA_963556195.1 Sepiola atlantica
CCCAAACTATATTATTAGTTTTGATCGCTCTCTTTGTATATCTACTTGAAGCCGAAACTATATTATTAGTTTTGATCGCTCTATTTGTATATATACTTGAAGCCGAAACTATATTATTAGTTTTGATCGCTCTCCTTGTATATCTACTTGAAGCTGAAACTATATTATTAGTTTTGATCGCTCTCTTTGTATATCTACTTGAAGCCGAAACTATGTTATTAATTTTGATCCCTCTCTTTGTATATTTATTTGAAACCAAAACTATATTATTAGTTTTGATCGCTCTCTTTGTATATCTACTTGAAGCCGAAACTATATTATTAATTGTGATCGCCCTCTTTGTATATCTACTTGAAGCCGAAACTTTATTATTAGTTTTGATCGCTCTCTTTGTATATTTATTTGAAGCCGAAACTATATTATTAGTTTTGATCGCTCTCTTTGTATATCTACCTGAAGCCGAAACTATATTATTAGTTTTGATCGCTCTCTTTTTATATTTACTTGAAGCCAAAACTATATTATGAGCTTTGATGGCTCTCTTTTTATATCTACTTGAAGCCGAAACTATATTATTAGTTTTGATCGCTCTCTTTTTATATTTATTTGAAGCCAAAACTATATTATTAGTTTTGATCGCTCTCTTTGTATATTATTTGAAGCCCAAACTATATTATTAGTTTTGATCGCTCTCTTTGTATATCTACTTGAAGCCGAAACTATATTATTAGTTTTGATCGCTCTCTTTGTATATCTACTTAAAGTCGAAACTATATTATTAGTTTTGATCGCTCTCCTTGTATATCTACTTGAAGCTGAAACTATATTATTAGTTTTGATCGCTCTCTTTGTATATCTACTTAAAGCCGAAACTATATTATTAGTTTTGATCGCTCTCTTTGTATATCTACTTGAAGCCGAAACTATATGATTAGTTTTAATCGCTCTCTTTGTATATCTACTTGAAGCCGAAACTATATGATTAGCTTTGATCGCTCTCTTTGTATATTTATTTGAAGCCGAAACTATATTATTAGTTTTGATCGCTCTCTTTGTATATCTACTTGAAGCCGAAACTATATTATTAGTTTTGATCGCTCTCTTTGTATATTTATTTGAAACCAAAACTATATTATTAGTTTTGATCGCTCTCTTTGTATATCTACTTGAAGCCGAAACTATATTATTAATTGTGATCGCTCTCTTTGTATATCTGCTTGAAGCCGAAACTATATGATTAGTTTTAATCGCTCTCTTTGTATATCTACTTGAAGCCGAAACTATATGATTAGTTTTGATCGCTCTCTTTGTATATTTATTTGAAGCCGAAACTATATTATTAGTTTTGATCGCTCTCTTTGTGTATCTACTTGAAGCCGAAACTATATTATTAGTTTTGATCGCTCTCTTTTTATATTTACTTGAAGCCGAAACTATATTATGAGCTTTGATTGTCTCTTTTTATATCTACTTGAAGCCGAAACTATATTATTAGTTTTGATTGCTCTCTTTGTATATTTATTTGAAGCCCAAACTATATTATTAGTTTTGATAGCTCTCTTTGTATATCTACTTGAAGCCGAAACTATATGATTAGTTTTGATCGCTCTCTTTGTATATCTACTTGAAGCCGAAACTATATTATTAGTTTTGATCGCTCTCTTTGTATATTTATTTGAAGCCGAAACTATATTATTAGTTTTGATCGCTCTCTTTGTATATTTATTTGAAGCCGAAACTATATTATTAGTTTTGATCGCTCTCTTTGTATATTTATTTGAAGCCGAAACTATATTATTAGTTTTGATAGCTCTCTTTGTATATCTACTTGAAGCCGAAACTATATTATAAGTTTTGATCGCTCTCTTTGTATATTTATTTGAAGCCAACACTATATTATTAGTTTTGATCGCTCTCTATGTATATCTACCTGAAGCCGAAACTATATTATTAGTTTTGATCGCTCTCTTTTTATATCAACTTGAAGCCGAAACTATATTGTTAGTTTTGATCGTTCTCTTATCATATCTACTCACCCATTCCAAAACTTTCCCTTACACATGCGTTTTTAAAATTTACATATATAATTGTTTAAAAGCTTCTAGGAAATTAATTTTCGAAAATATACACTCATGATATCTACTTATTAGCTGCTTTATATAGCCATGCAAAAGTTTCCCCAAACATCACGCGCTTTTAAAAATTTACATTATAAATTTGTTTTAAAGTTTCTAATGAATTAATATTCGCAAATATACACTCATGATTGTTTTTTTCAGATTTCCAGATGTATTTAAAATATTGTCTTTGATAATAATGTTGATAAAAATGATAAATACAATTAATTAATTACATTGCTTTTTTAAATCTATATAATTGAATTACGTAATTAAATTAGATTGTAATGGAATATCATGGAACAGCCGGCGGCTATTCCCACATTTTGTCACGGAGCTCTGATTATTCGAACGCACAGAAATTTCTATTTCAAGAAGTAGAGAGAGAAAAAGAGAAGACGAAGAAGAAGAAGAAGAAGAAGAAGAAGAAAAAAACAGACTGAAATTAAATAAAACAACTAGCAAAAATATTAAATTATTTGAAATGTTTTTTTTTTACTTACGTACGACGTCGTTTCGAGCTTATGGCACTCATCAGCGCAGGGATATAACAATCTCAGACAGTCAGAAGGCGCGGACCCGGTTCACAGATACATCTTGATTCTGTAACCGTTCAACTTCTCCCATTAGACCACGGGAGATTGCCACGTATCAACGGAGAGATTAAGTGATATTTATACAGAAAGCGGCAAGTATAGACACCTAAACATCCGATAGCACTCAACGACAGTCGAAGCATCACACTGTAACTTTAAATTGAATGTTTATTTTGAATCTTTCCGACAGGGCTCAACTTTTAATCTTAAATGGATGGGCTACTACTACTACTACTACTACTACTACTACTACTACTACTAATAATAATAATAATAATCATAATAATATATAGTATAATATAATGAAAATAAAAATATTTGTAGAGGGTAAAGGAGGATGAGAAAACCGAGGAGGGACAGCACAAGTAGACCGCCACTGGAAGGGTGCGGAGAATGCTGGGATCTTGGAAGTCTTATTGCCACCCAAATCCCAGAAAAGACCAATGGTCCTACCAGAAAGAAATCAATGGTAAGAGACTGTTACGTTAACGCAAGGTTATTTGCGGTGGTTATTGAAAAGAGGTAAAGACAAGACTGGCAAACAGATCTAATGCAAAGTTCCGAATACGTTCGTCGAACACTCTCGACTAGTCTTCTATCTGTACCTGTTTCTATCAACATATAGATCGTAATTTCCCTTAATTACGTTGCAGGTTCTAGGCAGACTCCGTGAACCGAGTTCGCGTCTTCCGACCGACTGAAATTTCTACTTTTCTGTACTGATGTGAGCAATAAGCTTGAAACGCTAGCATTTGTAAATATATATATATATATATATATATATATATATATATATATATATATATATATATATATTATAACTACCAGCGACCATGCGCGATCAAGTTCTATTTAAAACAGACATTTGCACCGTTAGTCTACAACATCGGACGAGACACTTCTACAAGACCAATAAGGATTATTACGAAAAAAAAAAAGGTTTATACCTTTTATTTGTCTAAGCTCTGTCGAGGCTTGTTCCATCAAGCGAACTATTAGATGTAAAAAATCAAGATGAGGAAAAAAATTTTTTTATTTTGATTTAATAAAAATATCTGCATCAAACACATGGTTTCTTTGAAAGCATTTTGCCTCTATTTTTATGTTAAAATTCAAAAGATGCTTTAAAAATGAATTTTCCCAAATTTATATATATATATATATATATATATATATATATATATATGAGAGAGAAAGATAAACAGAGAAAGGGAAAGATAATAAGAGGTAGAGAGAGTACGGGAGGAAATAGACACCCAGAGAGACAGAAAAAGAGACAGAAGTTAGAGAGTGAGAAAAAGAAAGTGAAATATATATAGAGAGAGAGGGGGAGGGGACTGTCTTCTTTAAATCATTTGAAACCAGACCACTTGAGATATGTTTCAGGAAAATTTGAAAGAGCAATGTATCTCATAAATGCTTAATTCAAAACATGTGTGATTCATAAATATTGGATTTAAAGCATTAATTTGCCACATGATAATTGAGTTGATTAATTTGATATATGAACGTACAATTATTTCGTTTTGATTTAAAAGCAAATGGTTTTAAGAAAAATATAAGTTCTAGGCATATGTAGAATGAATCATGATTTTAATTACAACTTGCATTGGTTTTATATAAATCAGATATTTCATGATTAATCTGTTTAAAATATTATTCCATATTTATGTATTAACACCCCTTGGTAACTGACACTTTCTCGCCTCGCATATTTTTGATGCTTCGAAGGGCGCGAGGATCGAAAAGTACACACGCGCGCACACACCCACACACACGCACACACCCACACACACACACACACACATATATATATTTCTCTCTCTATATATATATATATATATATCTATCTATATATATATATATATATAAATATATATATATATATATATATATATATTTATATATATATTTCTCTCTCTCTTTATATATATATATATATATATAAATAAATAAATAAATATATATATATATGTGTGTGTGTGTGTGTGCGTGTGTGTGTGTGTGTGCGTGCGTGCGTGCGTGCGTAAAAAAGACATGCGAGAAAACAAAAAAAAATAACAATAACAGCCCGGTGTGCGTCTCTTTATTTTCCTATGTTTATACCATTATTAAATAAATTTAATATCTTCAGTTTTTTTAAAGACCTTCGTTTATCCTAACGAAACCGGTAAACTCTTTTGTTTTTTTTATGATATATTGCTGTATTTAAATTTGTTTTTGTTCTATTTGTCTATTTTACACATCTTGTCTTTGACAGCATTTCATTTTATGATATATAGTGCATTGTATACTTATATATATATATAAATATATATATATATATATATATATATATATATATGTGTGTGTATATATATATATATATATATATATATATATATATATATATATATATATATATATATATATATATATATTGACAGGAATAATCGACGTGCTCGGAATTGGATGCCGATCACTATTCTGTACATTTTCCCTATGCTCATAACACTATATATATATATATATATATATATATATATATATATATATATATATATATATATATATATATATATATATATATATATATAAGTAAATATGAAGGTAGGAATTCAGAGGCAGGAGTCATGCAATGTTGCGGACTGGAAGGGGGAATAAGGATTAACAAGAATAAACGACAAGAGACGGTAAATTGCAGATCAATTCATTTATATTTCAAAAATGTTGATCTAAAGACAGTAAATTGTAAAATTGGTGTGCTTACTGTTAAATATTTAAAGGTCAGGAAAGGTAGAAACTTTAATCATCTCGAGAGTAACAACCTCTCTTTTTCAAAAAGAAAACAAAAATTGGACTGGCTTTATCAGTTTAGGAAAGCCAAGTGGATGCTGCTATCAAAAATAAACAAGATGAGATTAGCAGATAGACAAGTTTCGCAGACAGAAAATGCAATCGCTAAGACATGTAATAGATCATCACGATTATTTAATTTAGTTAATCTTAAATATTAATATTTAGATTTAATTCATTTTGTTGTTGTTCTTAAAGTTATTTCTTATTTATTTTTTCGTTATTTTATTTCTTATTAAATATTTAATATTAATGTTAAATGTTGCAATAGTAAATATTGTTTCGGATCAACAGTCAGGTAATGATTAAGGGGGGGATAATTAAGCTGATAGATATATTAGCTGTAATATGGCAGGAGTTATTAATGGTTTATGGGGGATAATTAAGTAAAGTTAATTAAGGCATGGTCAAATAGTATTAGTTGATCTAAAACCTTCATCTATTCCATCATACTCAAGGATCTAGAGTGGGGGAACAAGAGGTTGTTCAATGAGAAAGTGAAAGGGTTTATATATAATTAAAAACAACATTTAATTACAAGCTTATTAATATATTAGTGCATAGTGAACGAAACTAATTAAGTGTAAGTATATGGGAATTAACTCTAGATGTTCTAAGTGTGGGTGGCTTAGTCTATGAATAGGAGGTTGTAGGAGTTGTGGGGAAGAGTATCGACAAGAAATGTGTATAAGGAAATATACGTACCGGAAGATCGGTGTCGGTTAAGAGGTGAGGGTAGAGGGAAAGGGTGCCTGAATGAAAGGGTATAAGGAGAACAAAGAAAAGTGAGAGTGTGGATAGGCGAGATCAAGAGGGGTTATGTTGATAGATGGTTGGGATCATTGGGGTCGAGCAGAGACAAAGAAGCAAGAAGTATGAAGCATGGTACAAGGTGAGTAGAGTTGTGATGATCTAGGAAGATGAGTGGGGTTAAAGAATGAAGGAAAAGCTCGGCTCTGTTATTTAAAGAGGGTCTGTGTTTAGAGATTAGAATGGCCTCCGATATCCTTAGGTCACCGATGTTTCTAACTGAGGCAAGGATATGAACATGGATAATGCGTTGTGTGTTGCCACATGATAAGATGTGCTTATAAAAAGAAGACATGCCAGTGTAAAAGTGTTCGTTGATGCGTTGGTGCAGAAGCCTGACATTGTTACCGATGTAAAAATTCTGGAACTTAACAGATTGTAGTTTGTAAACTGTTCGGGTTCTGATAGCGTTACTGAATTACTTTTACCAATACTCTTAGTATTGGTATTAATCCATATATCATGTATAGAGTTATGTAGACGAGACTCTCAAGCCTTTCTTTTTGCAACTAACCTACGGAAGGGACAACTCCGAATTAAATAACTATTCCCTTGCTTATCCGAGCACTGCACCTAACTTATGTTGGTTCATGTTAGGTGAGTTTCGAGATTGCACAACACGTGCTTCAGTATAGACTCACCGGGCAGACTACACTTACGGGCTATCTATTGATTCCCCAGACTGAAATTAGGCAATTACTAGAAGTGGAAATATATTTAAATTTAAAAGTTCGACAATGATAATTAAATGTGAGCCAAGTTACGGCTATTATCCAGATATGCTGGAAAAGATTTTAGTCTAAAAAAGCCATTTTTCACAGAAAGTGCAAGATGAAATTAGAACAGCCAGAAATGATTGAAGGCAAACGCAATCGTTGATCTGAATGCAACTTATAATTGGACGATATTCTAAGACACTAATTTGAATTTATTAGTTTTCAAAAAATAAAGTAAAGAAAATAATTGGAAAGATAGAAAGACAGAAACAAGATATGATAGATAAATATCATAAAATACACTATAAAAGATTAGTACTTCTTCCAAATTTAAATAAGTATATTATTATGTAATAAAAATGAATAGGAAAGATAATGAAATTTAAGTAGAGGTTCCAAGAAAAAAATTGGTAATTTTTTTTAATCTGATTATTGATATTATATATTCTATAAAAGTGCATATATATATATATATATATATATATATATATATATACAGCATAATATGCTAAAGAACGGATCTTTATGGATTTTGGAATATATATTCTAGGCAACAGGATTAGTAACATTAGCACATTATTTTTCTTTGTCAATTTAAACTTTTACGGGTTGCATATATATATAAAGTTAGGCATGTGAATATGTTTCTAGAAAATATTTTTTTTTTTGTACCGGACAAACTTCTAAACTAATTAATCGACCATTGCGAATTTTAGAATATATATTTAATTCTCGACAACACGCTTTACTATTTAGAGAGTGCCAATACCCAAACTCAAACTAACCTCCTCAAGAAAACTTTTAAAAAATAAGTTAGATACAAAAAAAATAATAGAGAACAGTCGTAAAGTCTGCTTTTTCTATCGCTCCAACCACTTTCTCACACCTGAGGCGATTCTCTATCTCAACAAATCTACAATCAGACCATGTATGGAGTACTGTTGTTATATTTGGGCTGGTGGATCCCATTTGAGGGTTATTGATAAGATGCAGAAACATATCTGTTATTTGATCGGCCCTACCTTTTCTTCTTCTCTTCACCCTCTCTCTCTCTCACAAACATGATGTTGCTAGTCCCAGTCTTTTCTCAAAATACTATCATAGCATGTGTTCTTCAGAATTATGTGACTATTCCCCACTTCTTTTGTTCCAGCTCGTTTGACTCGTTGGTCTAGCAATCTCCATCAATTCGTTGCTTTGAAACCTCATTGTAATAGAGCTTCCTATTTTAGTAGCGTATTTCCAAGAACCGAAGGCTTTGGAACTCTCTTGCTGCTGACTGTTTTCCTTCTACTTGTAACCTTGATCTTTTCAAAATTAAGACCTATAGGCATCCCATGTATTTGTGATAACCATATTTGTTTTGTTGGGCCTTTACATCAAGTGTCTCCATGCCGTGTCTGGAGCGATTTCCATTAAAAAACCTGCCGCATCAGATGTGGTGTTAGATTAAGTTTTGAAAGGATCGGTGCATCCTCGTAAACATGCACTTGGTAAAATTCTCAACTATTGAACTTATAAATTATTTAATATATATTCTAGGTAACAGAGTTTGTAATGTGGATACATTATTTGTTTATTTATTAATTGATTTATTTTTGCAAACTTTTTCCATTTAGGGGAGGGGCATCGAAACTGTACAAGGCCCAGCAAAGAAAAAAAAATTAGAATCAAACTAATGCTATATTCATTGCTTATACCCGTCATGAGACGGGTATTATACTGTTATATATATATATATATATATATATATATATATATATATATATATATATATATATATATATATATATAAATGTATATATATATATATGTATATATATAAATGTATATATATATATGTATATATATATGTATATATGTATATATATATATATATGTATATATATATGTATATATATATGTATATATATATATGTATATATATATATGTATATATATATATGTATATATATATATATATATATATATATATATATAAATATGTATATATATATATATATTAACTGAAATCCAATGATTTTTTCAGTACAATCAGTTCATTTGTTCTTTTAAACCAAGAGAAGACATGCATTTTTAAAGCGCCCCTGTCGTAGCAAATAGCTTATATACGTGAAAAATAGTAAAACGAATATAAATTAACAAATATGAGAGAAAGAAGAAAGTAAAAAAACGTAATCGAAAGGCGATCACAAAAATAAATTTAACAACGGAAATTTAAAAGTCAGAAAATCGAAACTAATTTTAGGATTATTACTGAATTATTAGCGGTGAAATTAATTAAGAATTTTAGTGATCAAATGTCTGGAGAATTAAAGATGGGGAATTTATAGATACGCATTCTAGAGAGTTTAAAGACATCGTGAGAGGAGGAGAAAGAGGATGACAGTGAGAGATGGAGAGGGAGAGGGAGAGGGAGAGAGAGTGGGGACAGAGAGAAAGAGAGAGAGAAGAGGAGATTTTGTGAAAGTTGGACAGCGAGACAATGAAAAAAAACAGAGAGAGGGATAAAGAGAGGGGAGGCAGAGAGAGAGAGAGAGAAAGAGAGCGATTGAGAGGGAGGGAGAGAGAAAGAGAGATAGAAATAAAGAGCGCGGTGAGATCTCGTGTAAGAAAGATTCTTCAAGATGGCAGTCGTGAACGAAGCATACTCTTGTAGGTTTTTAACATTCTAGACAGTTAAAGATACAGTGTGATAAAGTGAAATACAGAGAAAGCGAGAGAGTGAGAGACAGAGCGAGATAGTGGTATAGCGAGAGAGAGAGAGAGAAAGAGAGAGACAGGGGGAGAGAGAGAGCGAGAGAGAGAGAGAGAGAGAAAGACTATTCAAAATGGCAGACGTGAACGAAAAACTTTCTCGGACAATTTTTAACTCTGTACGAACCAATTCTTTAGATACGTCTACGCATCTCTCTGAAAGGCTTATTCTGTCGGTCGTCGGTAGCTTGGTTCGTGCGCCACGCTTTATTTTGAACAATGTATTTTCCTCGCTAAACGTGCTAATTGAATGGATGCATCTTATTGTATCCAAGCGTCTCCTCAAGAGGTCTTGCTAGTCGGTCGAACTGTCACACTTATGTATGATATGAAATAGCAGATTTAGTGCTCTTTTTACGCTTATGCTTGAAAAAAGAATTTCCGTTGGTCTGTCACACTTATGCTAAAATAGCCGTTTTGTTGGTCTGTCACGGTTTAATATAAAGTAGCAGTTTCCTTACCCTTCAGTCTTAAATAGCATTTTGTCGGTCTATCATGCTTAATAGAACTTCCATTGGTTTCTTCCGCTTAAGTTAGAAATAGCAGTTTCGTTGCTATGTTATGCGTAAGTTTTAAATATCATTTACATTTGTCTGTCAAACTTACGTTTGAAATATCATTTTCGTTGGTCTGTCACGCTTAAGTTTGCAATACTACTTCCGTTATTCTGTCCGGTTTCAGATTAAAATATCATTTTCGTTGGTCTGTCACGCTTAAGTTTGCAATACCATTTCCGTTATTCTGTCCGGTTTCAGATTAAAATATCATTTTCGTTGGTCTGTCACGCTTAAGTTTGCAATACCATTTCTGTTATTCTGTCCGGTTTCAGATTAAAATATCATTTTCGTTGGTCTGTCACGCTTAAGTTTGCAATACCATTTCCGTTATTCTGTCCGGTTTCAGATTAAAATATCATTTTCGTTGGTCTGTCACGCTTAAGTTTGCAATACCATTTCCGTTATTCTGTCCGGTTTCAGATTAAAATATCATTTTCGTTGGTCTGCCGCGCTTATTTTGAAATAGCATTTTCATCTTAAGATTATCTGTTATTATTTAATTCATTTATTTTTTGTTTGCGAAGCAAAATCCGATGGATATTTTATAGCCATTTGCGAAAATATCCGATAAATGGACTCGCCATGAAGTTATGCGTGCATTCGTGTTAGTGTGTGGTCCGATTTAGTTGCTCGAAATCAATGAAGGCAAATTCATTTACCCAAGCGACGCAAGAAAAGAAAGATAAAGCCAATATGGCCGCCGTCTTCCGACGTTTGTGAAGGATTTGATGAATGTTTATTTTTCCTTTGATTTTTGTTATTCGCTCGTGTTTTTTTTTCTCTCGTTCATTTCAGAATTGGAAAGACGCAAAATCGTTTCCTAATAACTCGCCAATTATCTATTTGCTTTAAATGGAATTTTCGCTTCTCTATGAATTATTCCCATTCCTTGTTCTTTCTTCTTTCTATTTCTTCGTTTGGCAGACCTGCCTCCGGTTCTATATTTTGCACTTTTTACTTGTTGTATTCTTAGTAAATTGTACCGCTCTCTCTTTCTCTCTCTCTCTCTCTCTCTCTCTTCCTCTCTCTTTCTCTCTGCATACTTCTCTCTTTCTCCCTCTCTCACACATATCCACGTCTTCTCGGTTCTTTATATTTGGCAATTCATTTTCTATTTAGTCTCTCCATTAGTTTTTATTTATCTCTATTTTTACTTTGTTATTCATGTATAGTTATGAATCTACCATGTTGTTTGTAGACACACTTCTATTATGAAATGTAGTGAATGTGAGTGGCTTCATGGATACAAACACAGACTACGGAATGTTAATCAGGATCTTTTGCATTAGCTTAAGTTGTAATAAAATTCAGCAAGGTATAAACACATTTCTCAAACTAAAATTATTAAAAAACAGTTTATGTTTAATCAATGATTTACAATTTATCATTTTTTGTCTGTTTATAATTAGCTTTTTTTACCCAACATTTCCCGAGTAAAGACATATAGACGAGTGGAGAACTTAGAGAAAAATAATTAAAATATATATTAAAGATCACAACTTATTTCAGGATTAAGACACCGAAATGCATTTTGATGGATTTAATTTCATAATTAAGTTAATTTCAATAGAATGTCGTAAAATTCGTTTTAGTTCAGTTATTACATTTTACTTCAAGAAATATTCTATTTATAATAAATGAATCAAACTAATAATTCAGATCACGACAAAAAATTACACCAAGTTGTCTCACAATGTTGTTAATATAAAGATGAATCGTTTGTAAATAAAAATTTGTTCAACCATCAGATATTCCCAAAATTGTTGATATGCCGTAAAACAGAGGCATATGAAATAATATATATATATATATATATATATATATATATATATATATATATTGTTCAATCTATAGATAGGTGGCATATGTACATATATAAAATCTAGTCATCCACAGACAGCTGTATTGCTGTTTTTGAATCATCTGTATGGCTATATATATATATATATATATATATATATATATATATATATAAATGTCTTTCTCTCTCTATATATATATACATACATATATATACATATATATATATATATATAGTTTTGTTATTTTTTACTGGCGTTAGAACAGTGTTGTTTTTAAGTATGTTCCCACTTCTTAAGCGGTTTACAATATGAATAATATTATATTCTGGCGCTCTTAATCGGACATGCATTATTTTATTTTTCATATATATATATATATATATATATATATATTTTGATTACTTTATGTACATGAAAAGAACATATTTAAATAACAAGAATTCTCTTATGTACGTAACTAATTATATATATATATATATATATATATATATATATATATATATAAATAATATTACTATTTCATGTATCCCCATAACATTTATAAGTAGATATAATTTGTTATGTATCAATTTTCAGTTTTTACTTCAACAGTGCTCGATAATATATTTAGCCTGATAATTCCGCGGGGATGAAACGCGGGAGCCTCTGTGTAGCTTAATTGCCATACATAGATTTTCATAGCTTACTATATATATATATATATATATATATATATATATATATATATACATATATATATATGAAATGTAGTGATACTGCGAAAGAGATGTCAGTAGACTTCTATATACCGTGTGTTGATTCTCAAAATCGGTCTAGAAGCAGACAAATACAACTTACTATGCTCACACGAAGTGCTCTATATTATTTCCAATAGAGCTTTATGAGAATACTACTTTTTAAATATTTAATTATTGTTCTACACACACATATTACTCCAATGGATTTTTCTATTTTTTATATAATAGTGCTCAATTAAAAGTAATTTACCGTAATTTTATTTCATTCTAATTTTTGTCTTCATGCTAAGAATTCGCTTGAAGAAGCCCATTTGATTCCAATCTAAAGCTGAAACATATCTGCAAATATGTAACCAAATTATTTTCATGAATACAAATGTATACTCAATAAATATATATATATATATATATATCCATATTGAAGGATACTTTGCTTTATTATATATAGAGATAGAAATCATATAAATAACACATCTTTAGTAAATATTCCCATGAAAAATGATTTCATAAATCTTGTTTTTTAACAAAATACAGCCATTATTTTTTTTAAGTGAGTTTATTTTCGCTGATACTAAGTTCAAATCTACTGAACGTTTGCTCTACATCACGGAAAAAGTAAACATCCAGCCTCCCAGGTCTCTAACCTCATGGTGGCCACCCTAAGTGGCAATTGAGTTATATATCAACTTTCACTTGAGATTATAAGCTACGTGTCATTACTATTTTCTTAATCATCTGCTACGACATGGACTCAAGAAATGTGTAACATAAGAGATTTACACTGAAAAGTCCACGAGCTGAAGAAACTTTCGTATAATATCTCATACGAAAAACATAATCTACGCTGAATTTGATACGTTCCTATAATAATGTAGCAACCAGTTATTTATGCAAAATATACATTTTTAGTTATCGTAACCTAGAATACTGTACGTTTATCCGACTCTCCCAAACACCGACCAATTCTAATACTACTAACCTACTTCCGAATACATATTTCTTTCCTACCTTTTCAGAATCAAAATCTTCTCAAATTGGAAGCTAATCACATTTAACAACCTCACACGTGCTTTGAAATGCATTTTTACTGATGAGACACTACTTATCTAGGCCAAACGCTACTCGAGGATCTAGGCTAATGACGTTAATGGATGTTCTGTTGAATTATGGTGATTATTATGAGGCAATGCGAGATGATGAATCGGGTGAACAAAGTTTGATTACTAATGGGGATAATTTTTGATATTGGAAGAATAACAACATCTAACTTGTTTTTATTCCTAAAATTATATACAAAATATAATCTATATAATAATATGCGAATCGACTTACCGGTCGGTCGTATGTTATCGATTTTTACCCACATTAAAAATTGAGATCGTCCGATTAACAACAATAATAACTGTGAATCAATCTGATGTCGCTAAGGTAAAAATCCAAATTTATTCATTTTAATACGAATTGTTTCACAATCAAATAATGTCATCCCGTCGACGAAAACAGTAAATTTTAGATGAATAATTTTCGGAAAATAACATTCGTTTATTGATTTGAAGAATATTTGGCTGAAAATTATTTTTAAAGTAAGAAGAGAGAGAATATTTATTGTTTAAAAAAATTAATCAACATAATTTTAAATAACTAAATAAACTGGGAATATATTCATTTTATTTATTTAAAGAATATAACAATTATTTCTTTTAGAGTAGAAGAGTCATTTTTTCTTAATAGTATTGACCCTGATAGATAGTAATTTCTAAAGACAAAATTCATGCAAATAGATGTAGAAAGGACCATGGAATTTCCACAGCTAGAAATTAATACTATTTGTACACGCTTTCTATTTCACTTATTACTTACGTTACTAATTATAATGGTATCTCAATTCGATATAATTCATGTATATAGAAAATAGCCTTAGGTGTGAGAAAGTGTATCTCTCTATCGCTCCAAATACTTTGTCACACCTAAGGCTATAATCTATCTCTACAAATCCACTATCAGAAAATGTATGTACATATTTGGGTTGGTAAATATCTGTCCCATTTGAGGGTTCTTGATAAGGTGCAGAAACGTATCTGTAACTTCATTGCCTCCACCCTTTTTTCATCTCTGCACCCGGTCCATAACACAGACGTGATGTTGCTTGTCGCAGTCTTTTATATAAATACTATTATGTCACAAGTTTTTTAAAAATAATTTTCTGATCTATTCTCTGCTTATTTTTGTTCCAGCTCGTTTGACTAGTTGGTCTAGTTGTTTCCATCAAGTCGCTTTTGTGATACCTCATTATAATACAGTTTCTATTCAGTAGCTTCATTCCAAGAATCGCAGACTTGTGGAACTCTCTTCTTGCTGACTGTTTTCTGCTAGAAATAGCCTTGGTCTTTTCAAGATTAAAGCAAATAAACATCTCCTGTCATTGTGATTATAATCTTTTGATCTTGTTTGCTTTTTACATCAAGTCGCTTCATGCCTTGTTTTAACCGATTTCCATAGGAAAAAATAGGATTGTTAGAATCATTTAAATTTTAACCACTTCGCGGATTTTCGCGATAGATATATATTTTGGTTCTTTTTTCGAGAAAAGAACGCGATATCTCAGAGAAATACCCTTTTCGCTGCTACTTTGGGCACCGCAAGTCGAGTCCAAGAATTACAAGAGTACTAACATTGCTCAAAGCCATGAATTGCGTGTTTGATTACACACATAACAAGGTTTACGAGAAGAACATTATATATATATATATATATATATATATATATATATATATATATATATATATATATATATATATATATATATATACAGAGCGTTACGGAGCCCTCCAAAAAGGAGCGCGCTCCAGGAGCACGCTCCTTTTTGCTGGAGCGAAGGAGAAGAGGGCTCATTTTATATTCAGCGGGAGTGGAGCGGGAGCAACTCCATTTGGGACTAAGGAGCGGTGATTTTAGCGCTCCGCGCTCCTCGCTCCAAAATTATTTGATATTTTTTTCTTTTAAACATAATTTTTTTATTCAGCAATATAAAGGAAAAGAAAAAAATGTCTCAGAGTTTACTCTGAGTTATTTTTAAAAATTATATCTGGTAAATGTATATGAGATAGGGAGAGGGAGAGGGAGGGAGAGACAGGGAGAAAGGAGAATATTTGAAGTACTCAGATTTTTACATCTATGTGTTAAATTTTTGATGGGACATTTTCTTAAGGCAGAAGACAGACAATTTGTCACCAAATGTCTTTAAAGGCGCCAGTAAGTCTATAGACGCCTTTGAAGTTATTTTCTTATAGATTTGAATTTTTTTTATTCATGACAACTGGTTTTATTGTGATTGAATAAATAAGCCAATTTTTCTTTTAATTTTAGGTTCAATTATACTATAGGGGCCGTTGGATTTTCTCGCCCATTTCGCTCGGTATTCACCCAAATATTCGATAAAATCGATTTTTGGGATGAAATGGTACATTATGTCCTGACAAAAAATTCTAATTCATCTTTTAGCATATATCAAATTGAATTGTTATGCCGCATGTTTACCCGCTGTGATGTTCTTTTTTATGTTTGCTTTTAAATTCGTTAAATTCCGTTAAAACTTGCTTTTGTAAATAGAATGTTCAAAGTTTTGTTTGTGTGTAATAAAATGTGAAAGCAGTAAAAATATCTTTAGTCCAAGGAAAAAATATATTTAGTCCAAGGAAAAAAACAATAAAAACCAACATGGCCGCCAGCGATTAAAACCTGGAATTAAAGTTAGATTCTCAACATTTTAAAAAGTAAATGAGAATTTTATTTCAGGACCAAAAATACAATTAACACGAGCAATCAGTTTCATCCTAAATTTGGGCGAAAACCAAGCGAAATAAGCGAAAGAAAACAGCGGTCCCTATTCTACAATTAAACCGATGTTTAAACTTCATTAAATTAAAGAAAATATCTTAAATTTTAATTTCAAAAAGCAAATAATTATATTTTCTGACAAATTTTGTTTTTTTAGAACCGAAAGTAGATTAGATATCTTTCTTAATCTTAAAAAATCTATTATCGAATATTAAAATTGTAAACAATTTGCTTTTGTTAGAGATTTCAAATATAGATGTTTTCACCTTCTTTTTCAAATTTTTCATTTTAATAAATGTTTTGCCCGACCTAGGAAAACTTGCTCCAGTTAATTTTTTTTTTTGGGGGGGGGGGGGGAGGGGGGATTTGACCCGATATTTTTCAACTCCCAAGGTTTAGGCCAGATATTTTGTATGAAATTTTAAGACATTAAATCGATCTCTGAATTGTTTATTGACAATTTATTGATATTTTTGGGGCAACTTATGAAAAATATTTTTTTTATTCAATCCTTAATAAATAAACTTCATTGGGTTTTTTCGCCCCAAATTGTACTATAGAAAAAAATGGATGAATCGATTTGTTTGAAAGAACTTGCGCGTTTCTCTGTTATAAATAATAATATACATTATACGATATAGTTACGTTCGTAAAACAAACAAATATTAAACAACAACATGACGAGTAATGTTGCCCTGGCTGTCTCTCCTTTTCCAGATAAATGTTTTCTTTAAAAAGAAAATAATCACTAATAATGTTTAAAAGTAAAACTTTATTTACTTAAAACAAAAGAAAAAATATCGGGTCAAATGTTCGTTTCCTGAAAAAATAGGTTGTTAATGTAATGAAAATTAAAATTGTTTTAAAATGCTTCAGGGATGTTTCTATTTCTATTTTATACCTCAGGAAACGAAAATTTACGTATAATCTTATACTTCGTCCGACATGTTCTCCTATAGCTCTCAAAATATTAGCGACATTTTGTTAAATATTATCTTACGGTCTTACACTTAAAGTGACATCCCAACACATATCGATGAGATCCTTTGACGCCCACCCCTATACTTCGACCATTCATTGGCAGAATAGAACGTTTATGAAAGAAGGTACATTTTCATTATGGAGCGCTGAAAAAGAGCCGCTCATTTTTTATAGGAGTTGGAGCAGGAGCTTTTTGAAAATGGGGAGCGTGAGAGGAGCCAGCTCCAATTTTGGGCGTTGGAGCAGGAGCGGGAGCAGCTCCAAAAGTAATGGAGCGCGTAAAGCCCTATATATATATATATATATATATATATATATATATATATATATATATATATATATATATATATATATATATATATATATATATATAATATTACGGCAAATTCCAGTGACCAAGTATTTATTCATAAAACATATTTATTCATAATGAAGAAAACACTTCGGTGCACTTTGGTTGACCGTTTCACACACAAAAAGAACAAACAACAATTTATATTTGAATTTAGAATCTTTCATCTATGTTGCTTTTCAGAAAACAAAAGTCACCTCCAGAAAAAAAAAATATTATAAGGAAGCGAACAGACAAAATAACAAAATAAGAAACTTACATTGGATACACGAAGAAAATTTGGATATTAAAGTTCTATTCAAGCAGCTATCTCTTGGTACGTCAAAATGCTCCAAACGTTTTTGGGAGGACGGGGGGGGGGGCTCAATAAGATACAAAAATTAATAAATACTTGTTTACTGGAATTAAACGTAATATTGTTTATTAATATATGCTCTATTGTTTAATGTTAATTATAATCGAGCTTTTACCTTGAATAGTTTTAACTGTATAATAACAAATATATGCACACATTTATATATATATATATATATATATATATATATATATATATATATATATATATATACATATATATATATATATATAGATATATATATGCACTACTCTCTTTTCTAATATATATATATATATATATATATATATATATATATATATATATATATATATATATATATTAGAAAAGAGAGTAGTGCAGCATTAGTGCAGTTCCAACGAGAGAAAAGTATATATGTAAAGGAGTAAGGGTATCAACATTTGTAAAAAGTTTTTATATATATATATATATATATATATATATATATATATATATATATATATGTGCTGTTGGCAGTCATCTGTCTCAAGTGATACGGTAGTTCTACGCCTCAGATTTGTCCGTTGTCGAATTGCAGCGTCTGTTGTCATTGTGCAAGCCTATCCTGGATCAGCAGGCTCTGTTACAGTTGCCACAGATGTAGGTTGTGTCTGATTGCGAAAGATCTGTTGCAACCCTCTCCCCTCCGCTACTGGTCTCTTCTCTGTTCACTCCTCTTGCAGCATGCTTTTACAGCCCTTCTCCAGCGGTTGCGATCTTCTGCGACGGGCTCGCTGCCTGTGGGGCCGATGCCAGTTTCCCTCACGTCTTGCTTGCAGACATCCTTTTAGCGTAAGAACAGAACTTTCTGCTGATCTGGAGCCATAATATATGTATATTTCAATGTATTTATATATCCGATCATTTATAAATATCTAGCAACATAATGGTCACCGTCTTTGATATATATATATATATATATTTATATATATATATATATATATATATATATATATATAAAAATATATATATATATATATATATATACACTTGAATTCACCGCAAACAAGGCACATTGACACTGAGACGTAACGGCCTACTGTGAAATACGGGCCAGATTCATAGGGGCCATGTTTGTTTAGATTTTTGCATACAATCGGAGAAACAGGAAGTAGGCAGGTAATTCCAAAGGTTTTTAGATCGAGGAAAGAAGGCGTTAGAGTAAAAAGTCTTTAGACATCTTGGAACCTCTACAGTGAAGGGGTAGGAATTTGCGTATTTTCGGGTTCGTCGGCACAATATATCTATTCATCTATCTAACTCAGCCTGTTCATTTCCCTCACTTTCTCTCTCTCACACACACACACACACACATATATATATATATATATATATATATATATATATATATATATATATATATGTATATATATATATATATTATATATATATATATATATATATATATATATATATATATATGTATATATATTACTGTCAATACAATTATTTCAGTGTAATTTGGGGCTTGTCCTCGAGCATGACTTGTTTGTTTTCTCCGAAAACCCTTTCGTTTATCAGTACTGGATCGTCGCAGACTCTTTGGCTAAAACCACCATTTCCTTTGGGATCCCCATGCTCCAACTTGTCTCTTGTCTACGTCTCATACTTATAATCACATTAAGACACACATATGTATATTTTAGTTGCGTTGGGGACGAGCGGGATAGGACAGCGTGTATCGGATACCTTTTACGTCCACTGGCGTTAATCAAAAAGAAATTCCGAGAGATGGCCAACAGCTGACAAAACAATTATGATCCGGCTCGGAGATCAGAGAATTGGAGGGGGCGGAGTATCGTTTAAGGCAACAGGGTTAAGCAAACTGCTTTTTGCAAGCGACACTCGTGTTGTCTAGGCGGGAAGAGAAGGGAGACGGGAAGCAAAAGAAGAAAAAAAAATGATGCCCTCCCGCTGAAGAATTGTAACGGTGATACGGCGAGTCGGGCAGTTCGTTCATCCGTTTGAAGATGAATGGATGGTCGGGTTGAAAGTTAAAAACAAAACATCAAAAAGAAAACGCAATGACAGGGTGAAAAAGAAAAAAGGGAAGAAGAAGAAGAGAAGAAGTGTAAATGAGCAGCATAATAATAAGAAGGGAGGAGTACCGGAAAAACACAAAGGAATTAGAAGAAAAAAAGAAAAGATTGAAGTAGAAGAAAAAGAAGTACAACATGACGAAATAAGAGGAAAAAGAAGTAGAATGAAGGAAAGAAGAAAAAGAACACGGTAGACTTTGCAAGCATAAGGAATCAGTAATGGAAGACGAAGACGAAGGAATAAGCAGAAGAATCAAAAAAATAATAAGAATAAGAATAAGAATAAGAATAAGAATAAGAATAAGAATAAGAATAAGAATAAGAATAAGAATAAGAATAAGAATAAGACTCGGAAAAATAAGGAAAGTGAGAAAAGAAGAAGAAGAAACAGGGATCGAAAAAAGGAGTAGAATACACGAAAGAGAAGCAAAAGAAGAAGTGTTATGAGATAAAAAAAAAATTGTGAATTGAAGGAGAAGGAAGAGAGAATATAAAAATTATGAACGAACAAGGGGTAAACATAATGCGATAGAAATTTGTGTATGAACGATAAATATGGTTGTATGTTGTTTTTTTATTTATTAATATTTAATAAGGAACCATTTCAACTTAAAATGTATTTAGTACAACGTATGTAATCTGAAAAAAAAAACACATTTGAAATGTGTAAATATGCTACAAGAAGCGTGATTTTAACAAAAAGGAAGTCTGACAGGATGCACTTTTTTTTACATCGCTCGAGACGAAAAGAGTATTAAAACGTGTTTTCCCCCTATTACAACGTAATACTAAATTTATGTGAATTCTAAAACGTTCTCAACGTTATTTAATATATATATATATATATATATATATATATATATAGAGAGAGAGAGAGAGAGAGAGAGAGAGAGAGAGAAAAAGAGAGAGACATTTTTCACTTAGAAGATAGTTTATTCAGTGAAGACCGGGATTAGGCCAATAAAAATAAGCTCGATGTTACTCATTCACAGGGTACAGAGCATTTATATGTGATTTATTGAAGGTTTACCGAGGCATTCCGTTCAGGCGGTTATACATCACCACAAAAGACTGTTTATTTCAAAATAGTATTTATTTACGATATACATTAAAGTAAAGATGTTTCTTCCTACACGTGTTTCACTACCAATCGGGTCCTTTCTTGGCAGACCATTAGGGAAATTAAGTACTTGGATTAATACTTTCAGCATCTGATAATAGACAATGTGCTGTTGCCCCAATTGAGGTCACTTGCTGAAACTATTAATCCAAGTAGTTAATTTCCCTGATGATCTGCCAAGCAAGGATCCGCTTGGTAGTGAAACACGTGTAGGAAGAAACATCTTTAGTTTAATGTATATCGTAAATAAATAATACATTGAAATAAACGGTCTTTTGTGGTGATGTACGGATGGACGGAATGCTTCGGTAAACCTTCAATAAATCACACACACACACACATACACACACACACACACACACATATATATATATATATATAATTATCGTCTTTAAAATAATTCGAATTTTTTTTATTGAAAGCGATTCAAATAAGACAGGAAGCCAGTTGAGTTAAGGAGCTAAATAAATACGACTTCAAGGTAAAAAAACTAGCCAACGATAAATGTTAGATGGATAGATTCTGACCCAGAAAACAGCAATTATTTCCCCATTTTTCAGAAACATCACCTATGGAATGTCTTATATATATGTATACATATATATATATATATATATATATATATATATATATATATATATATATATATATACATATACATATATACACATATATATATATATATATATATATATATATATATATATATATATATATATATATATATATGGAGGGAGAGAGCGAGAGAGAGAGAGAGAAATAAAGAGAGAGACACACACAGATAGATATAGAGAGAGGTAAAGAGAGAGGGGGTATATAGATAGATAGAGTGAGAAATAGATAGAGAGATATAGATAGATAGAGAGAGAGATAGATAGAGAGAGGTAGAGAGAGAGAGGGGGTATATAGATAGATTGAGAGAGAGAGAGACGTAGATAGATAGAGTGGGGAAGATTTATATATTGGGAGCGAAAGAGAGGTAGATAGATAGATATATTGAGAGAGAAGGAAGAGAGAGGGTGGTAGAGAGCAGAAGCAAAAAATATAAATACTAATTTATTAAACAGATTGTACATAACTAAAGTTATTAACCTTTTTACCGACAAATTTGTAAATTTACTTATGTTCAACTTAATAGTAAAAAAGTAGAAGTTAAAACAAAAAACGACAACTAATCTGTTGCAAAAATCATCGATCTTAGTGATTTGTAAAAGCTGCCAATAACGAACTAACATCCATCAACTGGCTTTCAAGTTCAGCAGATTCTGATAAAACATCAGTTCGAAACTACTTCTCGCTTTAACGATTTCTGAAACTATTGCTGTCAATAAATAAATATTTATAAGTAAGATATAAAACACTTTTCTTAAGTTGTGATATTGATCGAATATGTGAAACAAGATTATTGACAACATTTCAGACCATAATAATAATTTCTTCCTGAGTGTAGAACTAAGAAGAGCATTTGCGATCACGGGAACAAGCTAGTGTGTCTGTGTACTAACTCGGTAAACTCTTACCTCTTTTTCCTGAGTAATTCTGCTTTTTTCATGGAAGCTCTTAGAATATTTGAAATGTTTACTCATGAATCTATGTTATATCTTGGGGTATTGGCAAATAATATTATTTGGCTAGAAACATTTTTTCTGCTGAACAGGCATATATATATATATATATATATATATATATATATGAAATGGCGGGTAGGATTCAAAACCGGTGTCGAACGAGAGTTGCGTTGGCACGCTGTCGATTAATGTGTGTGTTTATCGTTCAAGTTTTAAAGTATTGCATGGAAAGTTAATAAAATTGAAATACCCGCCATTTCATAACAGCAAGGCGATGACGTCGTACCATCAAAGACGTTTATCAAATTAACAAAGAAATAAGTTTCTTTATTCTTGTTCTTTGATGAAAAAGGAAAAAAAAATGACTCAATACTGGTCACCCCTGAAGAAGGAATTTTATTCCGTAATCGATAGGATTAATGTAAAAAAAAAAAAAAAATTAATCTTGTATTGCTAATTTGGCTTAATTTCAATTTTATTAACTTTCCATGCAATACTTTAAAACTTGAACGATACACACACACATTACTCGACAGCGTGCCAACGCAACTCTCGTTCGACACCGGTTTTGAATCCTACCCGCCATTTCATAACAGCAAGGCGATGACGTCGTACCATCAAAGACGTTTATCAAATTAACAAAGAAATAAGTTCCTTTATTCTTGTTTTTTGATGAAAAAGGAAAAATAAATGACTCAATACTGGTCACCCCTGAAGAAGGAATTTTATTCCGTAATCGATAGGATTAATGTAAGAAAAAAAAAAAATCTTGTATTGCTAATTTTGCTTATATTTCAATTTTATTAACTTTCCATGCAATACTTTAAAACTTGAACGATAAACACACACATTATATATATATATATATATATATATATATATATATATATATATATAGTAACACTTATTAAAAATCCAAGATATATAACTTTGTTTGTCTGAGTGCTGATCAAACGGACCGTATATAATTAGTTTTCTTTAATAATGAATGTGAATGCAAGAGTTGTCTATGTTAGCCGGTCAAAATTCAGGAAGGGGGCATTTTGTCTTCAGCACCGTCCTCTTCCGGATTACATGCGCACGAGGAACTGTCTTGCCTCAATGCTGCCTGATTGCTCAGAAGATATCTTTTTCAAATCAGTCAGCATGAGATTCGAACGTCCGATGAGCTTGCTTTAGACGTTGGTCATTCTGGGACAAGTAGCTTGGTAAAATAGAGGTAAGCAACGCATAGTTCTCTGAACCTATTTTCTTTATTCTGTTTCTTAGAACATGTTTGTAAGACTGATTTATTTTTGTATTTATAGTTTTACGGTGAGAAAAAAAGATGTTATATTCAGCGTTGGCCACGTGCGCGCATGATAAATACATTCGCCTGTACTACTCGTCTTCCGAGATTTTTTGCCCCAGATTGCTTGCTGTCACAATGAATAACGACATCATCAAAGGAATCTAATTGTCTTTTTTTATATATTTATACATGTTCTATGATAAAAAAAAATCCATTGCGGTTAAACCTTAAAAGTTTGACTACAAATGATATATATATATATATATATATATATATATATATATATATATATATATAAAGTTGTAATATACGAGTCTCTAACAGCATTTTCTCGAATCAATCGTTGGAACCTATCATAGCACGTTTCAACAGTTCTCCTGGATACACGCCCAGTCTAAGAATGCCAGGTCAGCAGTGATAAAAACGTATATATGTACTATCAATGTTTAGTTCTTATCTTTTCATTCGTAATATATTCTTCCAATTTTTCCTAATCGTTTCTTTTCGAATTGTTATTATCATCGTTCCTTCTTCTGCTGGTTTATTCTAAACACTCAAATGGTTTCTGTTTTTCTATCGAAAATATATTACATATGCAAACTGCTTACTAGATTCACTTGTACAAGTTTACGCATGAACTCTCAAACTGACTAAATAAACACAAGCAGATATACACACACTGTCTACAATGGCCATTAGACTTAAACTGTTAAACGTAGACTAACGCGACAGCAGAATATTCAACTTCTTACACATATTAAATCATAGCCCTATTCACTTAGAAATGCCTATTACTTACCATGACTATTACTATACTGTAGATTGGGGCCAGCACCATCTCTTTTGCGTGCACAAGACTTCAGGGTAGATAAGAGATCATTCCTTACCCGGTTGCGAACTCGGTTTTGTACTCTGTCAGGGCAAGAGTGAGAGAAAGGGAGAGAGAGAGAGAGAGAGAGAGAGAGAGAGAGAGAGAGAGAAATAAAGCCCCGCTATTCAAGGGAGACAACTTTTCAGCCACTTTTGCTTAAAAAATTAACAAAATAAGAATGTAAAACTTATTATATATGATTTTAGTATTAATGGATTTTATTTCTTTTGTAATTAAATTTTTCATGAATTAACAAAATAAGAATGTTTTATTATTTCGGAGAGTAACTTCTGTCCGACATTGACATGAATTACATCGCCATCTGGACCAAATGCTCGATAAAACCATTTGATGGCCATTGTTGCAGAGACGCTGCTGATATAATACTCCGTGCTTTTGCAAAAAAAACTACAGCAGACTCCTTGTCGTGGACCAGGGTTGTGAGTCTTAGCAAATTCATGAGCAAAGAAAACTTTAAGGAAAGGTGCACTCAAACACACGTGAAAAGAGTTAACGCGTAAAGAATTTAGCAAGCCGAAAGGTTGTCTCACTTGGCAGCGGAGTTATTCTTAGCGACCGACTAACTTTATCACTAGTGGCGGGGAGCTTCTTAAAAAGATCTGAAAATTTATATGGACAGAACTTGTCATTCTTATTTTGATATTGCTTTTCCCGCTACAAAATTAATCATGACTAACTCAACAATATAACATGTTAATTTCATGGACTTACCATAATAATTTTGTTGCGGTTAGGAGCGTGACTTTAGAGATGAGTAGAAGTAAAAATCGGAATCAAGGACCAAAATAAATCCGGTGAATAAATGCACTTAGTTGGTAGTTAGCGGCGTTAATATCGTGCGAGACTATGGTGTTATCGATAGGGTTTCGGGGTTCTTTTCATTCTACCCTCACTTCCAAAGGGAATTGGGTAAGAACGTGTGAAAAGCGGATGAAAGCTAGTGAAATAGAAAGCGAAAGAAGGGGGTTGGTGAGAGACTGCGCCACTATTTTAGCCATACATTTTTGAGAGGGGTGCCCTTTGATGTGAGAAAGTCCCTCATTTTATGGGTTCCGTGGTTTTAAGTATCGCTCTCCGAAAGTCCAATTAAAAAAGGCGGAAATCAGCGTAAAATTAGTTTTTACATTATGCCGTGACTGAAGAACAAAAATGGCTGCTTTCCCCAAATAGGTTCGACAAGGGATTAAGAGGGAAAAATGTTTGTTTATGAACGGATAATGGCTTATGCACACAAACGCGCGCGCACACACACACACACACACACGCAGACACACATATATATATATACATATATATATATATACGTATATAGAGAGAGCGATATATATATATATATACACATATGCACGCATATATATACATACACGTATGTGTGTGTAGATGTGTGCTCGTTTCTTTGTATTTATATGTGGGTATGTGTGCATAGGGTTACACAAATACGCACATACATACGCACATATGTATATATATATATATATATATATATATATATATACATTCATTCATACATTTATATTAATTGACATACATAAACACATATATGAAGAAACAAAACACAGACAACTTTAGTGCTTCCTACAAATACATATATACAATAATTAATATATATGTATACTTACAGTAGAATCTTTTTTCATATCATGCTTATTTATTATCCTGACGGGGCTAAGTGGTTAACTACGCGGACTTAGGACTTAGGTGTGTGGGGTTCAAATCCAATTCATTACACAGAAAGACTTTTATCAAAAGACCTACAAATAGTAAGCAAATAAAATAATTGTAACTACAGCTATTTTCTATTATAAAAATTACCGCGATCCTACTGTCTTCTCAATTACAGCATTTTCTTACAAATGTCATTAATTCGTTAAATATTATTTACTCCTCTCCAGGAGTTAGGCACAAGGCCAGTTTTATCCTACTCCCACAAGTAAGATGTGACCCAAGGTCGGGTCGGAAAGTGGGGGTTGAAAAGCCAGCGCCCGAGAGGTGAGCACTCTGACCATCAAAAATTGGCTGGGCAGCCCCGTCGGCATTCCCCGGTAGGGGCGCCTCAAGCAGTAAGCAATTAACTTACTCCTCCCCAAAGAGGGGAGGCAAAGCCTGGGAGGGTGGACCTCCTAGAACTGCACAGGACAATCCCATAGACCGGCGTAAATCAAGCCCCGAAGGCCAAGACAATACCAGTCTATGGAGTGCAGTATCCATCGGAACAGATACTACACTTTGATCTTGACCAAAGGCCAAGAAGTTTTATCACCAAAACAAAAGTAACACTAGATCACAGGGACACACACACATAATATTAAAAAGGTTTTCTTCATTGTTTAAGACAAAAGGAAAGGAGCGGATTTTTTTTCAAAGCTTATATACATAAAGATGTTTGTAATGCGTATCCGAATAGTATACACGCATATTAAATGTCTTTATATTAAGCGATATATGAGCTTGAATCATTTTTAAGTAAGTAACAGTATTGTGGGAAGCCACTCTCTTAACGTAGTAGTTCTACGAGAAAGAAGCTTCTAATGCTGACAACACAGTTGGGTTTCGAATTTCAGCGTGAAACAGTCGTCAAGTCTAGTCACACTGAAGAGCCGTGATATGGCGAAACAGCTCTCGGTTGAAAAGATTCTAAAACTTACACGATCTTATTCGTGGAATCCATCTGCAGCATGCCAGATGGAGAGAAATCATATTTCAAATCGAAGTCTATGTTTACGAAGCCGTATGAATGTCACAGAAAAACGTGACATACCAACTAAATGCTATTTCAAACTTTAGTGTACCAGGTCGACTAAAAGATATAGCATTTTATAAAACGTTCTGCTCCATGTAATCAAAAAGAAAAAAAAAAATTTTTTAATTAATGTTTAAGAAATATCTTGTTATACTTATTACTGAGTGTTACACCGGCCGTTCTAACAGAAGAGAAACTACACCGGTTCTCACTATAAATAGTGCGAGTAGACAATCACCAGGAGAAAAAGGACAGTATTGTAACTGTCTAGCCGAGTACCAGTCAGTTTCCTTACCTTTGTACCTTTTATGTTAATATCCTTGTTATCTAAACCCAACCTCGACTTGACTTCTTCTTTTTACTATTGAACTACTTCACAACAGTTTTTTTTTTAATTAATGTTTCAGAAATATCTTTTTATACTAAAACAACTAATTACTGAGGAAGACATTTATTAAGTAGTATAATAAATAATACTATTTTAATGCTTCGTTTTTTCCAAAAAATACATTTTTACGATAAAAAAAGTTTCGGGCTGCCAAATACTTTTGACTTATAGATTAAAAAGTCTAACTCTCTTGCCATCAGTCTGATGTTCTATATTCGCCAATGAAAATATGAAGAGCATTTTCGTTCATCATTTGTCTGAAAATGAAAACATATAAAATGCCTCTTGGCTTTAAGTAGCGTCCCTTGTTAGGTTTGACGTCACGGAAAGCAAAGCGATGACCTTTTGACACTGGCTCTTTGTTCAATACACATGATGGACCGATAGGGAAATGTTTGTTTTAAAAAAATGGTCTGGCTTTGTTCCTATTGCTGGAGGGCTGTTTATGTAAAATTCAGTCCGTCTTTCGCGGACTTTAGTAATGTTGGTCCTCAAGCGACAGTCACCCTCTCCAAATGTATCCACGAATCTATAAGAGGTTATGTCTGTCGGTCTGGTCGGTCGGTCGGTATGTGTATCATGCTTCTGTTTAGAATAGTACTTTTATCCTTAAACACGCGGATTGAATGGACGCTTCTTACTTTAGATGCGTTCAAGCATAATTTTCCCTGTTGGTCCGTCACGCTCAAGTTTTAAATATCATTTTTATTTTTTTTTAACGTTTAATTTTGAAAAAAGCATTTTAATTTTAAAAGTGCAGACTGAATCGACGTATCGTGAGTCGGTTTGTCACGCTCAAGAGTTAAATTGTACTATCGTCGGTTTCGTTGCGATTGAAATAAGCATTCGTCAGATTTCACTATGAGTTGCCATGTTGTCCGACAGTCTGTCACGCTTACAGTTGAAATCGTATTTCCATAGCTAAACACATAGATTAAATGGACGTATCTTAAAGTATTTCCAATCTTGTTTTTCTTCTGCAAAACGATTTGTTTTCCGCCTTAAAGAGTTGCTCAAGAATCGATAAACAAGAAACATTCTATTGGAATAAAAATAGTGGCATGTTCTTTGCCAATGTAAAACATTATAAAAAAAAACAAACTCAAATGTGCTTTTATATATAAGAATATTTGGGTCACGTATGACGAAAACAACAAGACGTATCCACAACATTTGTCTATTAAATTTTTGCATTTTGCGATGACAATTATATTTGAAACTGGCGTGACAGGTTAAGAGACGGATCGATCGATTGACCGTCAGATCGATAACGAGATACCATTATGAACAAATGTGTTCAGAAGCATATACAAATAAAACGTGTTTAGCTATGAAAATACATTTGAAACCTATCCTAAGTAGGGGAGTTGGTCAGCGAGATGTTTGTTCACATTACATTTAAATTTCTGAATGTTGTTACAGACGGGAACACATCTGGGGAAACAGGGAATAGGGCTGGAAATCCGAAGGGAAGCGGTTGAAGGAAAGAAGATATTAGTTTTAAAAATCTCCGACATCTGGACACCGCTACAGTGAATAGATGGGACTTTAGTGCTCGTTGGGTTAAGTGGGGTATTTACGTTGGGAAGTGTAGTAGGTTTGTCAGAACACATTCCATTAAAGTACTTGCGAAACAAGCACAAAGATACAGTATTGCTGCGATGGGACAGGGGCTGGAGCTTGGTAGACAGTGCGGGACCTATTAGGTTTGAGACTCATTTTGGCACCCTGCCAAGAGGGATAGACTAGTGGTTGGTGCACTAGTCTAGATGTTGCAACAATTATCCATGTGTGAGCGAATGGTGGCTTTTTAGAGATATACGATACTGGTCAGCGTGAGTTCTTTCGAATACATTTCTATAATAAAGAAAAACATTGCTAAACGTATTATTTTCTTTACACATCATATGTCAATTCAATCTGACGATTTAGCGTTCAAAATGCTATTTGAAAATAAAATATAACGGCCCGACGGACAAACAGATTGACGAAGCTTATTACTTAATTGACTAGACGGTGCCAAAGAAGAAACACGTAGAATCCTTTCTTATTTTATTTTCAGAAGTGATGATCTATTATTTTTTATTTTAGTTAAACCGTTCTTTATATTCCCCCAGGGTAATGGCGGGGCTCGGGACCTGCTAGTGTATAGATGTGTGTATATTGGATTAGTTTATTTAATTATATGCTTTAAGTCATACGCTTTTTCCATTTATCCCAATCCGCACAGCATACACATACGCACACACATACGCACACACACACACCCACACACACACACACACACATATATATATATATATATATATATATATATATATATATATATATATATATATATATATATATATATATAAAAAGAGGTGTACTAAAAGCGAACTTTTAGGAAAGGTAAAACCCAATTGTGAAGAGTATACAGCTCAATATCCAGGATAGAGCAGGTAGAAATGAAGAAGAATGGAAAAGAATTAGTGAAAGCAAAAGCCAAATCAAAATTCAATTCAAAAGTTCAAAGCAAGGTATATTCCGCAAAAAGGCAATTTATTCAAGTTAAATTTTCCTTAAGCCAGGCTTTTCAAAGATCAAAATCTTATCATCTTGGAATTTAACTTTGAAACCTCTCTCATTACTTCTCGTGCCTCTAACGACCTACCTATCTACATCTTATTCTCTCCGCTGGACTCTTCGACACCGGACTTTTTGGCAATCGGACATTTGCTTGCACCCTGGCACAATTTTGCCCTGCGTTTCTTTACCTACAACTTTTATTTCATTTTTTCAAATTTTAAATCTTGGCCATTGCCAACTTATCTATCTCAGCGACTTCCTCTGATGATAAGATTTTGATCTTTGAAAAGCCTGGCTTAAGGAAAATTTAACTTGAATAAATTGCCTTTTTGCGGAATATACCTTGCTTTGAACTTTTGAATTGAATTTTGATTTGGCTTTTGCTTTCTCTAATTCCTTTCCATTCTTCTTCAATTATATATATATATATATATATATATATATATATATATATATATATATATATATATATATATATATATATATATATAGTTTCGAATCGTGTAACCGGAAGATAAATCACCATTTACACTGATGATTCTCGTGAAAAAGGATTAAAATTTAATAAACCCAATTGTAATATTATATATATATATATATATATATATATATATATATATATATATATATATACACCTCCATTTAAAGATATATTGTTTCACTGTATCACAAATTCTTACTCTAGCTAGAAATATATAGTCTTAGTCCGCCTGTTTTTAGTCTTATTTTCTCTATGCGATTAACCTAATTTTTCTATTCATGTTTTGAACTAAACATTCTTAAAAGTTAGAATCATTTTAATGTAAATCACCTGGATATTCCCTTTACTGTGCAAATATGTTAAGCAATTATGACTCCGTTGAGTTGTTTTGACTATAAATTATTACAAGTTAATATAATAATAATAATAATAATAATAATAATAATAATAATAATAATAATAATAATAATAATAATAATAATAATAATAAAAATAATAATAATAATGATACTAATCTTGAAATAAATAAATTTATAATCTGTATTTAATTTTTTTTACATATTGAGCTTATCATTTCTAAATGAAATTATATTCTCTTCTGATCTATATACACGCAATTTATGTAGTCATAATCTCTTATATATACACATATATATATAGAGAGAGAAACGAATATATATATATATGGTACGTCAATGAAAATTAGTAAGACCTGCAAATGGAAGCAACTCGGTATTTTCAGTTGTTCAAAACAAGGAGTAGTTTAGTTAATAAAAACATTTATTTTTCATCTCTTTCTTTAACTAAACTACTCCCTGTTTTGAACAACTGAAAATACCGATTTGCTTCCATTTGCAGGTCTTACTAATTTTCATTGACGTACCATATTTTTGCTCTATCCAGTATATGTAGCTTTCCTTATTTCACAATAGGTCCAACTCTCTAAAAGTTTACCTTTTAGTTATAATTTACACACACATATATATATATATATATATATATATATATATATATATATATTAGATCAGAATATGCTTACTATTTATTCTGACTGTTGATATATTTAATAGTATATACATTCCATACATTATTTCACTAACATATACAAACTATTATATCAAATAAAATAAAAACAGCTGTTTTTATCATGAGAAAGTATTTATTAATAAACATACTTATACTTTGTTATGACATCTTTGCATTTATTAATTATTTCATTTATTCTGATAAAGACCCCACTAAACCACGATAATGGCTACTTCTAATTATTCAGGGTTTTATAGTGTGCATATTCTTAACCTCAACGTGAATATACCCCATACATTTTCTATTAGATTTGTACCTGGGCTATTTGTAGACTCATCAAAAGTAAGTATCCACTACCAATTAACCTATTTTCTCGTAGATTTCATTGTATGAGTGCTCGGCAATTTTGGAAGATACTCTAAAACATCCTGATAGATAACAGCATTAATCGATATTTTTTAGGAAGCACCGCGCCCGACACTGGTACGAGACAGAATTATTTAACATTGAGAAAATTATCCTTTGCTTTCTGGCGCATTTGGATTCCTATCTCTAGTATGACTTTCTACAAACCCAGGTTCTACTATCATCGATAGAATAACTGAATCCTGGTACATCACTGAAGATGTTGGCACTGATTAATGTACGAATTTGGATATCATTAGCCCTATATTTAACACATTCTTTAAGTTTAAATGTTTAAACTGGCTTCGAAATCAGTATACTGCTCTCACATCCGAACTGATAGAATCATCGAAGTGTGTTGAATCGTGAAACAACTACGCTAGAATAATTTTAGACATTGAACATTTAAGCGATAGATAATAATGATACTCTACACCTGACGCTGATATCTTGCTGACATTTTATGTTTGTGTCCGCAATTGAACACATTTGAACACGTTTGTACACATTTGAACACGTTTATTATTCTGTTGTCGTGATCGCAGACTGGCCGCTTTCATCCCATTTTAGTTTGTAAGCTACCCACAAATGTGATTGTCGTAATTTTGAATCTCAGACATATTCTTAAATTTTACAATTCATGACACCGGGCGATATGATAAACATCAAAGATTTTAATCTTTTAAAACTAATTCTCCGGAAATTACCATATATACAAATAATTAATTGACCCTTAATTGTCATGGAGGAAATGGAATATTACTTACGTATGTGAAATTGATATACTGTTAAAAGTACGCTAATTTTACACAAATTTATACGGACAAAATAGAATATCCTATTTCATTAAATTGATGAAGTATATATATATATATATATATATATATACATATATAGAACAGTTTTTTTAAATTATATTCCAATAACCATGGTTTGTTTTATTACTTTTATTTTTATTTTTATTTTTTTTACATTTCCAAAAATTCCAAATTACTGTGAGATATATATATATATATATAATGAAGTAATTGTGTACTCTCTCAAGAGAACTTTACGCACCCACACACATATATATATATTTACAAACACACACACACACACACACATATATATATATATATATATATATATAAATACATATACATTACATGACTGCTGTTTTGGTGTAACAAGGCTCTATCTTGTGGCTAAACGTGATAATTGTTTTAAAGTAGAGTTCATAAACACGTTCGCCAGATGAATAAAAATGTGATCAGCATTCAGTCATCTTACACTTATACTATTACGCTCGTCACATTGTAAGAGAGAATATAGAACTCCTTATTTATATTAGCACTACTGATTACTGAGAGAACACTATGCTAATTAAGAAGTGTAATGTTTTATGCCAAGTTGAAAAATTTATTTACCCCCTAACGATCACATATATACATATATATAAATATATATATATATATATATATATATATATATATATATATATATATATATAGAGAGAGAGAGAGAGAGAGAGAGAGAGAGAGATAGAAGAAAAAAGAGTGATAAATATGCAACGATTGTCCAAATTTATTTCAAATTTCAATTGTTCAATGCAAGTCAGTAATAAACTAGTGTATATATATATATATATATATATATATATATATATATATATATATATATATATATATATATATATAGAGAGAGAGAGAAAGAGAGAAGGGGAGAGAAAGAACAACTATAGGCAGAAAAAGGTTGTAGGTTAATCAAGTTCCGGCCAGTAACGGTAAAGGTTTGCTTCAAATATCAGCGAAAACATCCTGTTGAAGAGATAAGATATTTCTTTCCACACTGTGGGGTCCACAGGAAGATAAATAATAAAAAAAAGTGTACCCATCCTTTCCACCGCGCAAAGCGAACTGCTATCGATACACCCCACTACTTATCACCGGACAGCGGTCAGCCTCTCTTTTCCTTGTTTGTATATTTAACACATTTTTTTTTCGTTTCGCTTTCATATGTAAACCGATGTTTACTTTCAGCATCGTTTTTTTTCACTTCCTTACGTTTTTACATACGCTTTATTTTAAACGTTTTTCAGAAAACCTTTTTTTTTCTTTAGTATCTGTCTTTATTTAGAAGACAATAACTTTTCACTATTCATACCCTTGAAACCATGGATTGGGGCGTTTTGTTTAAAAGCGAATTTGGAATTAATTATTTCAATTCCTGGGTCCAGCTCTTAAATTTAAAGAAGCTTATATAGTTTTATTTTCTGACCATTCTCTTTGATAATCAAATTATGATATTTTCATCTATCATGGTGTTGTTTATCGCCCAACTTGACAATCTTTTTGACCCTTATCCTCGAGCGGACGTCGAACCTTGATAAGCGGTGACCTAAGAACTATGTTTAACATAAACATTTTATTGCAATACATTTGAATTCAACACAATAGCAAGTACTTAGCAATAGAAAATATAAATAACTAGCGGAACCCGTCGCCCGGCGTTGCACGGGAGAAAGTACTACCTATTGCATGACGTCAAATAAAAAAAGGAAATTACCTATTTTTTCTTCCCCCACCCCCCCGTCTATTGTGTTGGCGAATGTTTTAAATTTAAAAAAAAATTTAAAAAGTGGTAGAGTAGAATGGGATCGAACGCTAAAACAGGTGATTCTGAATCCTGCCTTCTTACCGACTGCACCACGCTTTCGGATTAAAATAAATGTGAAAATAGGTCAGTTAACTTGATAATAAATAAGAACCGGTGTTTTGTGAAAATTAAACTGTGTGTATTAGTTCCCGGTGTCGATGAGTAGAGTGACAGTACAGAATTGTTAGGGAGAAAAGTTTTTGCTACCACCTATATGGAGTTGGTTTTTCGGAGAGTCGTGGATGGCGGGCCAAATGTAATATTAAGTGTAAGCTGGGAAAAAAGAATAACAAATGTACCAAAACACGCTCGAGTGAATAAGTGTAATGTAATGGTGAGTTTAGTAGCCGGTGATGCATGTGGTTATTTTCCTATTCTCCGAGAAGGTATAGGGGAAAAATCGTCTCTACTTTATATATTAGAAGAAAGAAGAAGATTGCATATTAATAATAGGTTGTAACGGAAGAATAAGAGTCCTTTTGAAATCCGGGCAACTTATACCATATTTGTGTGTCTCTGCTTCTCGTTCATTTTGAATGCAATTGAAAATAAAGTCCAAAATCAACCACAACTTTTATCGAATAAAATTCGACGAGGAATGCAATAGTGATATTAATTTTGTATTTAACCTTTAGTGGCTAATTGTTTGTCTTTAATTTCTTATTAAACATCTTCTGAAATATCATTTGCTACTTAAATACGTAAAACAATATTTATTACAATATTCAAAGAAATATATCCAATCTTAGTTCAGTCTTTATTTTAGGACCAATAGTTTAGAGCATAATATATTTGAACTAAATTACTTTCAAAGATTTACTTAACGATAGTTAGAATCCCTATTTATACTATACTAGCAAAACTATTCCACCGGAAACAGCATATTTTTGCTAGGCTGAGTAGATTATATTATGGTGAACGAAGATATACTACACTGACTCCCTAAAGAGAGCGGCATAACTGAGAGAATGATATAACAACGTAATAAATAGTACTCTACTCTCCTCCCCAAAATAAGGGCGATAATACCTTGAAGGATTCATTTTTACTATATATTAAAATGGATTGGTTATAAGGATTTTTAACAAAATAATTTTTAGTTGAATAATAGATTAAAATGATTGTATCCTTCCATTATAGATCTACACAGTGTACTAGAAAATAGTGGCATATACGTCAGAAAGTAAGTGTAATATTTGAAATAAACTTCCATCTTTATACCTTAATATAGATATCTCTAAAATATGGCTGAAATTACAAATGCTGCTTAAATATGGTTTAGTATCCTTCTAATCTTAAAAAAGTACCATAAGCGCTAATAAGTTACGTTTATTTACAATAATATAACATTTGACATGATGTCATAAAAAACACACACGACGTTTTTTTTCTATTTCCATTACATTTATGACTTTAAAATTGAAATTTATAGCAGTAAATATAACAATATAAATAGGAGTATAGGGTTCGAAACGAAATACGACTATACACCGAAACTAATTAATTCAACAGATACACCATTAATGTTAGATATTTTATGGAATGCTCCAGACAAGGAAGGAATCTATTTGATGTAATAATCTAATCATAATAATAGAAAGGGAGAGGAAGACAGAATCACTTAAAGGAGTACCAAGCTTGGAAGAGACCCCACCACAAAAATGCAATACTGTAGACTCCAAACAGGCTTACCAAAAAGTAAGCCATCCAACACCGCAATAGGGAAGGAATGGGGTTATGAGGTTGGCTGACAAAAATATCTTCCCTTAATATATTAAAGTAAAGAGTGATAAACTGTCATATATCCATAAAGAGCTGTGATAAACATCGACATATATTATCCAAAATGTTTACTGTCTCACAACTATTATATAAGTAAATAGTAATTTTATTTATGCTGGGATACTCTTCTATAACCTAAAATAATTCCACAACATTTGCACTATTTCTATTGAAGTACGATCGGAAGTTTACAATACTTTATACAATCACAAACTTGTCAAGCACAATTTTTTTGTATTATTTTTATTACTCAGACTGCTATTCTCATCTTGGATATAATTTACACAACGTTTCAGCTGACGTAGGATCTGATCTTCAGGTGCGTTTTGTCGAACCGGAGAATCTGTACAGAATTTTGAACAAGACCCTTTAGTTAATACGCAGGGGTAGATTGATCTCGTTCCATCAGCCATGATCGGTTAGAAGTCTTTCGTAATTCGTAATTGTATTCGCAGTATCGTTTTGCTCGTATACTCTTAGTTAAAATGTTTGTAACCTGTTTTAAACGTGAATTTCATATTTGTTGATGTTTGTTTCTATCCGTATTAGTTTACCACAAGCATTGCCTCGAGCGCTCTCATCAATGCATGCGTTAGATAGCACTTGTCATTGGCCTTTTATTCCAGCACAATACAAAGACATGAATGGTTTTTGAAGACACTTGAAAACGAAACACTTTCAGAAAACGCCACTTTCTTTCAACGGTTAAATCAATTAAAAACTTAATTTCGCCTTTAATTTGCAGTCATTTTATTACAGTTAATGAACATTTCATGTATCTAATTGATTAATTAGGCGGAAGAATCAATTTCATCAAGTTAACATTTAAAACAGTCGAAGAGATTCAATTGTGCGTCGAAGTTCATTAAAATGTTGCAGGGTGAAGGCTGTTTTTTTTTTCTTAAATGGCTAATTTTCCGCCATCTTCGTTGTTCTGAAATGTTGAAGCCCACATCCGTTGTGTTTGACGTGCCGGGCATAACAGGGAACGTATTTAGAGCCCAGAGCTAACCGACCCGTAATTAAATCGGTTGTGTTATTTTATTCATTTCGATAATTATTTTCAACGATCTTTTCAAAGTGGACGCTTTTTCTCGAGAATGAATTAGAAAAAAAAATATACTAAACAAAAAAAAATAACCGTATTTTTTAAGACTCTTAAAAAACTGTTTTATAATGTCAATATAACTAAAATTATCAAACACGATATCGCGTTTGTGTGTGTATTACTCGTCGATAACTAACTTCGATAAATACTCATTGAACTATATTTTTGATTTATAGAAATTGAATATTTATTGAAATAAGAAAAAAGACTAACATTCACAGGTAACATGAATCGGAACAAATACATTGAAGACATTGCCAAGGCTGTTGCAAAAAGGGTTGGCTTCCTCTACGCTTCAAGTAAACTCTTGACACCTGACATTATCATGTATCTATACAAATCCACCATCCGCGCATGCATAGAGTATTGTAGTCACATCTGGACTGGTGCATCATCCACTTTCCCTCTTAGATAAGGTCCAAAAAAGAGTCGCCAACTTTATAGGTCATCACTATCTACCAAGCTCCAGCCCCTGCCCCATCGCCGAAATGTTGCATCGCTGTGCTTGTTTTACAAATACTTCAATGAATTGTATTCCAATCAACTAGCTGCTCTAGTGCTCCATCGACGCAAATACACTAGAACAACCCTACAATCAGCTAGGCCCTATCCATTCACTGTGGAAGTCCCCAGATGCCGAAGAGCTTTCTACTACAGCAGCCTCTTTCCTCGTGCTGCCAGCCTATGAAACTCCCTCTCTACTCTCTGTTTCCCCGACCGTACCGAGATGCAGAGGTTTAAAACTAATGTAAACAGATATCTCGCGGCACAGCTTCCAACTTAGGATGACACCCATAACCTACTCTCTAATTCTCAATAGCCCTTGGCGTCTAAAGTGGCGACCTGCCTTGTTTGGGGTGAAACATTCTTTTTTTTAAGTAAAAACTCAAAGGCATTTACAAACATCCTATTTGAATCGTAATTTAAAATAATGAAGAGGCGCGGGCTTGCCCCAACTTTTATTTCAACTTTGACCATCACGAGTATACTTGCTTTTATATTTCTGGCTCTATTCTATTGTGAATCAAGTCAGTTGGTGAATGACCAGGAAGAGCTTCATTTTGAATTAATTTTCTCTACGCCATGCACCCGAGTAACCCAGGATATAGTATTACAAGTTAACACTTTCATTTTGTCATCCATGCCCCCGGAAAACTGCGGGTAGCACTGCTATTCAAATAAAAATAAAAGACACACGTAATATAAAAGTACTATGTTTATCTGTATATTTCCTGTGGAATTACACAACTATTGCATTTCAAATTTCTTAACTAGATCCTCTGGATAATGGTGTGTAACATATGCTAGATATATAACTTGTTAAATTTATGTCAAAAATATAGTTTTAAATTAAAGTATATGCAATCGCTTACATCAACGAAAAAAATATCGTACGTCACCGTTTTTGTATTTTAAAATTAAGAAATTTGGTATTTAACTTCAAAATATAACATAATAATTTTTAAATATTTAAATTTTGGAATGTAAATTACATTTATCTAATCAAAGAAAATATTCGAATCAGCTTTTTCAAATCGAAACATATTCTCAGAGATTTGATTATATAAAACACATTTTAGCACTGATATTTACTATTTAAAACTATAGTTGACCCAAACTGCAAGAATACTACAGATTTATCTTGAATGTTTTAGAAAAACAAATTGTAATCCCTCTTCTTCTTTTGAACTTACTGCATAGGGTATTTAATATTTATGAATTGCATCCTTCTCGACACATTTTTTTAAATTTCAAGAACTTATTAATAACAATTAATTCATCGTCTAACCAAATAATAGCAGCAACGTCCTATATGTGGAACAAAATACAGCTGCTCCCCAATCGACTACAAGGTGGTCGTTTTCAAGTCTAATATAAACAAATACTTGTTGAGCCGCACTCTTGAATAATGATTTCCTCTTCTACCTATTCCAGATATTTTCTTTAACCCTCTGGCGGTAGCGTTTATCGTTCAACTGACAATCTATTTAAACCTTATCCACCTCAAGTGGCTACATGACGTTGATAAGCGCTTACCTATTTTAAAAAAACAAACAAACAAGCAAAACTGTATCTGCAAATCTGTGACGGCATTCACTGGGAGACATTTGAAGTGACTCCAAGTGTATTGCTGCGTTAGGCCTATCCATAGGTGACGCCACAACATACCCCAGCCAGTTATTGTTCTATGGTCGACGCCCAAACCTGCGCGAGCTGGCTACAACGTTCAATTCAACTTTCACCATTACGAGTCAAATCCCCAGTTTACGTCCCTTCATTTTGCCGGACACATTTTATTGTGAATCAAGTTCGTTGGTTAATGACGAAAACATTCATTTTAACGTAGTATGAACCCGTTGAGAACTAGTATACGTGTAGTACTTTAATTCATACATTAATTAAATAATTAAAATTGTTTTTATTCCGTTGTTAACTTCTAATTTTGATTGTACAAATTATTAAACCTAAAAAAACAAAAACAAAAAACAACAACAACAGTATTGCAAGGACGGTTAGCGAGCCACTAATTAGAGTGATTAAAGAATAAACATGGCTGAATTTTTATTGGTTTATTTTTCTAGGAAACCGGTCCGATCCACTTGTTTTTGTTGGAAAACATGTATCATCTAAACTTTTTCGTATCCGCGTACTTTTTTCTTTGGCATTTCGTGATGTTGAGTTTTCGAATAGTGGATTCGTTTTCTTTTTAATTACGTTATAAACCTTTGGAAACCAGTCAGTCACCTGTCGACAAGTGGGTTTTAAAGGTCACTGGTTTCTCATTACTTTCATGCATATGTAAGTGTGTCTCCCGACCGAGTTTGGCGACAGGACATCTCACCAACTGTCTTCATATTACGTTACACAAACAAAGAAAGAAATATGAAATAGACTAAAGGCCACAAACTAATAAAGGCAAGATTTTTATCGACAGTAAAAATTCATTGTAAACAATTGATGAAATATGCGCTGGTAAGACATTATGGGATCGTACGTATTCCTTAAAATTGTTAGTGTGTAATGTAACGTAGAGGATATAAAAGTTTATTTCTATTGTTACGTCACATGGTAATTTATAAAACTCGCGAAATATATATATATTTCTATGTACAGGATAATCCCCATAACTAATAAACTGATCATTATGAATTTTGGGGCATATATTTTAAGCAGCATGGTGAGTACCATGTGCACATTATTATTTTTTTGTAAACTTTAATATTTAGTGGGTGCATGTATATAAAGTGAGATATGTGTATATTCTCTCTCTCTCTCTCTCTCTCTCTCTCTCTATATATATATATATATATATATGATTAAAAAATGAGCACAACATTAAAGACACTAAAACTAATACCGCCTGAAGATGATTTGACGATTCAAATCGAAAGTACTTGCAAAAAAGAAAGAAGAATGGAACAAGAAATCCATGGATCATATTTATATCAATTTGACCGAAACATTAGATGGACAATTCGGAAAATTGAAAAAATAAAAAAAAGTCGCATCAAGCAAAACCACTTCGTGTTATTTAATAATGTTTGCCTAAATGAAAATATGCTGCCTAAATACACACAATATATATATTATATATATATATATATATATATATATATATATATATATATATATATATATATATATCGTTGTATAGGATGAACTCCTAAACTAATGAACCAATCATTATGAATTTTGGAACACAGTTGCTAGGCGTAAGGGTGGGTAATATGGAATATATTTCGTTTAATTTTGTTTCATGTGAAAGTTGTAAAAAGAGGCTAATTCTACCATATACTGGGAGTAATTTGTCTTATGTCCAATACGAAAATATCAAGGTACATAACAATTAGTGATGTTCTGGCATTATCGACACCAACAAAAAAAATGTCCAAAAGAATAGATAAGATTTGGCCGGTTTACTTAACCTCAATACCACCTGATCTCTAGCGACGTCCTGACATGCCACTATTGAGATGACGTATTTGTGTTTAAGTTCAATAGGACAGCAGCTTTTGCTTCCCTGCAATCCTGGTTAATGATGTGATATCATCAGCTTTGACTTATTCCGATCGTTGCCGAATGTACTAAGATACATCGATATGATTATAAGCTCTCACTAGGAGTCATTGAAAAGGTGACGTTTTGGAGACAATTCAAGTAATCGAATATGTTAATCTTCTCGATAAGTAGTTAGCGCCGCGACGTCGCACACAAGACCGTTCCGGTTTTATACAATTCTTTGATGGGTCATTTTTTTATTTTCATTATCATCCGAACATTTAATCGCCGGACAGTCATTTCAAGATCCGTCGGCCAGCGCATTATGCGATTATCATTATAGCTTTCTACATCCCAGTGATATCAAAAGCCACTTTCGTCAATTAATATAAGTCACATAGTTGTATGTGTCATTTTTCGTCGGGTGGTCTATACTACAATTGTTGACGAACATCGCATATTTATCGCATTTGTTCCATGTCTGAGAACGCGATATGCTTTGGTAGCAAGCCATCCCATATACATATTTCGTTGAAAACGACGGTTATGGACCACATCATGTTCACACGAGCGTTTGTTTTATGGTAGTATAATATGTTAGCATGGGTTGAAGTATTTTGTTTTCGGCTCAGAAGGGAGCCGTCATCAAGAAATAAGTACTTTTCAGCAACGTCTATATCTATAAAATACAATGTTTGTTTGTTATAGAAATCGACATCTTAACATCTAAATACGGTTTAATAAGGGTTACATTTTTCACATAATCTAAAGACACCGTTGACATTTTTCTTTCGATTACATATGGAGTCACTAGGGGCAATTACTGGTTAGGTCCATAAAATAACTTAAATATGTTAGAACATAAAAAAACGGAATTATTTTTTTAAAATAGATTTTCTTCGTTTCAGAAAACGAAAATCAAATCAAACATAAATCTATCAATGAAGAATGTATTTTTTAAAAAAGTTTTAAAAAACATTTAAATAATCATTTTTTACGGTATTTTACATATTTCAAATAATTACATAAAACACGAATTCGTTTCCATCCGTTAAATCCATTTGCCGTTTTACAGATTTCTTTAAAGAACGCAGCGTCAACAAGTAGGTTTATTTTTTTAAGAAAGCACCACCGCGCTAACAGTTTTTTTTCATTACTTTACTTCATATTGCAGACGTTATTCTTAAGTTTTCTCTCAAGACAAAAACTGTAAACATGACTATATTTTTTAAAAAAAGCATTTCGACCAGCAATATATCTCCACACGGGTAACGTCGGGTGAATACCGCCAGTAAACTATATTTTATTTCAATGTCTAGCTTCGAAACGCGTCTTAAACAATACCGCTGTATTGAAAGTAGGTGTTCTTAAAGCTAGGATTTTAAGTCTTACTTGAGGAGTCTTCATAGTCGGTGTTAACGGTTGTATTTATCGATGATATTCGTGTTGTTGACGAGAATGTTCCCAATTTTCAAAAGAGTGTTATAGGCTGATGTAAATGTTGCTGGAAGGAACAATTACTGGCTGGAGAGGGTAGCGGTTGTGTGGTCAATATCGCCCTTTAACCCATTTAGATTTACAGAGAACAGCGTTCATCGGCGGGCAATTAAGTTACCTCTTACTTCAACCCTGTAATAAAAGTGGAATTAGTTTCGACTTGATTAACCTACCATCAGGAGGTGAGTTATGGATACTTTCATGGTCCTTGGGATTTATTGATTACACTATAAGAGTGGATATGCCACTTCAGCATAATACGAGTGGTGACGTAATTCAAAAAGTTGTCTGTAGTTTGTTAACCACTCTAACGATGGGTCCGAATATATAAGATCTATTTAAAACAAATTAACCAGTTTTTAATATCCGTCTTTTCATTTATCTTTTTTTCCAGGACGGTAGACACAAAGTCAGGTGTTTGTTTTTTATGAAATTGTTTTTGTAGAATGAACTGGATTCGACCCCGACACACCTAGGTCCTCAGTTCGAGTATTGACAAAGGATATTAGGACTAAAGTACATCCACCAAAAAATAATATTTATTCTAATAGAGTAATATATGTGAGAAAAGGCCGGATTACGTTTTAAATAAAACTAGTCCCGAAGGTAATTTTCATGAATTCGGAAATAATTGTGAATGTGTGAATTTACACGGACATTGTTGAGGTTTATTTGATGAAATGTTTAGAATAGTTTTATCTGTGTAATCATGCCATGTATTCTGTGAGATTTCTAAGTATTATATACAACATATATATATATATATATATATATAAATATGTATATACATATTTATATATATATACATATTATATATAATTATATATATACATATTATATATATTTATATATATATATTATATATATATTATATATTTATATATATATATATATTTACATATATATTATAATTTATATATATATATTATATAATTATATATATATTATATATATATTTATATATATATATATATACATGTATATATGTATATATATTATGTACATAT
>OY744518.1:37102707-37120207 GCA_963556195.1 Sepiola atlantica
GTCGGCATTCCCCGGTAGGGGCGCCTAAGGCAGTAAGCAATAAACTTACTCCCCCAAAGAGGGGAGGCAAAGCCTGGGAAGGTGGCCCTCCTAGAACTGCACAGGACAAACCCACAGACCGGCGGAATCAAGCCCCGAAGGACAAGACGACACCGGTCTATAGGGTGCAGTATCCAGCGGAACAGATACTTCACTTTATTCCTAGTCACTTTAATATGCGTATGTGTGCTTTATTTCTTCTGGCCTTCAGCTAGAAGATAGAGAGTACTACTAGAGAAGTTATAAAATACGTAGACATATAATAAATTCGACACTTTTTATTGATATAGATAACGCATATTATAGTAATAAATAATTAATTTAGGAAGTGTATTGTAAACAATATATTACTGCAAGCTATTGGGTTAAACGAGTTTCTAGTAAGTTACTTAAAAATCTTGGCAAACGCTAATTACTCTCATTGACAGCCATCCCATTTCCAGACATGTTGAATACAATCAGGTTTAGATTTTGAATGATCTCTGTTAAAAATTTCTTTATTTAAAATTTCATATTACTTAGTTTATATATATTTATCATCGTAATAACTATAGTTGGCATTACATCGGATAGAAGAGGGTCGTATGTGAAGGTTTCGGAAAATAATAAATGGACTTATACAAGATTATACACGGCAGACGAGAAACAATACATGCGCATGGAAAACATGTCCACATGTTCATCCGTTTCTAGGGATAAAATAAATACGTTTTCTTTTTTTACGTTCTTTTTTCTCCTGTCTGCACATGAAGTTAAAATAACAACTCTACTTATATAAAATCAAAATGGCGTCACTTATATTAATCGACAGACGGAAAAAACATCTATATAGGAAGTAAAGAAATCCAGAGAGAAGTAAGTCCCGATAAAAATATAATAAATTATATAACTAATTTAGACAAATCCTGCTTGTATTCCCTCATTATGTCTATACTTGCAAGAAAACCCGGCGTACTCTTCAGGGTTTCTCTGTGAATCAATGAGAACACCTCTGCACTTTTATGTAAAACGCTGAACACCTAATTAACACCTCTATTCTTATTTTTTAACTTCTATAATTTTTAATTTATAATATAAAATTAAATGTAGGTAAAGGTTGTATTTTATTTTAGAATATGGGTTTCTAAGTGACAACGTAAACCACACGGTAATGTGAACGCTAACCACACAGTAATAGCCCCATTAATCATAATAAAATGTACTTATGAAAATACTATGGATAATATATATATGCTTATAAGGTTAACATTTTTAATCGTAAGATGAATTCGTGAAAACTCCAAATTACCAAACTACAATTGCTATCAATAAACACACAACTATAAATATATATATATATATATATATATATATATATATATATATATATATATATATGAGAAAAAAGGAGCGAGAGAAAGAGAGAGCGAGAGAGGGGGGAAGGAGGAAGATAAGATGATAGTTAACTTGAAGCATTCTTGGAATTGTAATAAATGTATTAGGAAGTTGAAGGCAATGTAGAGAGCCGGATTGAAAAGAAGCTGTAAAGAACAATAATCAACAATCTAAGGAGAAAACTTACAACTATCGATTGTTTTTTCTTTTCATCTTACATAAACATCAAATATAGTTTTAGCTGTGCTATGTCAGGATGATCATTAGAAATAATTTGATATTTCTGCAAAATTTACTCCTTGTCAAAAATAGACAAAAAAAAGTCCGACTATGTGTAATTCAGATGGATGCCAGAAATATATATATATAGTTTTCAATATTTCAGATATATATGTATATATATATATATATATATATTGAAAACATTTAAAATGTATTGTTACGTATATTACGAGTTTAATATAATCATCAGGTGTTTAAAAAAGAAATATAATAAAATTAAATTTAATCCATGGATTTTCAAAGACTTACTTTACTCCTCAGAACAATATATATATATATATATATATATATATATATATATATATATATATATATATATATATATATATATATATATATATATATATTAGTGTGTGTATATAGTTGTGTTTGTATGGATATAAATTGTAGTTTGTGGATGAGAATTAAATTAAAAAAATATCAATGTTGTTTATAGGCCTCTTTAACACAGGACAGGAACTAAGGGAATTAAATGTGTAATGCCATGTCCTGTCAATCTGGATCGTTGAACACTGTTATGACAGCCTACTAAAATATGCCCGCTTGTATAGATAGAAATAGAGTTGTTTCTCTCTTGTCCTCATGGCTGTCGAGTTGGCCGCTTTGTAGAGATTCAGGCTGAAATGTTAAAGGTAATTTTGGTCTGGGTGACGAATCCTGCGACACGCAGAACAATCATCCTCCACACTGACGATTACCGAAAAAAGATGAAAAACTTGTGCATGTAGATGAGAATCAAATAAAATATATTTCACGATAATATATATATATAATTATTTATGACAATATATGTGTTAGCATATACTACCAGTGCCATTTTATTTTGCAGTCTCCTTAAAAGATTCAGCTCGATGATTGTCAATTAGTGTTTTTATTTTATTATAATAATAAAATAAAAACATGGTAATTGGTATATAATATGAACCTGACATATATATATATATATATATATATATATATATATATATATATATATATATATATATACGACTCCGCTGATGAAAGTCCGATTTTCTTGGATCTGAAACCTTGGTCCGGATGTTGTTGTAACACTTTATTTAATATTAATAAATATCATGCTCTTATTAATTATCTAGTTGATTTTACTTTTGCATTAATAATTGAGCACTCTGCTGGGAAACTCTCCCAATTAAGAAATACGGTATATATATATATATATATATATATATATATATATATATATATATATATATATATATATATGCGATAATACACGTGTTAACCACCGACATACGCGCTCTAATTCTTAATTAATACCTGCCCAACCTCAGGAGGTCACTCCTCAGAAAATAACATCGCTTTCATAGCAATTAATGAGAAATAATTAGGATCAATCCCAAATTTATTTGAATCTTAACAGTGGAATGGGTGCCAAAGTCACTTAGCGTCTTTTTTTATATCCGCCATAATCTGACTTTTGTGTCATCTTTGCTCTCCGTAATCCATTCGCTCGTTTAGAAACATTTCGTCTGGGCGGAGCCGATGTAGACTGTGATTTCAATCAGTAAATTCCTTGATAGTAATTGAAGAAAGATAAATAATGTCTAATTTGCAATTAAATGAACTAATTTTTCTGTAGAATAGATCATTTAACGATGCTTATGCTTATAGCATTGATCTGAATAAGTCAAACTTGTTTTAACCACATTACATAAAATACGCGACGCGTGGACGAATCTTAATACTTATATACTTTATATACTTTAATACTTATATAGTTAATAATATGAGATCATAAACGCAACAGATAAAGTTCCCCTCCCGTTTCGCACACAAACACATACACCCCCCACATATATATATATATATATCTCCAAATATGATCTGAGGTTAAGATCGGATTCTAACTCTGCCTGATGAGATCTCAGTTTATAGTAACTGTTGATCGATAACATCGACATGCCAGTGTCGCAGATTTTGTACATGTCCGTGTAAATAAAATTATCATATATATATATATATATATATATATATATATATATATATATATATATATGTGTTTATCCTGTCTAGTTCCTCTGTATGCTTCCCTCTTATCGTCTTTCTTTTACCCCCTCCGCTCACCGCCTCCCCTATACTAGCTCAGTAGGTGTGAAAGTGACAAAGAAAAAGAAAATAAATAAAAATATAAAAAGAAGAAGAAGAAATTAAGAATGTGTCACCCACTTGTCATATTTCAATGTCACTTAAAGTCTTCTCATATGGTCCAATAGGATCATCCTTTCCTTTTTGTGTGTGCCTTCAAAATAAAATTATTTCCAAATCTTCACTTTTCCTGAAGACGTTCGCCAACACGAACGAAACCGGTCAAATCTCTTGTTTTTGCTTTTCTCCTGCATTTTAACCTGTTTTCCATTTGTCATTTTTCACATTATATATACATACATTTATATATATATATATATATATATATTATATGCATATATATATTATATACATATATATATATATATATATATATATATAATGTTCATGAAGTTAGATATTTTAATATATTTGTATGAACTAGATTCATGTCTGACTTAATAGATCATTGAGTTTTTGAACACAGCGCAACGAAATCCAAATATTGGCTATATTTATTTTCATTTATTTTCATGCAAAGGATATAAACATGGATGGTAGATTTTTTTAAAAGTTAAGATTACTTACATTTCTGTAAAAAGTCATACAATAGGTATTAGACATAAATCAATAAATATTACCAAAATGTTATTTTATTTGTGATTATTGTAAAGTGTTCTTCAGAGGCCTAATATGGGCAAAACTTAAAATTCTAAAATGCAAATATATGATTAGACACGAATGAAGCAACATTGCCTGCATTTCAATTAATTCTTAAGACCCCTTAACTTTATACCTTGTCAAATGACTTTTTTTTTCATTTGACTCTAGTCGAAGTTCTCAGGAATAAAACGGTCCCTTTCCTGGGGCTAAACCTTGATCTCCATATGAGAATATTCAATTAAAGTTCTCCTTACCTCTCAAATGTTTAGGTAGTAAAGAAATAAAACACATCAATTTTACTCTCACTAATTGGCCAGTTAACTATGTTATAACATATATTTCTTGTGTCTTACCTGGTTCCAGGACTATAATTTATTCAGTCTGGTGAAATATCTAGCTTACTGTTATTACTAGACGTAACATCACAATGAGAACGTGCACCATTTATCGTATAAGTCAATGTGGGTAGTCATACCGAGGGATATTATTTGGGCTTCAAATACTATGATATCATGAATATTTAGGCAGCGTTTACGTGTATGGATGAAGTATCCTCATGTCAGGTTTTCCTGACAAACCTCTGTACAGAGAAACCTTAGACACTCAAGGATAGTGTCTAGTAGATATTGAAATTCCTCTCCCAGTAGGAATTCAAAATTTATCTCACGTAGGCATTGGAATTCTCTCCAGTAAGCAGTCAACGTCTCTCCGTACATATGTGCATGCGTGTGTCTGTCAACTAATTGTTCATTATTGACAATTGCATGGAGTAAGCGCACAATGGATATACCATATGTGCACTCTTTATAAGTATTATATACATCGTTGATTAAAGCAATGTGTTGCAGTTAAAGTAAAAGTCAGCATTATTTATATAAAGTTGTAATGTTATAACCTGATCCAGTGAATTTTAACCTGCATATCATCTACAGTAGATGAAACGTGTTCGTTGATTAAGAAAAAGTTTGGGGAAAATAGTTAATAATTATAGCTTGATAACTTTTAATAATATAAAATATAAACATTCTAAAACTTTGTCGAATCATGTTTAAAGATTAAAAGAAGATATTATTCCAATTGTAACTTATTTCAAGATCACACGCTTATAAATATCAGATTTATGACTGATAGGAAAAAAATAATGATGTATATCAACCAATTGGTAAACTTTTAAAGAAAAGATAATAAATTATATTTGTGTTTTGGCGCCAAATATTTATTAAAATAAATTAATTACGTTCTTTAATTTGAATCATTTCACATCAACCGCTTAAACATTTCTATTTATGAAAATTATGGCTATGAATAATAGGAGGTTTTGAAATATTTATTTATTTGTTTCAAAACTGAGGGAGAATTGATGATTTGTATTATATGCATCCTTCTGAGTACTATTCTAATATCGGTAGTTATATTCACAACGTTTCGGCTGATGTAACCCCCGACTTTCTTCAGGTGCGTTTTGTCCAACTTGAGAACGTTATAGTCGAAATTGAGGATCATTTTTCTGAACACGGGAACATGTGTGCAAATCCAAAGTCTACACTTTATTTAATATACGTAATAAACTAAAGGAAAACACCTAGATCAGACGGAGAACTGGAGTAAACGACATCATCACCACTATGCGAACGGCTAAACATAGGTGCATAGGCGACCTTTCGAAACATACAGACAAAAGCTGGACAGCGATAGCGACAGAATGGATCCCGAAGCCATGCAAAAGGCCAAGAATCCGGTCGAGAGACGACCTAGTGAGCCAAATGGGTTCTACATGGCCGTGCTTTGGTAGCGATAGAACAAGATGGAAAGAATATACGGAAGGATTCCTCCTCCAAGAGTGATCAAACACCCTAATGCTACTGATGATGAATAGACTTAGTATAGAATTGAATACAGTATGCGAATCAATACTTAATACATGATATATTTGAATACCAGTCAGAGCATTTTCAATATAAGTAACTTCAAACACTACTACTTCTATAGTAATACGTAGTAATACCAAACATCTAGACGAGAGTAGGTTTTTAAGCTCCCAGAATACACACCAAAATTTGGCCTTGCTTCATAATCAGTTCTAAGTGAGAGTCTTCTTGACGTTGAAGGTATAATCTTTATTACAGGATATAATAAACATATACCATAAATAAACACTTCTACTCGGTCAAAGTGTAGTATCTGTTCCGATGGATACTGCACCCCATAGACTGGCATTGTCTTGGCCTTCGGGGCTTGATTTACGCCGGTCTATGAGTCTGTCTTGTGCAGTTCTAGGAGGTCCACCCTCCCAGGTTTCGCCTCCCCTCTTTGGGGAGGAGTAAGTTTATTGCTTACTGCCTGAGGCGCCCCTACCGTGGAATGCCGACGGGGATGCCCAGGCAATTTTTAAACCTTACTTTCCCGACCCGACCTTGGGTTACATCTTACTTGTGGGAGTAAGATAAACACTGGCCTTGTGCCCAAATCCTTGAGAGGAGTAAATCAATACTCGGTCATGGCTGACTAAATAAAGGTTGAAATTGCGTAGAGTTTCCCCGAGTTCGACCTACATATCTCTAAGTTTAACAAGATTCCCAAATTCTACAAGATCTATCTAAAGAAAGTAGAAATTTACATCAGTCGAAACGTTGTGAATAGAACAACCAAGCTGAATAGAGTATTCCGAATAATAAAAATAATAGTTTATTTATCTACGAAACAAATAACACATATTAGAGAAAGACTTAATCAAAAAAATGTTTTTCTCTGATTTGTTTATTACACTTATTATTTCATAATCTTAATTATTTATTTGGAGGTATTTTCTGTCAACTGTTCGAACCTTTTCTTTAATTCTTAGTATCAACTGATTTGGTTCAAAATTTCGCTAACAAACTTGCTGAAGACTGACACAGAATTAGCTTTCTTTAACTCAATATAGTGTTTAGCTGAATATTCGTACGATTTTTAAAAAAAATTTAATTTTCTTTTCTTTACTAATGGGCTACTACTGTACAAGGCCAAAAGCCATTTGAGGATTAAGATTAATAAGATTGATTAATTGCTGCATTGATAATGAAGAACATTATGAAAGGATTTAAAATGATTAATAGAATGAACACAGTGTTATTACTTATGGAGGTAGTTAATGACAAGTATTTCTAGACAGTGGATTTGAAACCAACGATGTTGTAGTCTGCAGTGAAGCAGCCCCGTGAGAATGTGTTCACTAGATGAAATGTTCTTGAAAAGAAAGTCTACCCATAGAAATTACTTCTGGCTCTAGGCACACGGGGGAAGAAAAGAAAAGTTATTTTCTGTTGTGGTAGAGAGACGAATTATTGCTGTAAATGTCTTCCAAGTATAAACCAGAGATTAGAGCTTAGTCGAGCAGACTTAATTTTTAAGAATTATACTTCCATTACTTGAACATTTAATTTTTTACAGAATCCATTCATCTGTCCAACACAGAAGACGATACTGAAAGGCTGACGCAACATAATCTTACCATTCAGAATTTGGCACCATCTTAATCAAAAATTATGAGACGTATATCCCGAAAACTGATTGAACGCTATTGCCGCCAGGGATGCTAACATTCATTAGCCAAGCATTGCTACAGTTAATTGCTTGGCGCCTTGTTTTGCAATTCACTAAACCTTTAACCGCGGCGATGCTTGTTTTATTTTTTTATTTTTTTAATTATTTATTTCCCCACTTATTTTTGTCGAATCTTTGGTTTCATTAATTCCTTCTTTATCATCTTTCCAGATTGAGATTTAAACCTTAGATTCGTATTTTATCAGCAACTAAATAGAAGCCGCAAGCAGATAATAACAAATAGATTGACTGTTTATTGACGGGGATAACGTTTATTGTGGAGTCCGTCCAATGCCTGTAGCTTCAATAAACGATAAATGATTCGAAAAACAATGCAATTATATCTATCTATCTATCTATCTATCTATCTATCTATCTATCTATCTATCTATCTCTCTCTCTCTCTCATTCTCTCTCTCTCTCTCTCTCTCTCTATATATATATATATATATATATATATATATATATAGAGAGAGAGAGAGAGAGAGAGATATCTCTTTTCGTCAACTTACGTCCTTGTTTTCTATGTATCCTTCTGCTTACTGAGTTCTATGAATTCATTTTTGGACCTCCGATTTATAAAATCGGTAAACTTATGTTTTGAGGCATGTCCGTTCGTCCGTCCGGATTTTTCTCCGCAACCATCCATTGAATTTCTCTGAAATTTTGCATGAAGTTGTAACTTTGGTCAGGTTAGAAAGTGACATTCTCCGATTTTTGAAAAAAAATCTGGTTAGCCCGCCAGGGGATCAAAACGCCCCGAAATGGCAAAAATGACATTTTTGGCCCCATAACTTTTCATCTATCCATTCAATTTCTCTGAAACTTGGCCAAAATGTGCAGGCAATTGTTTCTAATAGAAAATAAGTATCGCTGACCTTTGAAAAAATCTGGATCGCGCCCCCAGGGGGTCAAAATTCTCCAACATGGCAAAAAAAACCCTTGCTCCCATAACGTTTGATCCATCCATTCAATTTTTCTGAAACGTGGCCAAAATGTAGAGGCAACTGTTCTGGATATAAGATGAGCGTCCCTGGCCTCAGAAAAATTCTAGTCTGCGCCCCCTGGGGGTCGAAGGGGGGTCAAAAATGACCCAAATTCCCGAAAGGTATTGCATTTTACACATCGAGTCACATAGAGAGGGGGATCACGAAGGCGCGGCTTGTTCTATTTAATCTTACATGTTTATTTGTTTATATGTATCTATTTTATTTTTTCACACAGAAGTATCCAAGAACTACAAACTGCGTCATGCTTGTTTCCAAGAATAAACGCAATCTTTTTCTCTATCATATACTAGACGCACCCGTTACCCGAAGGAACACAACCATTACAACTATTTTCTCTATTTTGTATTTCATTCGAAAATTCATAAACGTGAACGCACATTTTATGACCGTTTTCTTTGACAAATAAAAACAATAAGTCTCTTAATTATTGTCGTAAAGAGACTCATACCGTTGCCATTTAATTCACCTACGTGTTTCTGGTATGTAAAGAATAACGCATGTAAATAACATGACGACGCTAAAACGAGTCATTCTTACTCTAAATTAGTCACGTTGCCGGGGCCATGAATTCGCCAACCGTAAAGAGAATAAAATGAAAACGGGACCACGTGTAGGCCGTGCTGCCTTGGAACGGGATCTTGGTGGCTGAGCAGTCCGTGGTCGGGTTGCTTGCAACACCCCACTTCGGCCCTTACTTCGACTAGACGGAAGGTCAGAGAGGCCCGATTCGAACAATCGGCTGCTAACGTCATGCCTTAGCATCTATAAGTTCATCCCCAACAGTATTATTTTATCTGATTCGTCTAAGAATAAACACTATCATTTATCCTTTATAGTTTGTTAACCGATCACTATGAATTTTGACGCACAGCTACTCGCGGTCAGGCGAACGAATATGAGCTATATTTGGTTTTAATTTGGGAAAGGGCGTGTAAACCCCCCCTCCCTTGAAAATAAGGATACCTTCGATTTTCATGAAATTTTAACAATAGGTATTTAACATCACTATTAAACATCATTAATAAATATTGACCACATTTAGTTTCGTTTGAGTACTTAAAATGGCTTTTAGGAGGTTTATATGGCCACAATCTTCCATTTCAAAATTCCAATATCTCAAATTTACATCGAGTTTTATTGAGTTACTAAGCACCAATTAAACCACATTTACTGATTTTAATTTTTTTTTAAAAACTCTTAAACTTAATTTTAGGTATTTTCTAGGATCCAAATAATGTAAAATATTATAACCAAAATTGGAATACGGATTCAAGACAGTTAATATTATTAAAACTGGTTTAAAACTGGTGCAAAACTTGTTCGGAAAGTTGGTTTTACCCGTCTCGGGACCTATATTATTTTCCTTTTGTATAATAATCGATAACTAACACGGTATTAATCTTTTTAAAGCTACCAAGACTGACTAAGTTTTAACTCGTTTAGAAGAAATACCGTAAAATAACACTAGTTATAGTAAATCCGCGTACCATTACTAACAGCGTCAACTAAAAACAATGTCTTTCAAAGCGACATAGATTTTTTATTTAAATTTTTTTTTTTATCATAGTTCACCCCAAACAAGGCAGGCTGCCACTGTAGGCGTAAGGGGCTACTGAGAAAGAAAAAGGGGATGAGATTCAACCTAAATTAGGAGCCGCGCATGAAGATGTCTGTTTACATTGGTTTTAAATTTCTGTATGTCAGTAGCGTCAGGAAAGCAGGAAGCAGGAAGCAGGAAGGGAGTTCCAGAGTCCAGCAGCACGAGGAAAGAAGCTTTTGGAGTAGAAAGCTCTACGGAATCTGGGGACATCCACAGTGTATGGGTGGGATTTGGCAGATTGTCGGGTAGGTCTAGTAAATTTATTCTGAGATAAGAAAAAATATTAAACAAGTGAAAGGCTTCATAATTTGTCCGCATACACAGAACACTTATAATTATCAAATGATTCCTCAAAGCATGATAGCCGATCAAATCCAGACATCTAGCCGTACGGCTCTGTATATTGTTTTAATAAATATTCGTATTTCTGAAAAATCGAAAAAAAACAAGCACCATTTAACAGTAGAACAATAACAAAAACACGTTTTTAAAAGAGAGGAAGGAAACGTTTTACCATTTCATGTCTGCAACTCAGAAATCTGTTTTCTTTTAATTACGAAGGCGGGAAAATGGTCGTCACGGATAGAACTGTATATGGCTATTCTTACAGCAATCAATCATGTCATGTCATAGGAGGAAATGGTGTAAAATTATATTTTAAGTAACTCAAGTTTGACGCTCTGTTTGGAATTCCTTCTCTTGACGCGAGAGAAATATTATCTGAACTTGCAGATAGAAGCAAACATGATATTAACGGTATTTTTGTAATCATTCCATGTGACTGTGGCAATGTTATACCAGACGATGGATGATACGTAAAAAGGCGTGTAGCACGCCAGCGGGCTTGCGAAAACGTAGACATCATTTGAAATGTAGCGATAAAATTATGCACTTTGTATGTATTTCGTATAGAATAAAGATTACGTAAAATTTCGATTACGTATTAGAAAATTAGAAAGTCAAACTTGGGTTTACTTTCATCAGCCTCGTAACTCTCGCTTCTCTTATTTTCTCCTTTGGTCCTCACTTTCCATGAGCGATGTTTCTGACATTGCTATTTTCTGGGTCGGAATCTATCCATATTACACTTATTGTTGGCTAGTTTCTATTTATCTTCCTCCCACAAGGTAAGATGTGACACAAGGTCGGGAAAGTGGGATTTGAAAAGCCAGCGCCCGAGAAAGTGAGCACTCTGGCTGTTTAAAAATTGTCTGGGCAGCCCCGTCGGCATTGCCGGGTAGAGGCGCCTCAGGCGATTAGCAATAAACTACCCCCCTCTCAAAGCCTAGGAGGGTGCACTTCCTAGAACTGCATAGGACGGACAACCGATAGACCCGCGTAAATCCAGACCCGAAGGCCCGGACAATACCGGTTTATTGGGCGGGGTAAAAATTGGCTAGTTTTTCACCTTGAAGTTGTAATTATATTCTTAGCTTCTCACATCAAGCGATGTCTGGAGCGATTTCCATAAAAAAGGGGAATTTTGTGATATTTATCGGAAGGGTTAGGGTTAGGGTTAGAGTGGCGCAGTTCGTTTCTAATGTTACTTTTGCCAGTCTACTCTACTCATTTATTGGCCTTTTGGCTAAGATCAAAGTGTAGTATCTGTTCCGATGGATACTGCACCCATAGACTGGTATTGTCTTGGCCTTCGGGGCTTGATTTACGCCTGTCTATGGGTCTGTCCTGTGCAGTTCTAGGAGGTCCACCCTCCCAGGCTTCGCCTCCCCTCTTTGGGGAGGAGTAAGTTTATTGCTTATAGCCTGAGGCGCCCCTACCGGGGAATGCCGACGGGGCTGCCCAGGTAATTTTTAAACCCCACTTTCCCGACCCGACCTTGGGTCACATCTTACTTGTGGGAGTAACATAAAAACTGGCCTTGTGCCTAACTCCTGGAGAGGAGTAAATCAATACTCTACGCTTTTGGCAAACTGCAAATTGAGAAAAATTGTTTGTTTTGTTTTTTTAATTTCTAAGACAATCATTAAGAGATGAACTTAAAGCAACAGGATGTTCAACCAAACACCAAAAATATTATGTTTCGAATTTTTTATATAAGGATTGATAAGTTGTATTATTCGGATTATTAAGACTATTTCCCTTACCTTGAATGTTATTCTCACAATGTTGCGAATGATGTTACCTCCGATCTACATCAGGTGCACCTTGCCCAACATGGACATCTTCACTGCAAACTAGAGAACCTATACGTAATTTCGAACTCAAACCTTCATTTAATACACAAGTGTAGATTGATCTCCTCCCGTCAGCCATATCTTAAGTAATGTTTATTTTATTCTTAATAAGTATCGCCTGCAGTGTGGATTGAACTTTCAATCTTTAGACAACTATCACTTAGAAATCAGCGTAATTTAACATCTTCATCCGTTGCGTCACGTGTAAATATTCACAATTATCGATAGATTACTAAGTTCGATTTAAAAATTCCCGAGTTCAACACGATGCGCTTAAAGAAGGTCGGAGGTTTAATCGGCCGAAACGTTGTAAGAGTAAAATCCAAGATGAAGACAAAGAAAGTGTTATTTCTAAATGTTCCTTCTCTTTCACTAGTTGTCCTACCAGTACTCTCAACTCTATTAGTCTTAATTGAGAGAAGGAGGGATGGATTTACGTGTTTTCTGAGGGTATTAGTGAAAGCGATTACATATACCCGCTCAAACTAGAAGCCGGAGCGCCGAGTACGCGTCCATAACTGCTGCACTTCTCTTTAATTGAATTTGCATTTTCTATCAATCAATCTGTTTGCTTCGTTCAACAACTTATTTAAGCGTAACTTCCACCGTAAAATGTCCATTTTGTTTCGTCTATGACCGACGCCTTACAATTCAGTGCATGTCTTTTCGCAGGCTGCGTTCTGCATTCAAATTCCTCGAGAACATTCTTAAGAAAACCATTCGCTAAAACGTACAAGACAATCAATGAAACGAAGGAAGGAAATACTATTTCAGGAAAATAGAAATGAAATCCACATCGATATTTGACGAGAAAAGCCGGCCATCTTGTTTGGCACTATATTTTTGCGGGGGTAGTTGAAAGGATTGTTGAGTACAAAAGGAGAGAAAATCAGTTTCGTATAAAAATGGATGAGACTCAGAAAGAAAGATTAAAACTGAGATCGGGAGAAGGGATTATAGAGAAAGTATAAAGCGTACGCTTATTGACCAGAAAAAAATGCATTTAAAGAGATACAATAAGTACAAATACGTCATAGAAACAAGAAAAATGAATTGGAATATTTAAAAAAAATGATTTAAAACACGTATGATAGGCATAGATTTACATGAACAATAGTCAGAGAAAGGGTATAGAATAAAAAAGGTAGTCACACGGAGAGAAGACAGAGATATGAAGGAAAAAAGATAGAAAAAAGGAGAAAATATAATAATGTTAATTCTAAGTACAAATAAAGTGAGACAGTAATCAATCACAAATATATATATATATATATATATATATATATATATATATATATATATATATATATATACTGCACCAGGAAATGCGGGAATATAATATTGTAAAACACATGAAATTTGTAAAATACATGAAATACAAGTAATATATTGTAAAATATGTGAAATATTGTAAAATACATTAAATATATGTAAAATACATTAAAGGAATCCGGATTTGGAAAATCAAAGATGCAAAAAATCAATACCAAAAAGTCCGAAAATCCAATACCAGTAACATCTTAAATAAAAAATTCAATATCTGAATAAACAAAATGCCAAAAAAAAAGGGTTTTCGAAATGTTAAAATAAAATAAACAAAATTTCAAAAAGCCAATTCAGAAAAATCTCGAAGCAGAGTAAATTTTAAAATTCGCAAGTAATAAATGTATATAATTGAGAGAAAAAATATAACTCCCTCATAAATCCGAATTCAAACAATTTCGGACACAACTTCTTAGTAATATAGCAGGAAATATCCCAGCAGAGTGCTCGATTAATTAAGAATTAAAGTTTAAAATTAAAAATTAAGAGCGTAATATTTATTTATTTTAGTACAGAAAAATTAGTACAACATTTGTTTTATATATATCTTTATATCTCCTCCCGTTTAAATATCAAATGTTACTTTTCCCCCTCCCCCTTTTTTTCAAACCTTATTAAACGTTCCTTACACTAAATTTAAACAAACATACATAACACTTTAAGCAAATAACGCGTCCAAACGAGAGTGACACGTGACTTCACATTTCCGAAACAGATGACAACAGAAGCTGAAGAGAGCCGGATGGCTAAGTCCTTCCGTGCTTGAAACCGACGATACGAATGTTGTACTAATTTTTCTGTACCAAAATAAATAAATATATATATATATATATATATATATATATATATAGAGAGAGAGAGAGAGAGAGAGAGAGGGAGAGAGAGAGAGGGGCACTTAAGTATGTGTATATATGTATGTACAGGTAATCTTTTAAATTAATGAACGGATGATTATAAATTTTGAAATTAATATTCTAAGCAACACGGTAGGCATTTATTTTATTTTGTAAATGTCAACATTTAGGATGTGCATGTATATCATTTCTTTTACTTTTATTTTATAATTAAATATTATGGACCGATCATTATAAATTTTAGAATATATATTCTCGGCAACACGGTTAGAAACATAGGCATATTATTTTTCTTTTTGTAAACTTTATCATTTAGGGGTGCTCCGACACAAACATGCCTTCGCCCACACCCAAACTGACATTCGTTTCTAAATAACTTAAAATAGTTAAATCCATTAAAATTATTAAAGAAAAAAATAGCTCCACATCAAATTTTTGATAAATGAATCTTTAAAAGGATCGTTTCACGCGCTTGAGCGTCAATAATATCTATGTGTTTGGTAAAATTTTGAACTATTCAATGTATCATTATGAATTACTACATTATATTTTTGTAAACTTTAACATTTAGGGATGTGCAACCGAAACTGTACCATGCCCCCCAAAGAAAAGACGCATTTAAATATACAACTAATGTTATATATATTTCTCATCTGAGAAAGATACTCTACTAGTATATATATATATATATATATATATATATTCCATGATAAATGGCAGTATACTGAAATCATGTGCCCTTAATAGGGTTAAGATGAAAATTTATATACACTAAATGTACAAAAGCAAGGAAATTCCCAAATTTTTACACTTTTATTGTCATTAATTAAGGGTATGACTACATATCAACCAAACCATTTCATTATCACATCACTACAGTATAAATCTCTATGCATGAGTTGATTAAATGTGTGAGGTGCGCTGAAGAAAAATTCCTACCAGTAAAATACATAGCCCTGTTGTGCTCGAATACCCTTAATGACAATAAAAGTGTAAACATTTGGGAATTTCCTTGCTTTTGTACATTTAGTGTATATGAATTTTCATCTTAACCCTATTAAGGGCATATGATTTCAGTATACTGGCATTTATCATGGAATGTCACTACTTTTGTAAAGGCTATGCCTCAATACAATGGTCATTTTAAAGTTTTTAAAAAATTTTCTGGAAAACTGAGGTATATAGTAAACTGAAATTAAAATGCCATCAACTAGACCCTAGAACCTCTATCTCTGCCAAAAATCAGCTGAATCCATCAAATAGTTGATGAGATACAGAGTGGCACATACGTACGTACATACGTACGTACGTACACACGGATACCATGAGTTCATGATTGAACTTTCTGGATCTCTGGGTTGCCTTGACAAATGATGCTGAAATTCTACACAATTATAGAACCAATCAAATAAAAATGTTGTGCAAAGTTTTAACTAATTTGTTTTATTGGTTTTTGAGTTATGATTGATCAAAGAAATGAGATTTCCAGCATAGGCCATTCTTGAAGTCTATTAAGGAATAGAGCGCTCTCGCGCCTCCCTTTATATATATATATATATATATATATATATATATATATATATATATATATATATATATATATATATATATATATATATATTCATTTTCCCTCAGTGTACGGTCTCAAAAATCAAGGGACCGCTTCCAGGGACTAACACCTTATCTCTATATGAGATACATAGATATGAGTGTTTAACTAATTTTCTCCTTTACCTCTCAAACGTTGAGTTAGTAAAAGAGGTGAAGAACATTATTTCTTCTCCCCTACGTTATATTATATATTTCTTGTCGTCTCTTGATCTTACCGGATTCCAGGTAACGAATTCATCTTGTCTGCCGGTGTCTCCAGCAAAGTGCTGTTACTTGAGGCAACACCACTCCGAGAAAGTGCGCCATTTCTTGTTTCAGCCAGGATATAGCCATCTCGAGAGGATCTTATTTAGGGCTTCGAATGCTGTTATTTCGAACATTTACTTAGTATTTACTTGTAGGGTCAGATAACCTCATGACAGGTTGTCCTGGCAATCCCTTATACAGAGAGACCGAATACATAAGGGGATAATGTCAAATAGGTAATTCAAACTCCCGAGTAGGTAATTCAAACTCCCAAGTAGGTAATACAAACTCCTCTTAAGTAATTCATATTTTGTTTCATTTTACTTCAGTCAAAATTTCCAGAAATCAAGAGGGCCCCTTCTTGGGGCTAACACTTGATCTTTATATTAGATACATAGATATTCGAATATTTTATTAATGTTCTCTTTATCTGTCAAACATACAGTGAGTAAATAAGTAAAAGAACATTCATTTTCATCTCACTACTTGACCAGTTATCTATGTTATAGTATATCTTTCTTGTGGTCCCTTGGTCTTACCGGATTCCAGGACAAGAAGGCATCTAATCTGGTGGAGCATCCAAGTAAGTGCTGTTACTTGAGGTAACATTACTTGAAGAAGGTGTACCATTTCTCG
>OY744518.1:37125207-37132707 GCA_963556195.1 Sepiola atlantica
GTCGATTTCATGTTCCCATGGGAAATACATTTATAAACAACTGGAAATCTTATTTATAATAACATGACATTTTAATAAGTTTTTTTTCTAATTTCAATTGCATGTTAAATAGTTATTTATTATTTGGAATTGTGTTAATTACGCAATATCTGAAGTAAGCTCACTAACATACACTTATCTAAAAAAATAAAGCTACTTAATTTATGAAATTCAACACGGAAATTGCCGGATTTATTGATGCTTTCATATAGTTTTGGTAACGTTGAATTATTTATCTAATTTTTTTAAGTTAGATATATTTATATCTTTATATACTTGCATGTACACGATTCACTTTTAAACTAATTAATATTATCCAAATTTCAATGTTGTATGTTAAATTGGTTTTAGGGGGCATACTATGGGCGCAACCTCCCATATGAAAATTCGAATATATTAGATGTGTATGGCAAATAACACCCTACCCGAGAGTTTAACATTAAACTTCTCGGCCCAACATTCACAGGTAACATGAATTGGAACAAATACATTGAAGACATTGTCAAGACTGCTGTAAAGAAGGTAGGCTCCCTCTACCGTGCTAGTAAACTACTCACACCTGACATTATTCTGTGTTTCTACAAAGCTAGCATCCGCACATGCATGGAGTATTGTTGCCACATCTGGGCCTGTGCACCATCCACTAGTATCTTTCTTTTTAGACAGGGTCCAAAAAAGAGTCGCCAACTTAATAGGCCCCTCACTGTCAACCAAGCTCCAGCCTTTGTTAAATCGCCGCAATATTGCCTCCTTATGCTTGTTTTACAAATAATTTAATGGATGGTGTTCCGATGAACTTGCTGCTCTGGTGCCCCTCAACGTAAATACACTAGACCAACCCAACAATTAGCTAACTCCCATCCATTCACTGTAGATGTCCCCTAGATGCCAGATAGCCTTTTACTCCTATAGCTTATTTCCTCGTGCTGCCGGCCTTTGGGACTCCATCACGACTGTACTGACATGCAGAGGTTTAAAACTTATGTAAACAGACATCTCGTAGCACAGCATCCAACTTAGGATGTCACCCAAAACTTCCACCCTACCGCCTGCCTTGTTTGGAGGTGAACTATGTTAAAAATTGATCCATATTCATGAGAGACCAATCAAGCCCGATTTCCTTAATTTTATGGTCTTATAAGATTCTTTAAGCGCAAGCACCAACATTTCAGAGATGTCCTAGAGTCAAAATAATGTAATAGATTTGGATCAAAATTGGTATAAGGATTCTTGACATAAGGTTTAGTGTCATTATATATGGATCTTAATCGTTATAAGGTGACATAAAACCTTTGCAAAATAAATGTTACCCGTAATTGGACGGGTATTCTTCTTGTTTGTTATGAATGAATGTTTGAATTTTCTCAAAGTTAATCTCTCTTCCGTAAATTGTTGACGACATGCCGTTGTAATTAAAAAAAAGAATGCAAATGAAGTGAAACGTATATAATAATAACTCATCATCTAAAAAATTAAAGCGAATTATGTTTTAATAGTCAAGATGTTCTTAGTCAGATACAATGCTCTGTAAACACTTCTCCCGTTCATTACTCAATAGTTGTCATGCGCCGCTTTCCGTTACACTATTTTCTATTACGACCCTCCGAACATTTCATTTTGAAGTAAGCCACATCCTGTAACAGATTTAACAACAAACCGCTATCCTGCACACCAATTTACCGTTTTGTCTTATACAATTTTCTTGTGTAACATTTTGTAACGAAACACTTTCCTGTACAGAATTTAACAATATGCATTTTACTGTACACAATTTTATAGTAATCTTTTTTTGTTAAACCATTTTGCCCAAAAATCGCTTTTCTCATACACCATTTTGTTGTAACTATTTTCTTCGTACACCATTTTTAAGTGAACGCTTTTACGTGCACCTATTTATAGTTAGTCTTTTGTATTACCCCATTCTCCATTGCTTGTATTTCTCTAACCTATCGTTATTTTGTTGGTAGGTGTTCGACTGAGCTCCAATCTCTATGTAAAACATTTACAGCAAAAACTCGTCTAGCTACGACCACTGTAAACAATTCCATTTTCCTCTGTTTACCTAGAGCTAAATGGAACTGCCATGATCACAGTATATTTTTAATAACTGCCCGTCTGTGGAGGGCAATACAAAGGTACTACTTGCCAACTGACTACAGCATGGTCGCTTTCAAGTCTAATGTTAACGAATTATTGTTTAGCTGCCCACTGTAATAATAAAATTCTGCCTTGATCAAACCATCATCTGCAATCTTCAATATGTTTGCCTCACTATACATCTGAGCCAAATCCATTGACCCATGTTCTAGAGTGACTTTTAGGCTTTGATGAGCGGTGACTCGTTTGTATAAAAAAAACAAAAAAACAAAAAAGAGTATCTTCTGCGCACCATTTTGTCGTAACTCCGTTTCACGTCCACACTTTTCTGCCGTAAGATCCTATACAATAAAACGTTTTGCAGTATTTTTTTTTATTTCTAATATATTTTTAGATGCCCCAGGAAATTTGTCTGGTAGTCGATCATGTTTACGTTTGAAAAATGGATTTTTTATCGAATACAAATCTGAAGTAGCATTTGTAAATGTGTTCACGCTATCCACATAAAGCTCGTGCCAATCATATAGTCGTTCGCTCTGTCAGTTTGTCACGCTTAAGAGTAAAATAAGATTTTCGGCGTTAACCGCGCACATTGAGAGGACGCTTCTTTCGAAAATCCGTCCTCGTTTTCATACTGACGCCATCTTTGTTGTAAGCAACTTCTCGATTAATGCATCGTTTTTTTTTTTGCTACCCGAAACGATAGTAGAAAATAAGCATATACAATCATAAATGGTTTGTCATATGAGAAATGCCAACTTGGTTGTCGACATGAACGGGCAGATCCCATACTGAGGCGTAAAATTGCTGATGACATTCGGTCACTGAAACGGTAGGGGTAGAGAGCGAGTTTGACGTGTGAGTAACTTAAGAAGACTTATTTTTATATTTTATGCAAACCGAAAACTATAACCAGTGTTGCCCGGGAAATTTACATCGACATGTGCGTCTAAATCAATTTTACCTAACAAGAACACGAATATGACACATAGCAATCGATGATATATTAGTGAAAGTATCTCGTGCAAGATTTAGTGAATCTATCCTTTGTAAATTTAAAGCCTATATCTGTTTATTGTTTTTTTTTTTTATTATTATTATTATTATTATTATTATTATTATTAGTAGTAGTAGTAGTAGTAGTAGTAGTAGTAGTAGTAGTAGTTGTAGTATTTGTATTAGTATAGGTTGTATTAATATTAACCTGAGTAGTTCAAGTGCTGTAGTTTAATCCTTATAGGTATTGCCTGTGAATTCCGTGTGCTGGGGTTGTGTTCTCTCCGCGCTAGTGAATTACTTTCACTAATACATTTGGGAAAATTATAAATCCATTTATTTGTATTTCAAGCTATTGAATAAATAGTAAGGTTGAGTAGAGTTCCCAACTTTTGTTAAGCAACTAATCCAGAAGCAATAAAATCTCCGAAATAACATCAGTATCTCTTTGCTCATATAAGCATTGTTTCTAGTCGCCCTAGACGTCTCCTTCCTACTGTACTCAATTAATGCTCGTCCAGGAGAGGTGCGCCTAGTGATTTCGCTATCCTTGTTTGAATATAGACTCTCAACGCAGCCAAGCTTACGTATTGCAGGCCTCTGGAACTGAAAGGTCTTTTTAGTAGCACCTCAAGGCTTATTCACACTAAATTTATTGCAATTCTGTCAAGTAGTAGTTAAGACTATAAGTGCCCAATACATACAATAAGTTATAATTTAGACAGGCGATTCTTGGTTATAGACTGAAACCAAGTTTCAAACATTATAATTGAGATGTTGAAACGTAAGAACACTACAAATATAAAATGGAAACGTTATAGTTAATCGAAGCGTTGTAGAGAGATAACTAAGGTCCTGATTAGATAAATGAGATCAAATGTTAAGATAGAGTGGAATTTTTAATAGTCAGCAATTAAGTAGGAGGTTGATACGTAGCAACTGTGAAATTGTATGGCTGTCTTCGGCCGATACACTGAGTAATCTATATAAAGGCATTATAATAGAACTTTCCAATGAATTTATGATGAAACCTAACAATCCGGACCTAGATGATGGTTCGCAGAATAAAATAAATGAATATTATGAGTATAAAAATTCTACAGATTCATCTATTCATCCTAAGCCAGCTTCCAACTACGAAGAAAGGAGACTGATTTAGTTGGTTGATTGATCACACTTAGAGTATATTTAGGTGACAAATAAAACAAGAGATTCCGGTCCACACGTCAAGGTTTAAGATGTGGTTCTCTCCCACTAACTTTATATATATATATATATATATATATATATATATATATATATATATATATATATATATATATATATATATATATATACATATATATATATATATATTCATATATATATATATATATATTCATATATATATATATTCATATATATATATATATATATATATGAATATATATATATATATATATGAATATATATATATATATGAATATATATATATATATATATGAATATATATATATATGAATATATATATATATATATGAATATATATATATATATATGAATATATATATATATGAATATATATATATATATGAATATATATATATATGAATATATATATATATATATATATGAATATATATATATATATATGAATATATATATATGAATATATATATATATATATGAATATATATATATGAATATATATATATGAATATATATATATATATATATATATATATATATATATATATATGAATATATATATATGAATATATATATATGAATATATATATATATATGAATATATATATATATATATGAATATATATATATATATTAATATATATATATATATATGAATATATATATATATATGAATATATATATATGAATATATATATATGAATATATATATATATATATGAATATATATATATATTTATGAATGTATATATATACATATATATATATATATATATATATATATATATATATATATACATTCATACATATTAATATTAATAAATCTTAGCATTCTTGTTACGTCTGAGTATGAAGAAGAAAAAGTGTGAGGAAAAATGCAACCTCATCTCACTAAAAATGTTGTGATTTATATTAAACTTAAAATATATTATGATTTAGAGCTGACATTTATTTTAGGGAAGGGAAAATAACAATAAACAATTTAATATATTTTGTTATAATGAATAAATAAGTGAACATGACCAAAATATTACTAAAATAAACATTACGAAATTAATGTGACTTCATAAAATTCTGGCTACTTCTATGGGTTTTTTAGTTTGAAGAGGCACTGTCAACTTAACTTATTTTGCTCAACTCATTTGGAATACCTTATAATTAATACAAGTCCAGCTTGTTTATATATATATATATATATATATATATATATATATATATATATATATATATATATATATATATATATATATATATATATATATCCCGAAACAGTTTTTGATGGTAAACACTGCTGATCCCTTAAATAATGTTAAGACTAGCGTAAATTCTTGGAAGCAAGCTAATATAGTGACTGCAAAAAGTAAATTGACTTACAAAAGAGTTATTTTCCACCGAACGACTTGGGACTAAAATGTTTAAAACATTTTTTTCTATATAGTTTTAATGGTTGAGAAACTCCCGAGAATATATATATATATATATATATATATATATATATATATATATATATATATATATATATATATATATATATATATATATATATATAAAGTGGTGAACTAAAAGCGAACTTTTAGGAAAGGTAAAACCTATTGTGAAAAGTATACAGCTCAATATCCAGGATAGAGCAGATATATATGTAGAAGGATAAAAAGGAATTAGAAAAGCAAAAGTCAAATCGTATTTCTATTCAGTTGCTCAGAGCAAGGTATATTCCGCAAAAAGGCAATTTATTCAAGTTAAATATTTCTTTAAGCCAGGCTTTTCAAAGATCAAAATCTTATCATCAGAGAAATCGCTGGGATAGATAAGTTGGCAAAGGCCAAGATTTAAAATTTGAAAAAGTAAAATAAAAATTGTAGGGAAAAACACAAGGCAAAACTCTGCCCGAATGCAAGCAAATGTCCGATTGCAAAAAAGTCCGGTGTCAAAAAGTCCAGCGGAGAAAGTGAAATGTAGATAGGTAGGACGTTAAAAGACACGAGAAGTGGAAAGAAAAGATTCAGAGTAAAATTCCAAAAAACCACATCTTCAGGTGCGGCGAAGATAGATAGAATCCAGAGGGTCATGTGTGTGTGTGTGTGTGTGTGTGTGTGTGTGTGTGTATTTAACATATGCCTATGCTATCAAACGGCGCTTAATAAGAATAATATATTAAATATAATTAAATATAATAAAATATGAAAATGATATTTGGGACTGGCAGTGAGATTTTCTCTGAAACTTTTTTCACTATTTTCGTTTTCCTTGTGCCTCCAATTTGTATTAATGCTTTTCATAGACACTCCTAGCTGGAGATAAAAAAAAACAAGTGCCAGCGTGAGATGGAAACAAGTTTATTAATTAAAATATATGGGGCATGCCGTCAAAACAACTGCGGTTGACACGCACAGAGAAAAGCCATCCGAAAAAACACAGTGAAATATTTCAAGTAATCACCCGTAAACTAACGCACTTGCTTTTAACCACATAAACACGTAGAGAAAACCGTGACAGAAAGGAATACTTTCGCAATTTTTTAGATGAGGATTGATAATTTCTATTATTTACATTATTACTGTTTTCATCTTGGATTTTATTCTCACAACAATTCTGCCGATGTAACCGCCGACCTTCTTCAAGTGCAACTTCTCGAACTCGGGAATATTTAATCCACCCGATGTACCCGATCCGCCAGCCATGACTAGGTTTTATTTACTCCTCCCAGGAGTTAGGCACAAGGTCAGTTTTATCTTACTCCAACAAGTAAGATGTGACCCAAGATCGGGTCGAGAAAGTGGGGTTTGAAAAGCCAGCGCTCGAGAGGTGAGCTCTCTGGCCATTTAAAAATTGCCTGGGCAGCCCCGTCGACATTCCCCGGTAGGGGCGCCTCAGACAGTAAGCAATAAACTTACTCCTCCTCAAAGAGGGGAGGCAAAGCCTGGGAGGGTGGACCTCCTAGAACTGCACAGGACAGGCGTGCAGTATCCATCGGAACAGATACTACACTTTGATCTTAGCCAAAAGGCCAAGCAGCCATGACTAGGTTTTATTTACTCCTCCCCAGGAGTTAGGCACAAGGCCAGTTTTATCTTACTCCCACAAGTTAGATGTGACCCAAGATCGGGTCGAGAAAGTGGGGTTTGAAAAGCCAGCGCTCGAGAGGTGAGCACTCTGGCCATTTAAAAATTGCCTGGGAAG
>OY744518.1:37135207-37137707 GCA_963556195.1 Sepiola atlantica
TAATCTATTAACAAAATAGTTGGCGCATCTCGAAATACAGAGACCAAAACTTTGCCTGCTGATGTGCGTGTCATTGGTCGCTTTGGATAGCTTTCACCTGCTGCTGCCCACTCAGCTCACTGCTGATTTGACTGCAAAGTGTAGTGCTGGATCCATATTTAATCCATTGTTACATATTGACGCAAAAACTCTTTTTTGTAGTGCTGAAACAATTTCAAACGACGCATTGAATCGTCGACGCGTTGTTGTTTGTGATCGAATGTGATTAAACGTCGCACTACATTCAACACAGCTATCTCATTAACAAATTCTCATGCAAAAAATGGTGAATATATTGTTTCTTTTGATATCTAAAACGTCTCTGCTATTTCAGACAACTTAATTTTACGATCGACCCAAACGAGTTTGTTGACGCTTTCGATTGTTTTCCGAGACAAATGCTTAATTTGAGCGACGTGAACGTTCACCATCATTTGAATGTGTACGACCACGTTTAATGTCAGCATACCAACGTTCAACCGCTGATTTCGAAGGAGCAAAGTCCGAATACAACTTATCAAGAAATTGCTGTGTTTGAACACTAGTTTCATATCAGAACGTAATTCTTTATCAAGACACGAAATTCAGATTCAAAAGTAGCTTCACTTAAATAACTGTAATTTGTAAACTAATAATCTGATTGGACTTAAATATTGGCACGTGCTTTATGAAAATCAAATATAGTTTTTATTAGTGGCGCTATCCATATGTCTGGCCAATGGCCCATTGATTTATGTGTTACGTAACAAAGTTGTTTTATCTTGATATTTAGCTGCATTTACAGCAATCATTCAATCATGCAAACATTTATTCTAGTTTTTATGAAATTATAACGAATTCTTATTAAGCTAATGTTTTCGTGTTTATTTATAAAATTATTAGAAGTAAATAACTTCAAAGATTTTACTTTCTTACACTTTCAAGTTCAAGTTTCTAGGAAAGAAAAATTCTGAAATGATACAAGTCTTTCTCTTTTTAGCCCGCGATTGTTTTCTAGGCGGTCTTGGCTTCTCTTTGCCATTCAACTCAAGCAATATCCTACTAGGAGGGGTGAGGTGAATGATTGCGCCACCCATTCTTCAAAATAAACTCTACGCGCAGGAACTCGTACAGGGGTATCCAATATCGTTTAATATTCAAAAGAGTCCTTTATATATATATATATATATATATATATATATATATATATATATATATATATATATATATATATATATATATATATTAATAATATTTATAAATAATAATTGATTACTTATTACCTACAGACATCGATGTTGCATACTAACTGAATCTTCAGTGCAGGAAGCTAATTCTCAACGATCGGCGGACGCGAACTCCGATCACAAATCACCATTGATTTGCAGTCAAGAGCGTTAACCCCTAATATATATATATATATATATATATATATATATATATACATATATATATATATATATATATATATTAGTATTAAAAATATAATTAGTATTACAAATATATATATATATATATTTAGAGAGAGAGAGAGAGAGAGAGAGAGAGAGAGAGAGAGAGAGAGACAGAGACAGAGACAGAGACAGAGATGTTGAGTATGCTACGTTTATGTTTTATTCCCGGAGGAATTAACCAGGCAAGTAGTCTCCGCGAATAAATCATGAGCGTTTCTGTGTAGTTTACTTGCCATAAATATAAAACATGTAACTTTTCTGTGTAGCTTACTTTCCATAGATATATTTGGATATTTCTACTAAGCTCTACTAACGCATTGAGCACTGTTGAAGTAAATACATCAAATATATATACCTCAAATATATATATATACATAATAGATTATCATATTAAATTGAGCCATGCACTAGATCATCCGCTGACATCGAAGAAATCTCTTTTTTGTTCGCTTTCAGAATCTCTATATTTATTTTCCCCGTTGTTTTGCTCTCAACCACCTTGTGCGTGTAGACAGACTGCCTCTTAGCGTTCCGCAGTCTCTCTTTGTTTCTCTCTCTCTCTTACTCTCTCCCCCCTCTCTCTCTCTCTATCTCTCTCTATCTCTTTCTTTGTCGATGTGTGGTGGTGCTTTCTTTGTACGTCCCCGATGGCACCCGCATTCCACCCTGAATCATTCTGTCAATAACTCGATGATGCACCTGATTACCTCCCCCACAGTCAATCGGCGGCATGACGGGTGCTTTCTTTGCGGTGAGATTAGTGAAAAGGAGCCAAGAGACGAACGAGAAAATATGCCGCCATTTAAAAAAAAAATGTTCTTTTCTTTTTTCTATAGAACACAAGTGCACATTTTAAAAGGTTATTAAGAAAATGAGAGAGAGGGAGAGAATGAGAGACACGAGGCTTACACATACATCAACGCACGCACCAACTCGCTCGTGTGTATACACACATATCCACTCATATATTTCTAATACATTTTTCACATTGCAAAAATATGTTATGAATAGAAATCGATAACTACCTT
>OY744518.1:37142707-37162707 GCA_963556195.1 Sepiola atlantica
GTCTAATGAATCATTTCTTTCCTTTGTCTTTTTACCTATCGTACTTCCGACAGCGTTTCCCCTTTTTGTGAATCATTTCCTCGGCTCTGAAGGGGGGGGGGCGTCCATAGTATATCACAAGCGTATACATTTATTACGCACACAAAGTATAGCAGTCACCGCTACCAACAGTTGAGTTTATTCGGATAACCTTGTTCATTTTTCATCGTCAGATAAATCTAGAGTATTATTTACTACTTTGCAGGAGTTAGGCACAAGGCCAGTTTTATCCTACTCCCACAAGTAAGATGTGACCCAAGGTCGGGTTGGAAAGTGGGGGTTGAAAAGCCAGCGCCCGGGAGGTGAGCACTCTGACCATCAAAAATTGCCTGGGCAGCCCCGTCGGCATTCCCCGGTAGGGGCGCCTCAAGCAGTAAGCAATTAACTTACTCCTCCCCAAAGAGGGGAGGCAAAGCCTGGGAGGCCGGACATCCTAGAACTGCACAGGACAGCGTGAAGTATCCATCGGAACAGATACTAGTATTATTTACTCCTCTCCAGGAGTTAGGCACAAGGCCAGTTTTATCCTACTCCCACAAGTAAGATGTGACCCAAGGTCGGGTCGGAAAGTGGGGATTGAAAAGCCAGCGCTCGAGAGGTGAGCACTCTGACCATCAAAAATTGCCTGGGCAGCCCCGTCGGCATTCCCCGGTAGGGGCGCCTCAAGCAGTAAGCAATTAACTTACTCCTCCCCAAAGAGGGGAGGCAAAGCCTGGGAGGGTGGACCTCCTAGAACTGCACAGGACAGCGTGAAGTATCCATCGGAACAGATACTAGTATCCGAGCACAATAGCGGTTATGCTTACATGTCCATTTTTGCAGATAACTCTGTTCGATTATATGCAAGGTACGAGATGTAATCTCATATATGAAACAAGATGAGATTTCCTATGAACTACAATGTACAAATCTCAGTGAGGAATTAAACCCTGGTTATCTATATTGCGTGTTGATTTGAATGCTGCACACATCTGTACTGAGCCGCCTAACTTAATCAGAGCTTAACGGTGCTTTCACAATCAGATCAATACGAAATTGATTCCCGGTGCAAACATTGAAAATGCTTATGTTGGAAACCAGGATCACATAGATCTTATAACTTAAAGAAAGCACTAGTCTCCTCTTCAATTTGGTACTCTCAGTGCGATCAGGCGGTAGTTGATGGTTTTGTATATAAAGTACAGTGAGATTGACCTCTGAAATTAACAATTCACAAACCTCACCCATGAGAAGCTCGTTTCGGCTGAGGAACTGAACTCTGATCGTCTCTATTGCTTGTTGGTTTAAACATTACACATACATGTTCTGAGTTTCCTAACACTGTTCAAATATAGAATCAATTTTAAAATTCAACTCACTCGGCTTTACACAGTAAAAACTAATGCGCATATCTACGAAGCTGTACAAGTGAATCAGGTTTGCCTTTTTATTTGATTTGTCTGTTTCACGGCATATGAGACTCTTTTGGCCTATTTAGTGCCGGGATACAATAACATTCTCAACGATTAATTGTATTCGATTAGTTGAACATAAGTCACTATTTTATCAACACCCAAAGGATGTTATGAAAATACCTTTCTATTAGTTATTTATTAGTGCGAATTTGAACTGAACAGATCTGATACTATTCAAATCGACATACATTAGCCCTCACCAAGTAACGGTAAAAAGTGGAGATCAACGATCAAAATGACAGAAAGAATGTTTTATTTAAATGTCTAAAAGATGTTAGTTACCGGAAGACTGAGTTCTTTATAATGACTGTGTGTGGTCAACCTCTTCGAGAGATTCCTAGAACCATAGCATCGCGGAAAAGAAAATTAGCTTAACATTTTTTGTAGATTAGATGTTTGCGCCGTTGCGTGATTCTTATTTTTTGCATTTACAAAATGGCGTAAAAATCTATTCCATATTGGAATCGTAGGAAAATCCACTCTGTCTTTATAAAACGATGCAATATCTATTCGTCGTCCTCTCCAGCACTCGCTGCCTTTATCTATCTATCTATCTATCTATCTATCTATCTATCTATCTATCTATCTATCTATTTCCTTATATATCTTTCTCTTTCTTTATCTATCTCTCTGCCATTCCTGCCTCTCTTATTTAGAGAGTCGATAATCTCAAGCGAAAATCAAATCCGGTTTGTTTAATCCGAAACTCAATCAGAGCTTAAAAATACTTGTACAATCAGATCAAAACGAAGTGCGTTTTGGATTCCCAGTGCAAACAGCGAAAATGGTTACGTCGGAAATCAGAGTCACAGAGATCTTATGACTGAGAGGAATCATACGTCTGGGATTCTCTCGGTGCGATCAGGCGGAAGTTGATGCTAGACAGTCAAACACGAATGCTGAAAGAAGCTTTTAATATGTGTCGATTGATGTAATGGTTTCTAAATACAACGCATACACACATGCGTACATACATATTCTAACCGATAGAACGAATTTGAACGTAGATACTTTGAATTTTACCAGATTTTCTCGTTTTATAGTATTTTAAATCGTATAGTATACATCGATATGATTGTTTCATCGCTCGTTTCTTTTTAAAACCGGACACGCTCAATCAGTAACTTTGACTTGCTTTGATCGGTAACAAGCCGCAGGTTATGCTGATCGTAACATACAAGCAATGATATATATATATATATATATATATATATATATATATATATATATATATATATATATATACTTGATATTCCACCGACCGGGTTAGATCACAAAAAAAACTTTCTGCCCGATGAGACTTCAGCTCTTGATAGCTGTAGATCGATAACATCGACATGCAAGTGTAGCAGACTTTGTACATGTTTGAATAAAAAATCTTTCATAATACAGCTCTATATTTTTATTGAGCACGCTTTATAAGCCCGGTTTGATTCCCTTTGGATTTCAACCCTGTGATTTTTACTCTTACTGGATTAATATATATATATATATATATATATATATATATATATATATGATCATTTTTATTTACACAAACATGTACAAAATCTGCAACACTTGCATGTCGATCTTATCGATCAACAGCTATTATAAACTGAGATCTCATCAGGCAGAGTAAGGATCCGATCTTAACCTTAGATCATATTTGGAAAGAATTAATTGTAAAAAAAAGAAAATAAATTTAAATTTGGAATGTCACGTGATTGGGACCGTTAAGAATCAAAATAAAAAATAATAATGTCAAATGCATATATATATATATATATATATATATATATATATATATATATATATATATATATGTATATAGCAAGCCGCAATCAATAATAATAATTTTTAAAAAGCCAAATTCTCTTTCATGTAAAACTTTATAATAAAAACTTGCTGGTAAATATTTTTTCATTAAAATTAAATATAAAGTAAAATTGGATTTTTTAAATATATGCGAACCGACAACACGATGATTGGTCGAAAAATTCATATTTCGATGTTTCGAAAAAAAATAACAACACATTCTATTACTTATTTTTCTAAAAGAGATTATTTAAAATAAAAATACAAGAATTTTTCATATCAGCAAGTTTTAATTATAAAGTTTACATGAAAAAACATTTTGACTTTTTAAACGGAGAGACAATTTATTTATTGCGGCTCGCTGTTGTGGATTCGGAATAGCTGACTACAAGTCGGTTCTTCTTCTGATACACCATATATATATATATATATATATATATATATATATATATATATATATATATGAAGATAAATGAAAGAAGAAAGATAAATATGTACGAATGACAAATGTATTTAAATTTCGATTGTTCAATGCAAGGTTTACTCGGTAAAACATGTTTAGTTTTATTTCCTTAAGCCAAGGCTTTTCAAAGATTAACCTCTTATTATCAGAAGAATTACATAGATGGATAAGTTTACCGAGTACATTTTACATTGAATAATCGAAGTTGAGATAGATTTGTCATTCGTACATATTTATTTTTCTTTTTTTCTTTATTTTTATAATTGCTCTGTCTCGTATATAGAGCGTAAACTATTTCAGTATATGTTCTATCCTTTAAAAGTGCACTTTTAGTTTCATATTTTATATATATATATATATATATATATATATATATATATATATATATAAACAAATAAATAAAAAAAAAAAATAAAATAAACTAAACAAAATAACAATTTAAAAATTAAAACCTAAAATAGAAATACAAGGAACCACGTGTTAAAATAAATTCACCCATTATATTGACAGGACAAAGGAAACAGGATATAGTTTTATCTATAGAAAACAGAACAATAGAATAGGATATAATCAGTAACACTAACAAGACCTTTGTTCGTAGGAAGCCCAACGATTGGCTGAGAGAACGACAAAGAATCTGATTGGATAGCTAGCTAGCCGTGTATATAAAAAACCACCCGGCAAAAATAACTCCATGCATTTTAGCCTGAAGATTCCCTCCGGGGATGAAACGCTGGAGCCTCTGTGTAGCTTAATTGCCATAAATATATTTTCATAGCTTACTATATATATATATATATATATATATATATATATATATATATATATATATATATATAATCCATATATAAATATATTGTTTATATACATAAAGTTAGGTATGTTTATGTATTTTTATATACCGAATACTCTCATTAACAAATTAATAGATCATTTTGAATTTTGTAGAACGTCTGTAAGGCGTAAATAGTCATAATTCCGGCTAAGTTATGTTTAATTTACTTTTATGCAAATACGGTAAGACATAGCTGGAAGCCTGTCTTGAAAATTAAAATACCTCTGATATTTGTCAAATTTAAAAAAAAGGTATGCGACATCAAATATTCCGTATATCTTAGTTTCTTTGCAGTACTTTAAAGATTTTAGGGCGGGTAATATGCTTACAGTTTACTATTAGAAAAGTTTAAAATATTAGACTAACATTCAATTCGATCCATCGTCATTAGACACAAAGATTGTCTGAATTTAAATTTCTCCTTACGACCCCTTTAATAGTAAGCCTTAAGTGCTCAAGACTGTTCGCTGTTGTTGTAGATTGCTATCCGGCTCATGCAAATTGACAAGGACAGGGTTTTACACACAACATATGGTATTCAAAAATAGTCGCCCATATAAACAGGACAAACGTCGCTCAATCTAGTGTGCTTATAGACAATTATAGTAAGCTTATTACGAAGAAATTATATCTGCAATTTTTATGACTGAAAGGTTTTGAAAATGAGAAAAATATGTATGTCATAAAATTAGCAATAAACAAAATACTATGGCGACATAATTCCCACATTTTAAATCTTACGGTTGGCAAAACATACATTACTTTATAAGTCTTAATTCTTAATGTATTTTATGTTTGTTATGAAATATGTGAGAGATATTTGGTTATTTAAATAAAACTAAATACCTTAAATGCAAAGAATTTAACACACCACTTAATAAATCCCGGGCCTGAAACACTTTTAGGAATAAAAAAACAACATAATTCATCAATGCTTCTCTAACAATTCGATGCAGATTTTTGTAGAACTATTTCTCTGTAACTTCAAGATACACCTCAGTTTCCGAGATAACTTTCTCATTGGAGCCAGATCACTTAACAGTTTTTTTTCCACGAAACAAAGTTCGAATAACACTGATCCTGCCATTGCCTTTCTTGAACAGTATTTTTCTCAGCAATTCAGATTTTTCCATTGTTTTAAAAACATACAAGAGTAGCTCCACTTAAATAACTGTGATTTGTAAACTAGTTATCCGATTGGATTCAAATTTTAGCGTGTCATTTAAATGTTAGTATTATGTAAAATTAATAGTTTTTTTATTATTATTAGTGTCATCTATGAGCCAGGTCCGGGACTTGTTGGTTGATGTGTGAACATGACGTTAATCAGTACTGGTCGGATGTGAATTTTTCATACATATTTCTACTTATCTTTCAAATATTAAAAAAAAATTCTGTTTGTATTCAGCACTGGTATTATTTTAATATAATAGAAGACAGGAAACATCGGGTTGTTATTCTAGTTTAAACTACACGTATGGAAAATTGAAGCATGCTTAATCATAGACATGACTATACCATCTTTGAATAAACATCTTAGCAAAAAAGCATGAAAACGTATCCAAATATAAAATTCCTGAAATTAAAACCAATGGAATGTGGTAACCACAGGCACAAACTATTTTAATAGAGATTAAAACACAAGGCACAATAAACTTGGTAAAAGCTCAGGTAAGCTTAACTTTGGTTTAATTTTAAACAATCAATATAATTATAGTACTATTCGTACGGTTCGATGTTATCATATTTTTAGTAATTCATAAACTTGCCAAGAAGCAAAAACATAAGTTTAATAATGTATGTGTGATGTCGCTAAATTTTGAAATATAATTTTTATCTGATGACGTTAAAGTTATTTTCGTTTTATTTTCGAACTTTATATTTTAGGGAGTTGTTATTTGTCACAAAAGGTCTTTTATAATTAATTCGTTACAGAGTGAAATATACCAAATGCACCCCTATAGCATTGGTATTCTCTCACCACAACAAAGAATATGAACAAGAAGAAAGACACCGTAGACATAGATAAAAGAAATATGATAATATTGTTCAACTTATACTTGTTCCTTGGTCATCCATCAATTGATGGTAAAACATTCAATAATTGTGTGCGCCATGATGCTTGCGCATTCATTGCCACAACGAGCTCCAATCCCGAAAGACCAGTGTCCTTCTCCAGAATAGTCTTAAATGTAATATAAACATTCCAGACTGCCGCTTAAACTCTGGGGATCACAAAAGTACTTTACCAGCAGATACATCGTGTCGAGATGCATGTCCGGCCATCGTTAAAACACGGCATTGAAAAACTGCAGATGTGTGTGGAAGGCAAGGATATAGCATTTTGTTTGTTACATCGTCTCGCCACGATATGTTATCGACAACGTATAGCATCTTTGTGTGAGATCTAGCAAGGTTTTAGTTTGAGCAAGATTTAGTGTCCAAAAATCTGATACGTAGAATGAGATACATTCGACCGATGAGTTAATTACATTTTGTCTCATTCTTGATAGCAGCTTTTCAGGTTTTGTTGAGAGAATTGACTACACTCAATGCCTAACCAATACGATCAACTATTTACACGGATCCATACAATAATGTATATTACAAAAACACATAGCTAAATCGTGTGTTTTATCAGTAACACTTAATACTTACGAAAACAATATTAAATATTAAATGGTTTAATTTAGAAAATTAATATTAAAAGTTGTTAATACTTGATCATATCTTAAAAAAAGGGAATTGTTTGGTTTAATACTTATAATAACAATATTAAATATTAAATAGTTTTAATTTAGCAAATTAATATTAAAAGTTGGTAATCCTTGATAATATTTAAAACAATGGGAATTGTTTGGTTTAATACTTATAATAACAATATTAAATATAAAATGGTTTTAATTTAGAAAACTAATATTAAAAGTTGTTAATAATTGATCATATCTTAAAAAAAGGGAAGTGTTTGGTTTAATACTTATAATAACAATATTAAATATTAAATAGTTTTAATTTAGCAAATTAATATTAAAAGTTGGTAATACTTGATAATATTTAAAACAATGGGAATTGTTTGGTTTAATACTAATAATAACAATATTAAATATTAAATGGTTTTAATTTAGAAAACTAATATTAAAAGTTGTTAATACTTGATCATATTTAAAACAAAGGGAATTGTTTGGTTTAATACTTATAATAACAATATTAAATATTAAATGGTTTTAATTTAGAAAACTAATATTAAAAGTTGTTAATACTTGATCATATTTAAAACAAAGGGAATTGTTTGGTTTAATACTTATAATAACAATATTAACTATTAAATGGTTTTAATTTAGAAAACTAATATTAAAAGTTGTTAATACTTGGTCATATTTAAAACAAAGACAATTGGTTTGTTTGTTACTTTTAATCATAAAATATACTTTGAAAAAATATTAAACGAATAATATATTTACACTTTCTGCCGTAAAATAAAGCTATGTGTACGATAGCTAGGGAACTCATTAATAAGATGACGATAAACAAACTAGATTTATACTTAAGCGCACTATCAATAGAATTGATAATACCGTGAAATTTACACGGGTCAGCTAGTGATTAGAAAAAAGGATAATAATAAGTGTGTATCTTCAGCTTTTGTACTAATGAGTCACCCTTTATTAAGGCGCAAAGCCACTCGAGGTGTTGTGGTATAATTATGATGAAAGAATCGAAACACCACTACCAAAAGTTGGATTGTTAAATTGTATCTATATATCGTTAGATTAGAAAGAAATCGTTTCCAAAACTCTAAGAAAAGCACAAAGATGAAGGGGAAGGAAGGAAATGCTGGTTGAAATTCCAAGGGATAAAGAAAAAAAGGATTGCACCATTGGTATTCGTTAAGCCCGTTTGCAAATATCTTATTAATGTTGACACAGATTTCGCATTTGATAATAAATCCACCAAGGACAACTTAATCTTTAACTTTCGCCCAACATCACGTTATACATGCGGACATATATATATATATATATATATATATATATATATATATATATATATATATATATATATATATATATATCAGTCTATATAATGTATATATAGTATCACACTATATATAAGTGTATATATATATATATATATATATATATATATATATATTATATATATATATATGAGGAAAAAGAAACGTTTTCGGACAGGATGTAAACATAAAAATGGAATAAAGGATAAGCAATTCACCAACTAGTAAAAATAAGCTCAAAAACTCATTTTGTACAGTTCTCCGAAATATTTCAGTCGTCTATAATACGACCATTCTCAATCGGTTGGTGAACTTTAATTAAAAACGGAAAAGTTATATATATATATATATATATATATATATATATATATATATATATATATATATATATCTCAGTCTATATAATGTATATATTGTATCATACTATATATGAGTGTGTATAACTTATATATATACATATATATATATATATATATATGTATATCTATCTATCTATTTATCTATATATATATATATATATATATATATATATATATATATATATATATATATATATGATAGATATAGATGAAGATTAATGCATTTTAATACTCAGTACTGATATATATATATATATACATATATATATATATATATATATATATATATATATATATATATGTGTGTGTGTGTGTCTCTGTCTGTCTGTCAAATCGTTTCACTTCTGAATATGTTTTCTTTATATCGTACATGTTATCGTTAGTCATTTCCTGATGAGTCTAGACGACTTTTAGCTGGAGGTGAATCATATTGCATGGGTAGCAAATTATGTTTTTTTATAAATTAAAAAAATATATATTTAGTAAATAGTAGACTCTACATATTAGTGAGCACTTTTATAGTAACACATTGCTATGCATTGGATTGTTTATGCAGCTATGAAAACAGCTACACAAAAACTACTGTGTATAGATGACGTCTTAGTATCGGATCTCGCTACGTCTAGCCACACTGGTGAGTTTTGAAATTACGAAACAGATGGCTGTAGATAAAAAAAAAAAAATGGATTTGTATGTGTATACTGCTCTACGCGTGGAGCACTCGAATGGGCAAAATGGTGTTTTCCACTTAGCGGATATGAATTAAATAATTTATTAGTACCGTAGATAAATTGTAAACCAATGAATACTTGAAGTTAATACGATATTATGTCTTCCACTTAAAGCAGACGTTGTGTAGCAAAGTTGGTAGAGTACCGGATGACAGCCACTGCCGTCTCAGTTTCGAATCTTGTTGCAACTAGCCACACCCACGCATACACCAACTATATATATATATATATATATATATATATATATATATAAGCAAACGTTCGTAAAATAAAAGGAATCCCCTACTCAATTATAATTTTTCCAATGATCTTTTTTTTCTGTTAAAATAAATAAAATAATGTATGTTTTCGATTCTGCAGGTCAAAAAATCAAATGTACAAACAGCTAGAGAAAAGAAGATCATTTCAAAAGATAGCCGAGAAACGCGCACGTAAATCCAGTTAGATGCCAAAAGAACGTTCTCGCACTGTTACAGGAAATATGTTAACAATTTACATTCCGCGACGCTAGAATTAGCGTCACAGGATAAAAGTGTATTACGTTAAGCATTTTAAAATTTCATTACTGGTTTCATATGTACTCTTATTAGTCCAACCCTTACTTACTGTGGTAGGTACGATTGTAATGTGATAGTGTCAGAACTATCCAGCTAACAGGGCTCTGGTGAAAATCAACAAGGAGTCACCATCAGGATCCGTCGTCCTCTGGTAGTCTCTGCCTCTGCACGTGGCAAGCAAATCTGTGTCAGTCGCGAAACTGCAAATCAATTGAGTAGAATGATAATTTTGCTTTAGGAGTTCTTATAAAAATAGCTTCGAATATTTAATTATAAAAAAAAATGTGTTTCGGAATGAATTATTTTCGTGTTATTAACTGAAATCTGTCTTAAATAAGAGGGAGTCAGTTATGTTTTCGTAGATGTTGGTAAATTGAGCTCCAGTTTAAAAGATGTATGGTGAGGGAGCGGGATATATATATATATATATATATATATATATATATATATGTGTGTGTGTGTGTGTGTGTGTGTCGGATGTGATTTTAAAAAACTGTATGTTAAAACATTCAAAAAGTAATGTCAACAGTGCCTAATCAAAAGGAATTACACAGTTGACTATACTTAAGTTTAAAATATGTAATAGGCTTGGACAACCACGATGTACTTGTTCTAGGGTTGCCCGGTTTTAAGGAATCACATCGCAGTATAAGAATTCACGTAACCCGACACTCATTTAGGGTGAAACAATGTCTCGTATATGGTTAAACATGATTATATATATATACTAGTTAAAGTACCCGTCCACGTTGTGCTGCTCATTCTTTCCTTCAATTCTTTAGCCAATATTAGAAGTTTTTTTTTTATATAACTCTGGTTTGAACAAATTGATGATTCAATAAATATTGCATTTTAGCTAATTTTTATTCTCATCACTTATCTTATCTTATATATATATATATATATATATATATATATATATATATATATATATATATATATATATATATATATAATCAGGGATAATATAGATCTATGATAAATTATAGACAATTAACAAAATACCTGCTGTCCGGTAATAAAAGATAAAACGGAAGGTTTTAAATGACAAATTGAGAAAAACTAGAAAAGCGAAAACATGTTTCTAACACTTGTATTGATACAATTTAGCAACATAAAACATTGATAAACTAATTTTGACTCACCTCTTATATATTGGAATTCGAAATCACCGTGAATGGACTAGAATTTTCCAATGAATAATGATTTCAATGATTTCATAAGCGAAATATTATTATCGTTTCCATTGTCACACCCATGAAGTCAAAGAGGACTATTAGATAATATCAGATTACGTTTACATTTTAAACGGCCATTCTCCAAACCCAACCCGCTGTATCTTTTTTTACATAGTGCACAATATTATTAAAACATGTGATAATCATATAACTCTAAAGCAACCTCCGTGGACATAGGCGTAAGTGCAATATTGATAGCATGAGAATTCAAAGTTTGCTATAAACCGTGGTAAAACACAATTTAGAATAGTCAATCAATTTAACACTGACTTTGAACATAGACAGAAATCTTCCTGGACAATCCTGAATCATTCTAGAAAAAATGTTTGGTAGTTTAGAAAAAAAATGAAAATAGATAGCTTCACAATGTACATCAAAGAACTGTTCACATGAAGCTGGCTGTAGCTGATGAAGAAAGAGAACGGCCAATCAACAGGTAATTGTTTGATGAATCTTGTACTGAATAAATATTTCAATCTGAGACTTATGAAAGGAATGATATCCAGTGTAATAAAACAAGTCGAAGATAAAAGTTTTTCTATGAACCAGAGCAATTACCCAAAGAAATCGTTGAAAACGGGGAGGTTTTAAAATTAAAACCTTTTAGCAATTACTCCTGAGCTCAATAGCATTCAGCTGAAACCTGCCATTGCTGAAATTAAATGTTTCAAATTTTCAAGAACTGAAATAAATATAATGGATGATTGGAAGCAAATAGCATCTGAGAAGTGCAAAATCTAGTTAAGAGAACATCTTTAAATGCAATTATCGTTGCTATAGTTAGTACAACCCGATAATGATCAGTGTGTTCCATTATCATTATTCCGGTCATGTTTTTGTATTTCCCCTATGAAATTACGACATATGATTTAAAATATATTGGTTTGGTCAATTTACTTCAGATTACAAATTTAAAAAAATACAGCGTTTTGTCTTAAACCTTTATTTTTGAAAATACAGCAAAAACTACCAGATGTAAGAATTTTTATTGTGTAATTTTTTAGATTATATTCAACATTAAAAAAAAACTAATGTCATTCTTCTTTCTCTTTCAGGTGTGTATAAATATTTATCCAATGAACATGGAAGAAGGAAACTACCTGAACACAGGTTGTATGGATTAAATAAAACAGTTTTAATTACCATTATTACATGATTAGTGCATCGCTGTGAAAAAGTTTATATTTGGTTTTTCTAGTCTATATGTGTCCTTTCGCTCACATACAAACACATACATCCACACACACACACACACACATATATATATAATAAATAAATATACCTAATTATAATAAACATATTCTATTAAGTTATTATATATTTAATATATGTAATATATATTTATATATATATATATATATTGTTATAATATATATATATATATATATATATATTGTTATAATATATATATATATATATATATATATTTGTTCTACCGACTCATATCTAATATATATATATATATATATATATATATATATATATATATATATATATATAGAGAGAGAGAGAGAGAGAGAGAGAGAGAGAAATATTAGTCTGGATTTATATTTATACATACATTCTGGCTTCATATGCGCAAACATGTTTTGAATATAGTCTTATTCAAAGCGAGGTCTATTCAGGCCAGTCTAACAGTATTAAAAGTAAACAAGACAAACAGATTTGTCTTTATACTTTCATTAATGTTAACTTGGTCTGAAGAGGCTTCGCTTTGAATAAAGCGATAATCGAAACATGCCTGTATATCCGAACGCAACATGTTTGTATAAATAAAAAATATATATATATAGCTCTATTTGCTATTAAGCATTATTACATAAAAACAGTAGGTCTATGAGTTTTACTCCTATGAAAAAATCTACACATACAATATGTGTATATATACTGATAAATCTTGCCTTTTATCTGATGTAGCTTGTTTGCATCCGTGCACAATTGATGGTACTACAAAGAGAGATTTCGTCACATATTAACAGATGGAGAGAAGGAGAAAGACATTCTGTATAACGCAACGAAAGAGTTAGGTCATCCATAAAAACAAAAAGTGTGAAAGATATATCTTTTATGACGTCACGATAAACATTTATGTCGACTAATGAGCGTAGTACTGTGAGTATGATACATATAGCAAGAATGAAAATGCGGCGGAAAACGTTAATGTCAATTCAGATACTTTTATTACAAAAAAATAATTTACAATGTGTATTAAACATTAATTGATACATATTCACTAAATTTTAGTTTATTTAGAATTTTTTAAAGCTTTTTAGTAGAAATAACATTGGCACAACCTCCTATCTGAAAATTCAAATATTTCAGATTTGCCTTGGATTTGATCAATAGTCATTAACCACAAATAAGACAAGATTCCCTGAATTTCATTTTCTTCTTAAGACCTCTGAAGTTTAAGCATCAAACTTGAGAACATTTGTAGAATTAAAGTCATCTAATGGATTTTGATCAAAATTGGAATACGTATTCTAGACATAAGATTTAATAAGATTTTAATCTTTGTAAGGAGATATAAAACTTGTGCGAAACTGTACCGTTCAGGGAATAAACTTAACCGTCCATTGGCGGATATTATTATAGTGTGTATATATATATATATATATATATATATATATATATATATATATCGGATAGGGGAGGTGAGAGGGTGAAATAAGTGAAAGAGCACATAAAACGAAGAGACTAAAAGTGCGAGATGGCGGAGTGAAGACTATGAAGAGGAAGAAAGATAGAGAGATTATAAGAATAAAAAAAAATATGCAAAGCTAAGTATAAAGAGGCAGTAGCTCTCAACGAATGGAGAGAGTAAGCAATAGAGATGAATAGAAAGAGAGAGAGGGGGAGAGAGAGAGAAAGAGAGAGAGAGAGATGGGGAAGAGAGACGGGGAATTGATATTCGGGAGGATTCGCCTTCCACAGACGCCCAGCTGTCGCTATTTCCACACATTATGGCTGAACTCAGGGAAAATACTAGAAAGGTCATAATTTTCTGCATTGTGTATCTCCCTTCATATTTCCCTCAGCCGACATTTTCGTTTTGCTTATGTCCGCACGGAGCCGAACCCAGATCATAAAATCTTGAGGCAAAAACATTATCATTTGTTCAGTTGATTTTGAAGATTAAGCAGACGGCTCGATTTCCCGCGGGGTAGCTGGTCATTTTTAGTCTGATGACCGCACCCTTATGTCGACCGTGCAATATTCTTTATAAAAGAAATGCTGAAACCGTTTTAATTTCATGTAATTATATATGCAATCAAAATTGCAATGAACCACAGAATTGAGACGATTGGGCTATTTCTTTTTTTAGTTCGAACTTTTACATATACATTAATTCCTATCTTTAGATGCATTCTCGCATCTCTATACGGGGCTTGATTGGTCGGACTGCCACCGCTCAGTTTGAAATATCATTTTCTTTTGTATTATTCTAATTATTCGGACTATCATTTTAGTCTCGCAACGTTTCAGCAGATGTACCCTCCGGCCGTCTTCAGTTATCGAACTCGAGAATCTTTAGCTCAAATTCTGTATGAAGTGTTTTACTGAATCCTTAATTTAATTCACAAGGGTTGATGGTTCCCATTCCGTCAGCTATGACCAGGTAGAAATCTTAAGTAAGTATTTGTAATTGTATACTTAGATAGTATCGCATGTAGTAAGGATTGAACCTTCACCACCAAGTATACTGTCACATTGAGCTGATGGTAACTTATCGATTTTATCCGTTGGAGCAGGTTTCTATGGTCGAAATTCCGTATAGATTCCCGAGTTTAACATAACGGCCCCCGAATTTGCCAATTAATAGAATTATCGTAATAGATCATTGTATAGTAGTATTATGTAAGTATTTTTTAAATTTCATTCTTAACTAGTGTTGTGAAGTAGTCCAACAGTAAAAAGAAGAAGTCAAGTCGAGGTTGGGTTAAGATAACAAGTGTATTAACATAAAAGGTACAAAGGTAAGAAAACTGACCGGCACTCGGCTAGACAGTTACGATACTGTCCTTTTCCCCCTGGTGATTGTCTACTCGCACTATTTATAGTGAGAACCGGTGTAGTTTCTCTTCTGTTAGAACGGCCGGTGTAACAACTAGTATGAACTCTGGTTTGAATTGAAGCCTCAACCTTAAAAAGCGTGTCCTTTACGGATGAGAATAGTCGTTGGAATAATACAAAAAATATCAATCATCATCTAAAAAAAATAAACATAATTTTCATTGTTGAACGCTAATATTATATGGACGCCCAAGCGTCTCTATCAGACATGCTGTCAGTATGTCCTACTGTCAGGCTCAAGTTTCAAACGCTACGCTAAGGTTCACTATTAAATCGGCCATGTATTGTATCAGTAAACGCGCAAATTGGATGAGCGTATCGTTAGAAAATCCTTATTTCTTAATAATAGCTACTAAATTAGAAATGGCAGAATTGCGTGAATCTTGCAATTTTCATACAAAATAAGAATGAAAATTTAAACAAATAGGGGAAATCCAAATTCTACGTTTCGGATCAATGATTTATTACAGAATACATTTCATACAGAAATTGTTTTGGAAACTTCCTATAATAGTTCGGATTAACTGATCCGTAAAGCTATAAATTCCATTAGATAAATATATATATTTATTAATTGTTATTTCTATTACGGATAATTTTTGTTTATATGTATGTTTGACGGAAATAAGTAATATTATTTCAAAGGAACACCGGTTTAAATGGAAACGGCCGTTATATGAGTTTACTGGTTGATTACATGATCGCTTTAAATAATATTCTGTGTTTTAATTACTCCCATACGGGCAGGACACACACACATTTATATATATATATATATATATATATATATATATATATATATATATATATATATATATATATATAGTACACGTTTTGTATTAGTGTCTGTAGATGTATATCCGTTGAAACTTCAGTGTTTATAAAAAGTGCTCAATAACAAGAACTGTTCTTTAGTATAATTTCTTATTTATAAAACACATTGTTGGTTACATAAGTGCATACATGTTTCAGTTGTACTCTTCACAGAGAGTCAACGTCTTCAGACCAAAGAAGACGTTCACTCTCGGTGAAGAGTACAACCGAAACATGTATGCACATATGTAACCAATAATGTTTGTATAAATAAAAATATATACTATATATATATATATATATATACATATATATATATTGTATACTATATATATATATATACATATATATATATATATTGTATACTATATATATATATATATATACACATATACTATATATATATATATATATATATATATATATATATATATATATATAGTGTATTCTTTCATATAAGCACACATTGTTAAACATAACATAATACCTCTGTTTGATTATACCTTTTTAATTTTTTCAATTTTTCTAATATTTTTTTTTTGTTGAAATTAATAGAAAATAATGAATGTTCCATGAATATCATTAGCACTTTTGATTATATGTTGTTATGTTTTACAATGTTTTCTTATATATATATATATATATATATATATATATATATATATATATATATATATATATATATATATATATATATATATAGTACTTCATGTATCCACATAAAATATTATAAGGAGATATAATTTTTTATGTGTCAGTTTTCAGTATTTACTTCAACAGTGCTCGATACGTAAGTAGAGCTAGGTAGTAAGCAATGAAAATATATATGGCAATCATTTAGCCTGACGATTCCCCCCGGGGATGAAACACAGGAGCCTTTGTGTAGCTTGATTGCCATATATATTTTCATTGCTTACTATATATATATATATATATATATATATATATATATATATATATATATATATATATATATAGTATGCGTATGAACAGTATGTGCATGCCAAGTAAGCTACACAGAAACGGTTATGATTCTTTTACGGGAGAACTCATCTGACTAATTGCAATTACTTTGTAATGTCTTACATTATGTTGTGAAGCTTAACATTGCATTTGTTTCAAGTATTTTTTATGCTCCTCAAGATGATATTCAGAGCATTTACAACTATAGAGTTGATTTTTACACTCCACAGGATATGTGTCACAGCTCTATTCAAAAAGTTCATCCATCACAGATATCTCACCATTATTATTACTAAGCTCTATCTCTGTTTGTGTGTTCGTATACCGATTTATTAAACCGTCGGTCCTGGATATATAAGGAAACTGCACTCGTTTGTAAGGCCCCAATTTAGAGTAGTAGCTATCAAAGTTCGGTGTATGGGTTACATAGACACTGTTCTGGGTATGACATGATTTTGACGCGTCAATTCGGAAGATTTGGATGAGTAAAAGCACACTTAAGTAGCCGTTAGACACAAGTTTTACACGAGCCGATATTCTTGTATCTGTGAACGTTCAATCTATGGGTTAAATATGTGTCTCGGTTATGCTATTACAATGCATCCGTATATATAAATTTAGACTATGAGTAAATATTAATGTGTTTGACCTACGGATACATTTGAAGATTGTTTTTAGGTTTATTTAGTATTTCTGAATTAAAGAGTTATTCCCCTTCTATTCTAATTATTTTACTCGATTTTAACCATCATTTTTAAGCCAATATGCCGGTCATATGTGCTTTTTGATCTTATGGAAGATTTATATATAATAGTTTCTTGTGAGTTAGTTCTGTTTGTGGTGGACATTTGAACTATTTTGAATATGTATATTGAATATATTTGTTTTCTATTACACCTACGATATTTGTAATTTGTAAGAAGATTGTTCTGTTTAGAAAAAGATAATCAACGAAAATTTAATGATTAATTGTATGACTAAAAATAAAAGCAAATTTGAAACAGCTGTAAACACAATGCTATGTGGAAATAATTATTCCCTTTACCAATGTGGTGCCCCATATGGGGAGCAATATACATTACTCATACTATATTACCATATATATATATATATATATATATATATATATATATATATATATATATATATATATATATATATATATAAGTATCGAAGATTTTATAGTTGATAAATGTTGTACGGTTTTTATCTTAACACCGAAACTAGTTTCTGTCTTGCCACGCTAGCTACCTATCTCCGACATCTCTCTTAATCGACGTCTACACAATAAAACTCCCGGGACAAAACAAAAAGAACGTATGAAGGTTTTAAAAAGCAAACAAGAAACACTAAAAACAAAACATTCATTCGAAACTACCTAAAATTACTCTTTTTTCCTTCTCCTCTTTTTTTCCTTTCTTCTCGAAATTCTGCGCTGTGGAGGCGCAGGATGTGGGTAGACAGGTTTTTTTTTACAATCGCTGACATGGTTGATATTCTTGTTGATAAAGAGCGCGCGCCAATTTTATTACCGTCGGCCATTTTAGAAAATCGTCCGTTCTTCCTGTGTAGAGCCTGCGTTTAGATTAAAAGGGAAATGGTAGAAAGCATTGTTTTCTTGATTGGATTTTATGACCAATATCAACCATAAAACATCATGCCATATGGAACTACTTATCAAATTCTCGTCATACGTACAAGAATATATCCAGATAAATAGATCTTTTTAAAGCCCTCCCACCATCTTTCTGTATATATATATATATATATATATATATATATATATATAGATGTGTATAATTTATATTATACAAAATGTGCGTAAATCAACCTTTTTTTCCTTAAGACCTATTTCTATGTATATTATTATCACACAGGATATATACGTGCAAAATATGGCTGTTGGAATCGAAGTAATGTTTTTTTTTAATCCATTTGATCGTTCTAATTACGTGTAATTTTCAATTTACTTCCAATTTAACCTAACTCTAAATGAGATCTAGTATATTACTCCTCTCTCACATTCGATGTTGTTTATTCCCCCGGTCTTATTTTATACAGTCTCTGTCCACTTCCGCTTCCGTCAGTCTTCTTACTCTACCTCCCCTTCTCTCTCTCTCTCTTTCTCTCGCTCGCTCTCCTTAAGTCTCTACCTCTCTCTATTTATTGATAGTCCAATGTATTACACATACAAAAAATAGTAGATTGGAATAATGCATTATAAACTATAAGAAATATCACCACTTGTAGTGATATTAGTTAACCCGTAGCTGGAGAGCAAACAGAGAGATATAAAGAACGAAATAAGATTAGCTTGGGATTTTGTCTTATTTTATATGAACTGGCGTTACACACGACCGTTTTACGGATTACAGCAATTTAACACATGCTCAATATATATATATATATATATATATATATATATATATATATATATATATATATATATATATATATATTCCCGAAACGCTTTTTCATGGGAAACAACTGATGATCTCTTAAATGATGTTAGAAGCAAACAAATATAATAACTGTAAAAACTAAATTGACTTACATGAGTGATTTTCCACTGAACAACTTGGTTCTACAAGTTTTTTTTATTTTTTATTTTTCTTTTTCTTTAATTGTTTACTTTTATTTTTTATTTTTATATAGTTTTAAT
>OY744518.1:37167707-37232707 GCA_963556195.1 Sepiola atlantica
TATATATACATACATATATATATATAGACCATATATATAACATATATATATATAACATATATGATTTATTTATAATAGCAAGTTAATTTGTTTGTCAGTTATATAGATCTATTAGCAAAACACGACTCACACACCGAGCTGCAATAAATCTAGCTGCAGCTTTTTTTGCAGAAGAAAACTCATTTCACACTTTGGCAATTTGGAATAGGGCAATACAAATTAAAATAAACTCTCTTTAAGATGAATAGAAATTTATAAAAAGTTTTTAGAAGGTTATTCTTTTTTCTCTCTCTCTCTCGCCCTCTCTCTCTCGCCCTCTCCCTCTCTCTCTCTCTCTCTCTCTCTCTCTCTATTTATATATATATATATATATATATATATGTATATCTATATTATAAGAAAGTTCACCAGAAATGTTCAATGTAAAAGCTCGATGACTGTTAACATTTAACAACAGAGCATATGCAAATTTAAAAAATGGCATTTTACATTCCAATGACCAAGTCTTTATTCATACTTTTACTTGCCAGATTACCAAAATAATTCGATGTAACTATTGGCTATTTTTACGCACATGAAATAAGAACCAGGAATAACCATATCTTCTGATGAGCTGAAGTAGCGAAAGATCCTGCTAACTATATGTCTATTCCTGGTTGTTCGTTTATGTGCGAAAACAATTGTCAATAGTAACATAGAATGTTTGTTTAATTTGGTAAGTAGAAATATGAATAAAGACTGAGTTATCAGAATTCAAAATATCATCGTTAATCTACATATATATAGAGAGAGAGAGAGAAAGAAGGGAATTTTTGTATAAAAATTTTGTGTCGGAGAAATAAATCTAAAAAAAAGAGCAATAAAAAATAAGTTATAACGTGAAATGATATGATTGTTGATTTGAGTTATTTCTTCTTCCTATATATATATGTAATGTATATATATATATATATATATATATATATATATATATATATATATATATATATGTGTGTGTGTGTGTGTGCCTATATATATGTATATATATGCGTGTGTATATATATGTGTGTATACATATATATATATATATATATATATATTTAAATAAATTTTTCGTGGTACAAAATTTGATAACGGCGAGGAATACGGACGTTTGGGACATTTTTGGGAGGGTAGAATCAGATTAAACAAATATAAAAACGAGAAAACGATTAAAAAGAAATTAATTAATGTACTGAACCGGTTTTCGTCCACACTCATCAGAGTAAAACGTAGAAGTGATTGAATACGACTAAAACCTAAAAAAAAATTGTAATGAAAACTAGTGACAAGTTTAGGAGAAAAAAAAATATGGGGAGGAGAGTCATAAGTTGATCACATTAAGTCCTAAAAGCCATTCCTTTTGCTTACAAAGGGAAGGTTTGATTGACTTGATATATATGGCTTTCAGGACTTTGAGGTGGAATAGAGAATGCGATCTACTTATGACAGAAAACCAGTCACTAGTGTACGTCGACGCACATTCGGCGCTATTTATGAGATGGGCAGCAATAGCAGACCCGGATGTATTAACTAAATTATTTAAATTATTTAGTCGGCCCTCGCGTATGGCAGGGGGGATGTGTTATATATATATATGTGTGCATATATATATATATATATGTGTGTGTGTATACATATCTCTCTCTATATATATGCATATATACTTGTGTATACATATGTATATATATATGCATATATACTTGTGTATACATATGTATATATATGTATATATATAATATATATATATATATACTTGTTATCCAGGGTTTCGAATCGTACGACCGGTAGTGAATAGTCATATCTCTATGCTGATGAGTCCTGATTGAAAAGGGACGAAACGTATACGTACATAGATTATAAACAAAAACAACAAATATTTTATATATATATATATATATATATATATTATATTAAAACCTAGTGAATCAACGTGTTTACTAAGGGTTTACTAAGGGTTCTATATACGTTAATGACATAAAATACATATTCAAATATTCCATAATACAGGATATTATTCATGTTTGAGAAACATTCCATTTTTATTCTTTTACTTAGTCGTATGTTATCTATGTTATTCTCTCGCTTTCTCTAATTATATGTTAATTTAAACTTTTCTTAACATTGCTTCATGTCTCTGTTGCCATTTAAAGAAAATATGCGTCAATTCAATCTTGCGCGGCTTGCGATGAAATGCCATGTCTAACGTAATCGATACTTATACAAATAACCGAAGTGTTACATACACACGTACATATACAACACTGCACATACATAGAAATGGTTGGACGCATTTAAAATAGAAGGAACACGCATGGGACCAGTTCACTAACAGTGAGTTCGGGTTAGATGGCTTGAATCGGGAAGAGTGAGTTTGCAAAACCAGTTAAATCTAAAAAAGATAAAAAGACAAAATCTAAGATCGCTATATACATTTCTCTATATATTTTTCTCTAACTCCGAGTTTAATCGTATTACTACTTGTAGGGATATTCCCTTTTTATGATTATGAGCTATTCGAATGTTTTTATACTTTCCTTTCTTTAGTACCTTTACTGTTTATAAATAGCGCGCGCGAGAGAGAGAGAGAAAGAGAAGGAGAGAAGAGAAAGAGTAGAAAGAGGAAAGAGGGTGGAGCGAGACTGACATATAGGATGAGAGTGGGGTATCAAACAAAATACATGAGAGAAAGTGGAAGTAATTGACCAGAAGTAAGTAAAATATGGGTCTTTTGCTGGGTTATTTGCAAATGAAGACAATTTAGACGAATTAAAATAGAAGTTTTTTTTCAAATAAAACTCAAGCCCAAAACGTAGGAATATTTCAGCATGTATTTTGTGTGATTATAATATATTAAAAAAAGTCAAATCTCGCACCAGTTTTCGCAATGACTTTATATATACCTAACCCTTTCTCTTTCTCTATCTCTCTCAATTTATCGCTACATATGTATATCTAATAAGTCCCTTCAACCTAAAATGTATCTACATATCTAGCTATATACCACGTCAGCTATTAGTTAGATAACCATATATCTCAATCACCCCGTATCAACGTATATATCTATGTAGGTATCTGTCTTGAATGCCTCAAAGAATCTCTTCAGGGTGAAATATTAAACTATTATTCGAAAAGTATATTTTGCCTTTCATCAAAAGAAGTTTTTTTCTGTCGACATCTTGACAACACATAATATATAAATGGCGCCGAACAATATAAGTCAACTTAAAATATACCCTTTCCCAGACAAACACTGTAATTTTTTGACTTACGAAGATGAAACAACTTATAGTTCCATTGTGTTGGAAAGCGAACGACCGACATTTTGACATGTATATATTCGAATTACCTAAACATTTTTCAGCTGGTCGATACAGATTATAATCGTGAAAGGCGATTCCGTCTTTGGTATTTGAGCTGAAAATACGTCTTTGTCCTTCGTTGCTCATGATTGTCCGGCAACAAATGGGGAGGACAGTTGAGATTTCAAAGACCACTGCGAATTCTTTTCTATTATTATTATTATTATTATTTACTCACTAGAGGTTCTCACACAGGTCATCAGTGATTGCTCACCGACAACCGGTGGTATTCACTGGAGCCTGAGTGACAACAAGTCTCCCCAGATTTCCAGTATTCTCCACCTCTTTTCGATAGCCACCGCAAATAAATTTGCAGTATCACAACAGCCGTTTACCATTGATTTCTCGCTGGTAAGGACCATTGGCGTTCTCTGGGGTTTGGGTGGCAATAAACCTCCCCGAGGTCCTAGCAGTCTCTGCACTTCCAGTGGAGGTCTGGTTTGTGCTATCCCTTCTCGGTCTTCTCATCCTCCTTGACCCTATGCACATATTTTGTGTGATGTCAGCCTAGGCTGGTACCATCTATTTTTTCATATATTTTTTATATATTTGTTATTTTTATTATTTTTTATTTTTTTTTTTAATTTTATTTCATTTTTATTTTTTTAAATTATTATTATTATTATCATAATAATTATTATTATTATTATTATTATTATTATTATTATTATTATTATTATTATTATTATTATTATTTGTATTATCATTATTATTATTATTACTACTACTATTATTATTATTATTATTATTATTATTATTATTATTATTATTACTATTATTATTATTATTTTTATTTTCATTATTTTATTATTATTATTATTATTATTATTATTATTATTATTATTATTATTTTTTTTTTTTTTTTTTTTACTCACTCGGACTTTTCACACAAGTCATTGCTCACTGAAAATAACCGGTGGTGTTCCTCTGGAGTCAGAGTTACAAGTTTCCTCGGATTTCAATCAATTATCCATGTATTTTGAAAACTTTTCAAATTATGTTGCGTTATCACACTAGCCGTTTACCATTGATTTCTTGCTAGCAACGGCAGTATGTTTTTTGGGGAATTTGAGTAAGAATAAGCTTCTCCAATGTTCTATGACATCCTCATTTCCAGTGGTTGTCTGGTCAGTGCCCTCTTTGTTCGATATTTCCATCCTCCTTGACCTTTCACGACAAATTCGTGCGGTATCAGCCAAGACTGGTGCCACCGTATGTGTTTTTTTCCTTTTCCATTCATATGTGGTTGGTAAACCTTTTATTGTTTATGTGGGTTGTTTTCCACATATAAGGATTCTCTTCAAGCTGTCGGCTGTTTTCAGCGTTGCCGTTCGTCGTATGCTATCAATCTTCTCTTTGATTGCAATCTCTACTAGTCTCTGTTTCCCAGGTTTCAGGTCACTTCCTAGATCTCTTAAAATTATTGGTATCATATGTACACACTAAATGCTTTCACACGGGGCAGCATAAGAGATTACTCACTGATAATAACCGGTGTTGTTCCCTAAAGTTTGGGTGACAACAAGTTTCCAAAGATAATTCAGTACTCTCCTTTTTCGATAACCTTTGCAAAGGACTTTGCGTTTCTGCAACAGCAGCTTACCATCAATTTGTTGATGACGCAATCATTGGTCTTCACTAGGATTCCGATGGCAATAAGACTCCTCGAGGTCCTAGTACTCCTCGCACTCTACCACTGGAGGCTTGGTTAGTACACTCCCTGGTCGGTATTTCCATCCTCCTTGACCCTTCACAGCTATTTCGTGTGGTATCAGCCGGGTCCGATGCCTTCTTCTTCTTCTTCTTCTTCTTCTTCTTCTTCTTCTTCTTCTTCTTCTTCTTCTTCTTATTAGTATTATTATTATTATTATTATTAGTATTAGTATTATTATTATTATTATTATTAGTATTAGTATTATTATTAGTATTAGTATTAGTATTATTATTATCTATAAATTAATACGCAATAAATTAATAGGAATATGTCTACCTGTGTCACGCTCTGGTACACCTTTTTAAGAAGGCGGTGAGGGGCGAGGGGTTGACAGGGGTGAGGGTGCGACCGGGAAGAGACAGCTTTTGCTCTGGACAACAGGGACAGAGAGAGATTGTAACACTTTTGCATACGGGTGGGAGCCCCGGGCAACGCCGCGTACCCCAGCTTATTATTATTATTATTATTATTATTATTATTATTATTATTATTATTATTATTATTATTATTATTATTATTATTATTATTATTATTCAATAGAGGTTCTCAAACAAGTCATCATCAATGATTACTCACTGATAATAACGGGTGGCATTCACTGGAATCTGGTAGATATCAACTCTCTCTAGATTTCCAGTACTTTCTACCTCTTTCGAAAACTATTCCAAATGACTTTACGTTATCGCAACAACTGCTTATAACTAGTTTTCTCGCTAGTAACGAACATTGGTCTTCTCTTGGATTTGTGTGGCAATAAGCCTACCCAATACCCCAGTATTCTCCGCACTGATCCAGTGGAGGTCTGTTTAGTGCTCTCCCTCTTCGATCTTTTTATCCTCCTTGACCCGTAACACTTATTTTGCATAGTATCATACGAGGCTAATTTTATTTTTTTGAGGGGAGGGGGCACATTATATAACATTTCTGGCAGTTTCAGATCCCTTGGTTTAATCTAGTGGTCTTTCCATGTTTTTATTTTATTTCCGTTGTTATTTTCATGTGGTTTGTTAGTGTTTGTTGTTTACGTGATATCATCATCATCATCATCATCATCATCATCATCATCATCATCATCATCATCATCATCATCATAATAATAATAATAACAAGCCGCGCATACGTGGTCCCCTTCTGTATGTGACGAGTGTAAAATGCAATAAATTTGGGCAATTTGGGGAATTTTTGAACCCCCTTTTACTCCCTGGGGGCGCGAACCAGAATTTTTCTGATGGCAAGGATGCTCATTTTATATCCAGAACAATTGCCTCTACATTTTGGCCAAGGTTAATGACAATTCAATGAATAGATCAAACGTTATGGGAGAAAAGGGTAATTTTTTCCATTTATGGGGGCTTTTGACCCCCTGGGGGCGCGAACCAGATTTTTTCCAAGGTCAGCGATACTTATTTTCTATTAGGAACAATTGCCTCCACATTTTGGCCAAGTTTCAGAGAAATTGAATGGGTGGATGAAAAGTTATGGGGCAGAAATGTCATTTTTTTGCCATTTCGGGGCCTTTTGACTCCCTGGGGGGATAACCAGATTTTTTTTCAAAAATCGGAGAATCTCACTTTCTAACCTGACAAAAGTTACAACTTCATGCAAAATTTCAGAGAAATTCAATGGATGGTTGCGGAGAAAGATCCGGACGGACACACACACGGACGGAAATGCCTCAAAACATAGGTCTCCCAATTTTTAAAATCGGGTGACCACCACCACCACCACCACCACCACCACCACCACCACCACCACCACCAACAACAACAACAACAACAACAACAACAACAACAACAACAACAACAACAACAACAATAATAATAATAATAATAATAATAATAATAATAATAATAATAATAATAATAATAATAATAATCAGCTGCAGCAACTAGATATTTATGGTTGCGGAGGCAATTGTGTTTTCCGGGTCCGACCGTGGGCTGAACGTCAAATGTTCTAGTTCTGTCAAAACTATTGCACCACCTTCACAAATAATTGTGGAATATACACAAATTGATATGTCATTCCTTCTAATTATTGAGGATATAACAGGTTAGATTAGACTTTCAAGCGTTGGTAGTACAATTAGCTTATTGGCAATTTAACTTCTGCGTTCGGTTAGGTCTCGATCGTGTTTCACGCATTGTGCCTCTGGACAATCATCACTTACTTGTTGGAGAGAGTTTGTCGTATATTCAACAATTCACGATCCCTAAAACCAAATTAATTTACAGAAGGCGATTTAGAATTTCGGACACAACCTCGGGATTTAGGGAACGTCGGTCCATGATGACTACCGGTTTGGTTTGACTTGATTTGCTTTTTCTCTACTTCATAAAAACCCCTTTTGATTTATCAAATGTCGAAGCCCCATATTCGCGGTATATAATTGTTAACAGTTGTCCTTACAATACGACCAGCAATTTCGATTGTATTTGTAACGACGTTCATAAGTTTTCTCTTGGGAGCGTGGACATATAATATACATCTGTAAACGCGGTCGGAAATTGATGAGAGCGATAGAAAGTAATACTAGGGAGAAAGATATACAAAAATAACAAAATATATAATTATCTATATATACTTATTGTCAAAATCAAATTATTTATATATACAAAATTGAAGTGAAAATAGTGTTAAATGCGTCTCGAAAGAGAGCTGTAATAATTCTAATATAAATGTACTACGATCTTGCAAACACTGTCCATTTTAAGTGTATATATATATATATATATATATATATATATATATATATATATATATATATACCCATCCTCCTTTTCCCTGCATACACCCCCCACATAAAAACATTCCAACTTACTTTTTCCCCTTCAATCTTGACCGCAGCCATCTGGTCAAACACCCCCTCCTCCACTCCCTCTCTGCCATCCACTTTATCCCTGCTCATCCCCCCCCTCTTTCTCTTACTACCAGCCACAGTAGTCCTTGCTCACCCCTATCTTTCCACTTCTTCCCCACTCATTTTCTTCAACATTCATTTTTATTCCCCAACAAGTACGGACGTCCACTCAGTAGTGGCCATTATTTCATTTTATTTTTCCTCCCAATATGTCTACTCTACATGTATTTGTACTTGCATGCCATTTTTTCTCTACATTATCATCCTGATGAAGTCTTATAAATAAAGAGGAAACGTTGATGTACACATAAAAAACATCCATTTTTTGGTTTTCCTTTTTCATTTTCCCATATATATATATATATATATATATATATATATATATATATATAGTAAACTTTACTTACGATTTGAGAACTATTGATGTAAATACTAGTGATGGGACGATTCTAATATTTGTCCGATTCCGATAGAATTACCGCTTCGATGTTAAATTCCCGATTCCGATACAATTACCGACTCCGATTCGTTTAAGATAACTAAATATATATAGCTGTAGAGTTGTTTTTGCTGTTTTGTTTATTCTCGGATAACCGTAAACACCCATTGAATATGGGCATATATTTTCGCAACTTCAAAAATACACTTGTCGGAGGTGATGTATAAGTTTTAGTTTTACTGCTAGTTTAAAATCAATAAAGATTTATCACTTAATCATTAGGACCAGCAATGTGAAATTGTAATATAAACAAAAGTAAACAAAAAGCAATAATGAAAAGAATCGCTGTTGGCATGGGAAAATAGGCACACATTGTTCAGAATCCTATACTTTCAAAAGGCCCGATTTTTCCGATTCCTGATTCCCGATTCCTATCAATCGCCCCATCACAAGTAAATACTAAACATTTATATAAGCTTTATATTATATTAATTGTAAAGTAAATTAGAAACAGTTTACTTCATGACGGCTTCCGCGAACCCGGTTCACATAGTGAACGAAGACTGTACGCTTTCGCGCTATCCTCCCGACTATCAGACATCATCATGTGATACTGGAGAAATTAAGTTAGATTTATGCCTAAATAGAGCGGGCTGTAAACATCAGACTATCTAAAGGGTTCTACGTACGTAACCAGAACGCTGCTTTATAGCAAAGTAATTCATTAATTTCGTATGAATCAGATGATTCTATTATTGGCATTGGTTTCCCCGATATCTTTCTCGTTGTTATCAATTCTAGAAAGGCATCGGATACTTACGTGAGGGACCACTGTGTTCGACTTTAATCTCTTAAAGGAGCTTATAAATATATTTACAAAGAAATATCAAATTATTTATACCTACATACGCCGGTGTTTCGATCTTACGCTCTCATCAGTGTAGGAATCAATACTTTTAGACCGTCACAAGACGTGAATCTGGTGGTGATTAGTGGTACGCAATTTTACTATCGTATTTAAGAAACTGCACGGTAACGAATGTCTTGTAATGAAAGCCTGGATCATATAAGGATTGAACTCAGTGTAAGACAACTTTTAGAATTGCTCAAAAGCTTATCTTATGTAGATTATCAATGCGAATAATTCGTCTTTGTGTCATGAGACCATAATAAGTCTGTAAGTAATACTTGTTTCAGAGCCAAATTTCTGAAAAGGAAAAATGAAATCATTACTATTTTTTTATTTTCTCTACGGTACGTTTTATGTAAAAAAAATCTTAGTCGAACGTGATGAGATTTTTTTTATATAGACTCACATTTTGTCTCTGTCGACAAATTGATGGACGTAAACAAATCGTTGCTCAAACGTATCTACACTTAGAAACGATAAATACAATAATATATTCCAGCGGCTGTACGACAATATTCTCCCTATTTGAATATATCCTCTTACATAGGCTTCGTCCGACTCTGTCATAGGTCAAGGCTTGATTGACAGCCGAGATTATGTACAAACAAATACAACAGATCCAACATTTCATCATCAATTCATATCCGTAAACAATTCGTTTTTTTTGTGTCGGGAAAATTATACTATTTTGTTTTCGACAAACATTTTTTAAAGGCGCAGAGTTCGGTTTAGATGCGTCGATATATACACATACATGGGAAACATAGACAACCTTATTATCATAATAATGAAGATTACTCCAAGAAGGTCCTGATCGACCTAGGCGCGATGATATTAATTATTTTCCCTCTCGGTTTACAGTGGAAAGTAGAAACAGGTTTCTCGCGATTTAACGCTGATTCAGATTAAGCTATAATATGGTTGCTATAACATTTTGTTTGGTCCGTATCACACTTAAATGCTGATAAATAAAAGATATGTTAATATGTGAACACACAAAATTGCCAATTAGTATAAAATATTGAGATTTCAAACTTTTACCGATGTTGTGTACGGCTCCGAGTACTGGCAATCGACGAAGGAAGCAGAAATTTAAACTATTTTTGTGACATGTCTATTTACTTCTTTCATGTCTGTCTATACGAATATCTGTTCGTTTGTCTGTCTGTCTGTCTGTCATGTTTAAGTTTTAATATTATTTTGTCAGTATGTTACGCTTAAGTTTTAAATACCAGTTCAAATGTGGCTCAGAAATGTTGTAAGGATATGTGTCCCTCCATCGCACTGTCGCGGTTAATTATGCGGTAGCATTTTCCTCAATCACTTACGCTTTTTTTAATGGCATTTTATAGATGCTTCCACGTTACCACGATACTACTTCCCTTTAGACTACAGCATGGCCGTCCCCATAATTAATGAAACTGTGTTTCGCTCATTAATCTTTTTTCAATTCTCTCATAATATCCTTCATCATTAAACCGACAATCTATCTATCTCAGTAACTCTCATCCTCGAGTGGCTTTTGTCTTTGATAAGTGGTGACTATCGTTAGTCTGTCTTGCTTAGCTTTATAATAATACTTTTAGATAAGTTCACACACCTTTGTAATAGTAGCTTTCTATCGGTGTGTCTCATTGTCTCTCACGCCTTAATGTTAAATATCACTTTAATTGTCAAGCGCGCAGATTAAGTTGACTCATCATAAACCTATCCCTATTTGTTTAAATTACTTACTAGACACCATCCTCGAGTGCCCTCGGTCTCCCTGCACAAGGGTTTGTCAGGACAACTGTATATGAGGATACTTCGCCCTACAAGTAAACCCTCACAAAATATTAAACATGACAGTATATTCAAAGCCCAAATAATATCCCTTCGAAACGGCTGTAAACAAGTTCATACGAGGAATGGTGCACTTTCTCCTAGTAATGTTACCTCAAGTAACAATACTTAGTTGGATACTCCACCAGACTAGATGAAATCTTGTTCTGGAATTCGCTAAAACAAAGAGACCACAAGAAAGATATACTATAACATAGTAAATTGGTATATTAAGGAGAGGAAAATTAATGTTCTTCACTTCTCTACTAACTGAACGTTTGGCAGATAAAGGAGTAATATAACTTGAATTGAATATTCGAATATCTATGTATCTCATATAGGAAGGAGTCCCTTGATTTCTGAGAACTTCGACTGAAGTAAAATGAAAATTTATTCGTCCGAAGTGAGGAAAGTTTCACTAAAAATCATTTTATATCATGTGAATCGCTTCTAAGTTTTGTTTATCGCACACTAAAAAATAAAGAACCTGTTTAACAGCGGAGGAAAGCGTTACTCGCTTTTCATACCCCAACTCCAAATCATGGATCCCACTTCATAAATACTAAATACAAATACTTAACGGTTGGAATAACTTTAAATCTCAGATATAAAAAAAAGTCACAAGTTCATCCAGTATCAATAAACTAAACTACCTCAAATACTTCTCGACAATCGAAAATAATGTTTTCCAGAAAGTGTAGACCATATAAGATTGTAATCTTGTGTAAGACCTAGTATGAAAGTCGGTTTTCAAAGACTACCAAGGTTAAAACATTGTCGGAGAAGATTCTGTCTTTTGCTTTTCATTTGTGCCTTAAAAGCATTTTCCAAGGAGTTCCGTACGGATTGTTCCAAATTTTTAAATAGATATTCTATTTAAAAAAATTGCAAAAAATCCGATTTTGCTCGGCAATATAACTTTAAACTTGATTTTTAGCACTTGTTAATTGTATTCTCTTTTTTATTTCTTCTGTTTTATCTCCCTCTCACAGCAGTAAGATGTGACACAAGGTCGGATAGTAGGGATTGAAAAGCCAGCGCCCTAGAGGATGAGCACTATTGTCTACTAAAAATGCCTTGGCTGCCCGTCAGCATTCCTCTTTCGGGGCGCCTCTGGCGATTAGCAATAAAATAACCCTTTTCAAAGGGTGAAAAGGCAAAGCCTGAAAGGGTCGACCTTCTAAAACCGCACATGACAAACCCAAATACCGGCGGAAGCAAGGCCCGAAGGCCAAGACGGTACCGACCTAGGAGTGTAGCATCCATCGGAACAGATACTACAATTTGATATCAGTCAAAAGGCCGAGAAATAATTTATTCTTTATTGACTCCTTGCTATTGCGATCTTTTATTTAATTCTTTTTTTTTATTTCTAGTGTTTTTAAGTTAGAAAGTAGATATAGTACAGTTATTATGTGTGCGGTGTTCGAATTTTGACAGGGCTCTCGTATCAGTTTCATTCGACTATGCCTTACTATAGCACCTTGTCTTACAGAGTAAAATACCCAAATATGACCAGTTTTAATAGTCCTGGCAGCCTACTATTCTTATCAGCCTCCTTCAAAATTGTCATGAAGTTCTCGTAATATTAGGTTTTTGTGTCTTGTTTGCTAAGATTTGTTCTGTATGTTTAAATCGATTATGTTTCTTGCTGTGTGCTAAATTGTTTCAGACAAGATGTCTGTATACCTGGTAAGCATCGCTGTTTAAACTCTGCTTCTCTCAGTTTTGTACATCGAAGCTGAGACAGCTTACGCACAAATCGGGCGCTAGTAAGTTATATCTATGAAAAATAGCTTTCACACATACAGACGTAAAAATAAAAAAAATAGCAAATCTTTACAAAGTTCATCGGAAAACTATTTCCCTTTTTCTACTGCCTCTTTGCTGGTCAATTGATGGCCGAGCGCCATCCGCTGAACCAGAGCAGGAAAACGTGCATAGAATAGCACCATTACACACACGGAATTTGTGTCGGCACTTTTTTTTTTGTCTTGGTCAGAGCAGAGCAAAACGGGCCATAGACGAGCAATAGACAATGGTCTTTGCCGAGCAGAGGTGGCGGCCGGGTAGGATAGCTCGCCAAGATACGAGGTTAAAAGTTCGAAAAGCGCATAAAAAGTTGTAGAAAGATTACTGGTGCTTATCGATAGATTGATTGGTCTAAATGATGCGGGAATGGCGCAACGTTACTAGTAAACATTTGCACAAGTTACACGGATAATTGGTCGCATACTAATATGGCATATATTTTTGTCAATCCTTCAAACTATACTAACTATCTATCAATCTCTTTCTCTCTCCCTCTCTCTCTCTATCTATCTATCTATCTATCTATCTATCTATCTATCTATATATATATATATATATATATATATATATATATATATATATATATATATATATCATCTATATATGTATAAAATAGAAACTGTGTGTGTATGTGTCCGCCTGATCTTTGTGTCTTATGTTCACCCAAACCGCTGGACAGAATTGCTTGAAAATTAGCATGTGGACTACTGACCTCTCGGTGAAAGTTATATGCTATATAAGAAGTATATCACTTAAACACCGGTGGCCCCCGGATGCTCTCCACCCTCCGACAACTGTTTTCTCTTAGATTCAAATAAAATTTAAACCATATGTAAATGACCAAAAATGATGTATATCCTCAAAATTGCAGCAAATTTTGATAATCTTAAGAGGGTCCTGAATTTAAAACCATAGGTCCACCGAAGAATCAAATAGGTCCAATTTCATTGCAATATATACCTTATTTAATACTTATTAGATAACGATGATTTACATAATATATATATAGATACATATGTATATGTATATATATATATATATATATATATTTATATATACATATGTATATGTATATATATATATATTTATATATATATACATATGTATATGTATATATATATACATATGTATATGTATATATATATATTTATATAGACATATGTATATGTATATGTATATATATATATGTATATATATACATGTATATATATATATGTATATATATGTATATATATATATATATATATATATATATATATATATGATATTTACATCTGTATAGACTAGTCACATTCTCTCTTATTTTCTATCATTCTGTCCAAGTTTGGTAGTACATTTATCTATTTCTATTATTTACCTATCTTGTATTGTTATATATACATACATACATATATATATATATATATATATATATATATATATATATATAATAACCAATAAAAACGGTCTTATACGCTCAAATAATACACACCTGACGATCGCATATATCGTGAAACTGTAATAAACTGTATATATTTACATATATTAGACTCGAATTCGAAATTTACTTTTCAAATTGATTTGGCATGCCGTAATCGCGCGAAGTTATTTTTACGTAACTACGGCGTAAGTATTTATATCGCAGTAAAATATGAAGATATGGCCCGTTTGCTTGTTGATTCTTGTTATAAACCTCTATCTAAAAGGATATCGAGGTTTTGTCTGATCTGATTATTCGATTCGCTTCTCTTCCCGATTTTAATGACTTGAGTGTTCATGTTATTGATTACATATATATCCCTTCCACACAAAAGGCCTACACTACTCTATCGTTATTCCAAGGCACCTGCTCGAATAAGCTCATATTTCTAGTACTTGCTTCTAAGGAATTCACAGCGAGAATCTGTTTTCTAACAAATCTGTGAAGGACTTTCCTTTCTTTTTCCATGTGCCTAGCCCTGGTGGAATTTCTATGAACAAAGATTCATACCAAAATCTTTCCCGCTGTGTACCACATTAAAAATTGACTACCCAGCTGCAGCCTACAACATTAATTCGGTACTTGTCCACATTAATACCCAAGCTAAAATCGATTTGGCGTCGGTAGTTTCCGGAATTTTACGTAGACCAACGAAAAATGCCGAGGCTCTTATCGGATCAAAATGCGAGTAAATAAGTATACAATTAACATTTTAATAGACTGAATCGCGAAGGTCAATTATTAGAAATAATAAATAATCAAAGCGATAATGAATTTTAACGAACCTTAACACTTTCCCTTACTCTAACACCATTATAACTCTTGTTCAGTGATATTTACATAACAAAACATTTTTCCAGTTGTACATCAAGCCTAGTTTTGGATTTTTGGACGTAGGCAACTGACTTTTTATTCGGCTTTTTTCGTCTACGTAAACATTGCCAATTCAGTTTTAGCTTGGGTCTTTATCTGAGAAAAGTACCTGGCTCTCTTTCAAATCAAATATCAATAAATACTTGTTATTAACTTTCACTATAAGTAAGAACACTTATTTATTCTATTCGCCATTTTCTATGCTCTAATAATCAAATCGACATTCTATTCATCATATAAACCTTTATTTTCGAGTGGCTTTTGGCCTTGCTAAGTGTTGTCTAATATCTCTCTCTCTCCTATATATATATATATATATATATATATATATATATATATATATATATATATGAAAATTTATAACTAAAAGGTAAACTTTAAGAAAGTTGAACCTATTGTGAGGTAAGGAAAGCTCAATATACTGGATAGAGCAAAAATATATAAGTCAATGAAAATAATTAGTCCTGCAAAGGGAAGCAAATCATAATCTTCGGTTGTTCAAAACAAGGACGTTTAGTGAATAAAAATATTCATTTTCCTTCTCTTTCATTCCTTAAGCCAGGCTTTTCAAAGATTAAAATCTTATCATCAGAGGAAGTTAATGATGGATAAGTTGACAGATGAAGTTTTAAAATTCAAACGGGTATTTTCCAGCGTATAGGAGTGTCACAAAACGGAAATCCAAGAAGTATGAGGTTCAGATGTATTGGTAAATCCAGAAGAATCCGTGTCAAGATCCAGCGACGATGATTCAACCCAAGTCTGTAGTCGGAATCAAAACAGAGCCGATCCTGGCTTAAGGAATGAAAGACAAGAAAAAAAAAATTGTTATTCACTTATCATTCATATATATATATATATATATATATATATATATATATATATATATATATATATATATATATATATATATATACGTACAAGTAGACAAGGGGCATCGCTCTTGGTTGCAAGAAATGATACATTGCAACAGAAAGCAAGCACCAGCTCGTATTTCCAATCGGACTGACGTTCACCATATGACAATATCTGAAATATGTATTAACATATATATTAAATATGTATATATAAAACACATATATATATATATATATATATATATATATATATATATATATATATATATATTAAACATATATATATATATATATATGTTAAATATATATATATACAGGGTGGGCAACAATAAGAGTCCTATTTTTAAAAATTCATAACTTTTTTATTTATTGATTTTTTTTTTTTTTTTAGAATAAGTAAAGGACCCCTTCCGAAGCAAGCATGAGCCGTATTAGCCCTAAGGAACGTACCCTCATTTAGAAAACATTATTTTTGCTTAAAAAACTCAAAACAGTGTAAAAAACAATACTTTAGTTTTTGTAAGTTTTAAGAAGTGTTTTTCGGCTAAAATTTGTTTTGTTTATTTCAAAAAATCTCGGAAGGATCAGTCTACACACATATAAAGTTTGGTGAGTTTAACTTTTATTTTGTGGAAGTTATTCAAATTCAAGTTATTCAAATTTAAAGATAGGACCCTTATTTTGGCCCACCCTGTACATATAAAATATATGTATAAATATATATATATACATATATATATATATATATATATATATATATATATATATATATATATATAAATATATATATATATGTTAAATATATATATATATATACATATAAAATATATCTATAAATATATATATATACATATATATATATAAATATATATATATAAATATATATATATATATTAAACATATATAGATATATATATTAAACATATATATATATATATATATATATATATATATACATATATATTAAACATAGATAAATGAAATGTATTTATTTTAAACCTTTCATTAAATAAAATTATATATATTATCAAAGTGTAATCGATGCTTGGAAATCGTTTATCTTTTTAGTAATAGGCTATTTTTATTAAGGAACAATTGAGGATTTCTGTTTTAAAATCAAGAGCTAACCACACCGAAAACACGGAATTTACATTTTTGATAACCGTTCGGTCGATAACGAATAAGTGGTGTGGGCTCAAAAATTATTTCTTCTCTCAGATTGATTCAGGGGAATCTCGTTACATGCCTTTTTTAAGCACTCACACGTGAAAATTGTACACACGCCCATGTGCACACGAATAAACAATTCTCAATTTCCCCAGAAGTCATTCTTTCTGTTTACACGGTATCTTGAGCCATTATATTCTGAAGACATGTTTTTATTTAAAAAGAAAAATAGTTTCAATTCTGTTTTCCTTGGATGCGTCCAGAGATCTTTAAAAGACGTACTGTCCGTCAATTTATCTGTAAGGATGTTTCTTTAAATAGCACTATCTTCGCTGAACACTTCGATAAAATAGAGACATCTTATTGCGTAGTAAGTAAAACATATCTATTAGATGCTTTGATTGTTAGTAGATCTGTCACGTTTAACTTTGCTTACGTCTGTCACGTTTAACTTTGAAATAACATTTTTATCGTAAAACGGGAACATTACATGGACGCATCTTATTTTGAGATACGTCCACGCATCTCTATAAGAGGCCGTGTCATTTCGTTGGTCTGTGACGCTTACGTTTGAAAATTAATTTTATTGCTAAACGCGCTCTTTGAATTGATAAAACTTACGATTGTCCGTTATTATTTGTTTTTTTTTTGCTTTAATTTTTATCATTTAAGTAGTTTTCCCATTAATCCACTTCATCATTCGTCTAAGAATTGAACGTCAAAATAAACAAAAAAACAATTCTCGTCACGGTGCGATTTTTCCAATGATATGACGCAAATGCTCGCCCAAACGTATGGCTGGATGCATGTGGTAGCTTTTTGTTTGAAACAGGCAAATTTAAAAAAAAAAAGAAGATTTTATGGGTATTTTCCAAATGATCATTTGTTAGTTTTGTTGAGACCAAAGAATATGTTTTTTTTCTTTAACATAAGTTTCAGTCTCAACGAATTTGTTTTAATCATCCTTTTTCCTTTTCTATTATTCGTTGTCACTTTGAATGTTTTCTTTGCCCTTTTGATCACTCGGCGGTAAAAGCCATGTGCATGATATATTTATACGGCTTCAGGATATATATATATATATATATATATATATATATATATATATATATATATATATATATATATATTTGCGTGTGTGTTTGTGTGTCTATATGTATAAAGAGAGAGATACATAAAAAATTAATATCTAATCTATATTTCTCAGAGTCGTTTCCCTTCTTTATTAGTCGTTTCCTAATCGCCTCATATTCACACATGCATATATATATATATATATATATATATATATATATATATATATATATATATATATATATATATATATATATATAGTAAGCTATGAAAATATATTTTTTGCAATTAAGCTACACAGAGGCTCTCGCGTTTCATCACCGGGGGAATCTTTAGGCTAAAATGCATTTTAGCCTGAGTATTCCCCCGGGGATGAAACGCCTCTGTGTTATTTTCAAAGCTTACTACCTAGCTTTACTTACGTAGCGAGCACTGTTGATGTAAATTCTGAAAATTGATACATAAAAAAATATATCTCCTTATAATATTTTATGTGGATACATGAAATAGTAAAAATTATATATATATATATTTATATATCTACAATAGGGGTTTATCTAATGCTAAAACAATAACTAATGCAAACAATTCATTGTATCGATTAGATGAACACTAATTCCTAATTTTCCCATAACTTAGTTGAAAAATTGATAAATAGATTTCTGAAGGCCATGAAATGCTTAATATGATGGATTAGATCGGATTTGAACTCCAACATAACTTTTCTTAGGCTGTTTGAATTTTTTTTTAGTATATTTTAACCGCTGCTGTAAAAGGCTAAAAATGTACACTGGATTTCATAGCAAACCCCACCTTTTCTGAATTCTAACAAAAACGGAATAAAGACGAAAAACGTTCATGTTTCATTCCGAAAGCCCGATGATGGCCTTTAGGGAATGGAACATGGACGTTTCTGTTCAGCATTTTTGCCATGAATACATTTTCGTACTATACACACACATCGACAGACACTCACCCATTTATATATATATATATATATATATATATATATATATATATATATATATATATATATATATATATATATATATATATATATATATTAGAGGAAGCATTATTATAATCAATGAAACAGACGAGTGGAAAAAAAAGGAAAATTGTTAAAATTACCTTAAGGCCTTATCGTCTGACCCTCTGAGAGGAAACGTCAGAATGGTAAATTAAAAACTAAAAGTCGAATGAGAAATGAGGGGAAAAAACTTATTTTAGTTGGAGGAAACGATTGAGAGGAAAAAAAAAAAGGTAAATCGCGCAACGTTATGGTGGCTTTGAATCATTAAAGATCTATATATATATATAAATCTCCGAAACAGTTACATGGTAAACAGCTTATGATCCCCGTGTTAATATTAGACGCTTATGGTTTCCTGTTTTTGTTTCACTCTTAGATAATTAACCCCCCTTTTTTATTTTTATTTTTTATTTTCTTTTATTTTACTTATATTTTTTCATTTATTAATTCTCCAACGAATGATAAGTCTGCAATATCTTGGATTTAGTTAGTTTGGCTGGGAATTTAAACTGCATTTTATTTTTTTTAATTTTTTTTATTTTTTATTTTAATGACTCAAAGCTTCTTTAGACTATATATATATATATATATATATATATATATATATATATATATATATATATATATATATAGTACTGTTTCATTAAAGAAGACCACTTAATTGCATACGTAAGAGTGGATAGTTTTATTTGAAAATTACTATATATTGTTTTAATCGTTCATAGATACCTTCGATTTCCCGATAACACTAGATATCTTCATAACATTGCGTGAAGAACCGAGCATTTGGTATTTTCAGCCCATCGGGCCGACTTCCAGTGTTTCTTTGAACAATCAAACTTATGTATAGTGTTCTTTGTAAACATATATAAATGTGATAACTCTGATAGCTTATTTCCAATTGCGCATGTACGCATGTATCTTTGATAAGCCTTCGTGTTGATTGATTAATACAGTTTCGTTATTTATTATTTTCTTGCTTCGTTTTGGGCTTGCAATTTCCTCTGAAGATTTCCTCCGTTTCACGAACCAATCGTAACAGAAATGCAAGGACGACAACTAGAAAGAACGAATACAGCGATGAATAAAAGACATGCGTTTTTTTCTTTCTTCCTTTTGTAAGCGCGTTCAGCTGATAGATGTTATTGAGGTATTACAGAGAATCGCGTCGAAGGCGAAAAAGAAATTTCAAATATGTACAAGGGATAAAACGAAACGCTTCTCAAATCATCTTGTTGAGAATTCTTCGCGATAGATTTGGAAGATAATTAATAAAATCCATTCAAAGTCTATTTCTCTCTCTCTCTCCCCCTCTCTCTCTCTCTCTCTCTCTCCCTCTCTCTCTCTCTCTCTCTCTCTCTCTCTCTCTCTATATATATATATATATATATATATATATATGTATGTAATGTGTGTGTATGTATGTATGTGTGCATAAAGATTAAACACTTAGAATTCTGGGGAAAATAGAAGAAACGAAATTGAATTAGATCTACCCAAGGATTGGATTCATAAATGTTGTAAAAGGTTTATACACACACACACACATCACACAAACACGCATACATAAACATGTTAGTAAACTGAAAAATATCCGGGACGTAAAGAAGGAAAAAAGAAAGAAATCATGGATCAAATAAATGCATGTATTGGCTTTGTACGCTTTCAAAAAGATATAGATTGAATCAAGATCTGATATCAACCACATGCAAAAAAGTGGGAAAAATCAAACAGAAAGAGTAAAAAATGAGAGAAAAATAAAAGGCGAAAAATGCATATATATTTGTGACTCTAGTGAATTTAACAAATGACTTTTCTTTGCTTGTACCAATCAAGTTAGATATAAACGGATATCGACCCACCACACACATGCAGACTCACGCATGCCGACACATGCTCGTGTTATGATCGGTTATATTAACTCACCGAACGGAAGAGTTTCGAAACATTTTGGAGCCTCTTACGGAGATTGAAATCTAGATATAATGTTACTTGACCATATGTCTAGAAAGCTTATTATAACTTTGATAAAAATCAATTACATGGTTTGGATTCCAGATTCATGATTTTGATTCTCATATTCAAGGCTTATCTCAAAGGATCTTAATAAGAAATTAAAATTCGAGGAATCTTGCTTAATTTGTGTCGAATGAATATGGATCAAACATGAGAAAAATGTGAATTCTTTAATAGGAGGCCGATATTATGGCTTTAAAATACTCCCAACAAACTATTTATTCATTTATGCCTAATACATATTGCTTAAAATCTTACACAAATCAGAGGAATTTCTAAAATTTAAGGTTTCAACTTTATGTGTCTCAAAAGAAATTGAAATTCAGGGAATCATGCTGAATTGGTGTATCATAATTATGGATCAAATGCAATGCTACTTTGAAATAGTTCAATTTTAAGTTGGGATGTTGTGCTCAGCTCATGACCCCCTAAAAATCCTTTAAAATACTCAAACCAAACTGACATTTGAGGAATATGTATTTATATTTCATTTTATGTTTTTATCTCCCTCCCACAGCGGGAGGATGTGACACAAGGTCGGAAAGTGGGATTCAAAAGCCAGTGCCTTAGATTATGAGCACTTTGACCTACAAAAAATACCACGGCCGCCTCGTCGGCATTCCCTGGTAGGGGCGCCCCAGGCAATTAGCAATAGACTAACCGGCTAGAAGGCAACCCCTAAGAGGGTGGACCTCTTAGAACTTCACATGACAAACCCTTTATTGATGTTTACTATACATTATTAAGATTTAACAAAGGTCGGAGACTTCCACTCCCCTTTTTACTTTAATTTGCATTAAACTGAATATAACCCACACTTGGATACCATAGGCCTAGCAACCGTGTTACGAAATTCATTATGATCGTTAATTAGTTTAGGAGTGAATCCTCTACGTACCAATGTATATACATATAAACATACCTAATTTTTTGTGTGTGTGTTTCGTTTAATCAGATGTAAATGTTGTGTCTATATAATCTGCTGCCTATTCGCTGCAAACGCTCCAACCTGTAAATTAATTAAATGTTCATCCCAAAGTCACAACGTTACCTTGGGATTGCTTTATTTTCCCTTTATTTAAATAAGGGTTACTATTTTGTCGGTCACGCGTCGTAGTGGCTTTAAGTGGATACTTTACGAGTCAGTCGTATGGGTATCTTGAATTCTATTTTTATTGATAGTATGTATTACATCAGTATTAATCGATGACTCCGGACGGATAAAATATATCGAATATAAATTCATGGACTCAATTCAACAAACACGCACCGGCCGATTGGTTGTGTCATGTTTTCTTATTTCATTATTAAGTTCGCCAGGAGGAACAGTGGTCAATACAATTTCTTTAAATCGATTAATTCAAAAATCCATTATATTTACGTTATCAAATGTTTTGGTCAATAATATATCTGATAATGCTCTGTTTTTGTTTTCAGCGTTGAACATACTTTATGTACCGATTCATTGATTTAATAGTGTTTATAAATATATATATATATATATATATATATATATATATATATATATATATATATATATATATATATATATATATATATATATGAGTATATGGAAGGATAAAAATAATCCGACGGTATGAAATTAAAAATGGAAAAGCGGAAGACCTTTTCGCTCAACGTTTCGCCCAAATTTCACGTGGGCTTTGTCAAGAGCGGACGAAGAATACAAAAATGACATTTTTGTATTCTCCGTCCGCTCTTGACAAAGCCCACGTGAAATTTGGGCGAAACGTTGAGCGAAAAGGTCTTCCGCTTTTCCATTTTTAATTTCATACCGTCGGATTATTTTTATCCTTCCATATACTCATATATATATATATATATATATTAAAAAATACAACAGATGAGTCGATTAATTTATATTGATCTAAATAAAATTAATCAATACACATTATGAGAGCACATAAATGATTAAAGAATTGTCAGAAATATAGCCCCACTACTTGAGGGGATTTGGAATAGCAGGGGTTTGTTTAGTCGGATTGGTCGCATGTGACAACAATGTGTGGTTACGCGGTTCAAACTCCAATGTGAGGCTGTGGTAACATTGGAAACACGAAGTCACGTTCGAGGAATAATCTGCCTCAACGAGCAACTTCAGTTAACTGCAAAAAAAACAAAACAAGTGGCTGGAAGCAAAGCCGCAGTTGAATCTGCCTTAGCAAACCATATAAATAGAACGCTTTTTAAGTTACAATCAAAACACATAGCTATTCTGGTCAACTATCCAAATAGCTTCTAACTTTACTCCACACGAAAGACAAACAAATCAATCATGGCATAAACCATCAAACAATCCGACAACGAGAATAACATAATCGAGTCATTAAGTCAGCTATTAACAACTCGAAACTATTAATTGTGAAAGTGTCAGATTATAAATAATAATGTAAGACGTGACTTTTCTCTCATTTAGACGACTTCTACTTTAAATTGTGGTGTGGGTCTCGATCATTAAACCGGTTAGCGCCATTTATCTAGGTAATTCGCCTCTTTCTCTGCATATTAAAACACATTCAATTTAATTAACAGTTGAATGCGATAAGAACAACAACAACTACTACTACTACTAGTACTACTACTACTACTACTACTACTACTACTACTACTACTACTACTAGTACTACTACTACTACTACTACTACTACTTGTCAGGAAAAGTTGTCCTTACCTTCCGGTGGCTTCTGGAAGAGTGATGGGAACACAGCTACCTTGTTTGGATTGTTTATTTGCCCACCTAAATTTGCATAGTGGTCACATGATACCCTTTTGGCTAAATAAAAAATGCCGTTTTGTGGCTGTTTAGTGCTTCCTTTTGAGACCGTCAGTAGGTCATAGTGTGGCTCCTATTACTATAATTATTACCAGACCCTGGCTTCGTTTAAAACACCAGGGTCGCAACACCGGCAATCTGTTGCAACACCCCCTCTATCCACAATTACAGAGGCAAGGTGTCTACTTTCCTGTTCCTTCTGCCAGTTTTCGTTGTTGGTCAACCTTGTAGCGTCACTTTTCGCTACATACATACATACTACTACTACTACTACTACTACTACTACTACTACGGCGACGATGACGAAGATTATTATTACTAATATAATTAATATTTATAATAGTGATTATCATCTAATTTAAACTAATGTTTCTTTTTTCTTTTTTCAGAAATTTAATGCCAAAATCTGAACCGGGGCAGATGACCATCGAGAAAACTCCAAGTTATTTCATCACCAAGGAAGTTCCTAAGCGGGTCCACAAATTCTCACCGGATCTAAAGTTGATCGTGGTCGTCCGAGATCCTGTGACGCGAGTCATTTCTGATTACACGCAGATCGCGAGCAAAAAACTTGATGCCCGGACCTTCGAGCAGATGGTATTTCTCGACAACACCACCCGGATTGTCGACACTCTGTGGAGCCCCGTGCGGATCGGCGTCTATGCAAAGCACCTCGAACGTTGGCTGGAATATTTCCCGTTGGAGCAGATGCACTTCGTCAGCGGCGAACGGCTCATTGATGATCCAGCCTCCGAGATGGCGAAAGTGCAGGCGTTTTTAGGACTGAGGCCATACATTGACCAGAGGCATTTCTATCTTAAATACCGGAAGGGTTTCCCTTGTATCATAAAATCGAATCGTAATGGTAACCATCCGCATTGTCTGGGAGAGACGAAGGGACGCATACACCCGAAAATCGACCCGTCAGTAATACGACGCTTAAGAGACTTTTACAAGCCTTTTAACATTAAATTTTATCGAATGGTCAACCAAGACTTTGGGTGGTTATGATGTCAATGTTTTTTTTGTAATTTGATTTTCATACGAAAAATTGCAGTCTATAAAATATACAAATTAAATAAATGTCTTTAATAGAAAGAAAAAATAAGACATTATGATTATGATTATTTCAGAAATCATACCTCAATGACTAATGTCGTAATTACTAACTTTATTTTACCTCCATCTGCGATAAAATTATGATAAACTCGGGAGTGCTCCCAATTGCGGGTTGCATCAAGTCTCCCTTATGCTAAATTCACTGCTGTTGATATGTTTATGGACTTGTAAATTTCGCCTCCCAAACAATCAGACAAAAATGTAAAATTTTAACAAAAAAAGAAAAAGAATATGAGTACTCTTGCTTTTTAAATATGGACTGAAATTTTTAAACAAACCAGGAGAAAAGAACGAAAAAATATATTTTATTTTTTTTTTGTAAAAAATGAATTAAAATATGACGACAAAAAGCAACTGACGAATGATGCAAACATTGTATTGACGTATTAAAAACGAGTTTCATGCAGACAGAATTGTAGAAGATATTATGTAGACGAGGATTGAATGGAAAATATAAAAAGAAAATGAATTCCTGAAGAAGGAAAAAGATAGATAAAAAATGAAAGCGAAACAGTGAAAGAGAGAGAGAGAGAGAGAGAGAAAGAGAAAGAAGAAAGTGAAAGAGACAAGAAGGAGCGACAAATCCGAAAGAGAAAGAGAGGTAGTGCGAGTGTTAGACTAAACAATAGTAATATAAAAAGGGAAATGGGAAAACAAGAAATAGAAGTGAATGAGACAAACGTAACAAGAGAGAGAAAGACTAGTAATTATTAAGTTTTTACAAAGAGTGATTGATGAGGAGAAAGAGAAAGAGAAAGAAAGAACGAATCTACAAGGTGCTCCAAGATTTTTTAAAAATGAAATAAGTTTTAAAAAGAAAGAGTAAAAAAAATGTAAAAAAAAACATTATTTTTTTGAAACTTCTAACACTTGATATTTAAATTAAGGTTGGATATTTTGTTTGAATGTTTTTTTTTTCCTTTTAGGAAAAACAGAACAAACCATGGACAATTTGGAAAATATAAAATATAAAAAAAAGCGAAAAAATAAATATGCAAAAATTCATGATGAAATTCATTAGTATAATGTAAAATTTAAAACAGTAATATTAATTAAAATGTCAATGCTAAAAATCGTATATTAAAAAAAACCTAATGATCTTACAAGCGTGATCAAATATAAAAAAAAATAATGAAAAACGCGCTTTCTGGATGAATTTAAGTTGAGAGGGGAAAAAGAAAAGAAGGAAAATGGTGGGAAGAAGAAAGAAAAGGTGAAGGTTGATGAGAAATATCTTTAAAAAATTACAAAAATAATAAAAATTATTGCAAAACTTTCTGTGTTTTCTTGATCATTACGTGAAACTGATTAACGGGATACGTCTTTTTGTCTATCTATATAATTCTATTGAATCGTCATCAGATGAAATAAAAAAAAACTTTTTTTGCATTGCCTCTTCGGCGATTAGGGTTTCTATCTTTTGAAAATAGGGGGGATGATAACGTATGTACGAATGTAATTGCTTTTATTATATATATATATATATATATATATATATATATATTTATATATATATGAGGTTAATACAACAAAAGATATAAGAAGCAACTAATATTTTTAATTAGTGAACATCCGGATAAAAATGAAGCTCAATATACTGGATAGAGCATTAATAGCATTAGATCAAATGAAAGAATAAAATAAGATGCGAATCAAATTTTATTACAATTCAAAGTTCAAGCAAAGTAATTGCAAGTCCTTAACCCATGGGTTTTCAAAGAAAATTCTTCTCATAAGAGGATCATTAACCACTGGGTTAAGGACTTGCAATTATTTTGCTTAAACTTTGAATTGTAATAAAATTTGATTCGCACCTTATTTTATTCTTTAATTTTATCTAATGCTATATAATATATATATATATATATGTATGTATATATATATATATGTTCCATTGAGTTATTATTATTTGTACTCTGTATAGTTTTATTATCAGAGGAGTCGACTTCAACTCCATGTTTATTCTCAACATAATAAAATATCTTATAGGTATAGTATCTATAAATTGTTTGAACTGGATATGCTATGTGAGCATTAGTCGAAAAAGGGATTAGCTAATAATGTTAATATCTAACATGATATCATGACAGTATATTGCTATAATCTAAACTATCTAGAAACGATAGCATTTATTCCACATGCTTTTGTTTACACTTCTTTGTCTTCACCACGACACTGTAACTGCTCACAGCGCCTAGAAAACGCGCCTGTTCTGGCCCATAAAATATATCGTTGTAATGTTGGGTTTTAACCTTGTGTAATATATGGATACACCGAAGTTTTCGTAATTCTTACAAAAACATATGAAAGTTCATAAATTGTATTCGTACCTCGGTATCGGCTTGTTCATTTACACGCTTTTCTATGGTCATTCTAGACTGTGGGTTTGCTCTCTGAAATCAACGCCCCTTTCTTACACATTCAAAAGGACTTAGTCGACCAAAGATTGATGGTAGACAGAATAGGTTTATTCTACTTGATCTTCGTTCTAAACAGCTGTCTAGTGAGGTAGGGGAGGCGACGGAAAGGGATCGATAATGATATTTCATCAGCCCATCTCAATTTTTTTACCCACGAGTTTCGTGCTCGACAAAAACACACGTGTTTTTTTTCTCTCACTTTGTATTTGAGCCATATGAAGTCATATTTGTTCATATTAAATCCGACAGTCTAGTAATCCTCACCTCGGGTCAGCAAGTTGACCTCGTTGTAACTTTCATTTTCTGTTATTATCAAACGATCATTTTATATACTAGTCGGTTTATTCGCATAATATGTAACAGTACTGAAACCACATTCTTATTCACGTGGTCGTTTTCCCTATAATATTTCCCCTTAACACAAAATCACAAAATGGTACCATCAGGAGGAAACCGTTTGAAAGAGGCGGAAAACACGTAACGACGGATCTGATGGAAATCGTAGACAAATCGTACCAACAGTGGATACAAGTGTATAAAATATCACAGATGTGAATGTGCATCATATTCGATAGGATTTACTTTGATTGGTAAATGTTGTATCCTTCAAAGTGGTACAATTAAAAAGGTGGCTATAAAAATAAATACACACACATACATATATATATATATAGTATACATTCCTTTATTTATAAAAATTATATTGGCTGCATATGTGCACACATGTTTTAGCTGTGATCTCGTTCGAAATGGGCATTCTGTCATCAGTAAGTATAATAAGATGACTATCCCAACGAAGTCTGCGTTTACTTATACGAGACTTGATGTTTGGAACAGCAGCTCGTTCCAACACTTCGGCGAAAGGGGTAAGATATCTCAACGGATGTTAAGCAAGTGCCTAAGGCATTTCTGTTATAAACGCTATAGCAGGTGAATATGAGTTCTGTAAGTCTCACAAGCATATAACAAAGTTGATACCACACAGGCCTTATAAACAGAGATCGTAGTTTCCAGCCTGATATCACGTGGTGCATAAACCCGCTACTCCAAATGACACAATACACACAAACCTGTTAATACGTCCATTTATTTCAGCATCGAACGACCCGTTCCTCAAAATAACACTACCCAGATACATGAAACGATCCACTACAGACAGTCTGTGGCCTTCCACAAATATATCCGGTTCCTGATACGGGTTGCCAAAGGCTGAGGAAAATATAGCCTTTGTCTTGCCTAGGCTTATTGTGAGACCCATACTTCTACACGCCCATGCAAAGCGATACATGATAGCCTGCGAGTGAGTGACGAGATCCACATCATCTGCATAGGGAAAATCTCGAACAACATAGAGAATGTCCTTAACAAAGTCATAAAACGCTGTAAGTTATACAGCCGACCCGATATGCGACATTGAAGATACACACCTTTGTCACAGTTAGTGACAGCTAATGACTGAGTTACATCAAAATAGCTGCACAACAAAGTAGGTGCAAGAATATCACCCTGTTTAACACTCTTGTCAACTGCAACGGGGTTAGAGAGACAACCATTGCAGTTGACACGTGTTTTAATGTTGTCGTGTAACTCACGAAAGAGCCTAACAAAGTTAGGAGGACATCCCAACTTACCCAATACCTTCCACAGCGCATCCCGACTAACTGTATCGAACGCTTTTGTCAGATAAACACACACTTACCGTAAGTCTAACCGATGTTCAATACACATTTCCTGCATTTGACGTACCGTGAAGCTCATATCAGTGGTGCTCCTATTTTTTCTAAAGCCACATTTACTCTTATGGAGCAAAAACGGTCATATATAGGAAGTCAGCCAATTTAACAGGATTCTGGTAAATACCTTTCTTGTCCCATTTAAAAGAGAGATGCCTCGATAATTGCCGCACTCATTATTCCTGCCTTTGCCCTTTGTACAAAGAGACTATAATGGAGTCACGCCAATCTTGGTAAACATGCCCGTAAAACCAGATGTCGTTGATTAACCCTTTAATTTGAACTGGTAATGGGCTTTCACGCAACAGAGGACTAACACATGAATACAATCTACACCAGGTGCTTTGCATCTAAACTGCAATATAGCCTCCTCCACTTCCTTGAGGGAAGGAACATAATCCAATTCGGCAATGATAGCCCTCTAAAGCAAGCTGTCTATCACATCAGTATGACTACCGACAGATTAGTGAATGGATCAGTAAAATCTACGAAGTAGCTTGCTTGGATTCCTAATCACCTCTGGGCTATTCTTAGATTTTAATGGGATTACATTAGAATGGCTAGGACCATAGACTGTCTCCATCAGGTCATACATTGTTTTTCTGTCCTTAACATCAGCAGCATCCTGGATATCACAAACCTTCCGTCGCCATCATTCATCCATCTAAGTGTTTCTGCAACTCTGATTTAATAGCAAAGTATGACTGTTCCACAAACTTCATATCCTCAGGTGACAATTCGGTATCAATCCGCCTTTAATGAAGTTCATGCTGTTTCTGTTTCTGTAGCAGTTGAGCGATTTGAGCATTATAGTCATCAAACCAGTCTTGATAATTTATTTTCGTTATATATATATATATATATATATAAATATTTGTTATTGTTTATATTTTTATCTATGGACGTATACGTTTCGTCTCTTTTCAATCAAGACTCATCAGCATAGAAGTACGACTATTCACCACCGGTCACACGATTCGAAGACTACAAGTATTTTTCAACCTACAGTCCAACGTCGCTAGCCGCTAGGCCAGTTCTGAACAGCTTATAAACAATGATAATTTTAACACATTAACGGCGACGAAAGCGTACAGGCATTCAAACTTCTATAAGTGAAGGAACGATGCATAAAGCAAGTGACGCTGTGTTACTACTACCATTTTACAGTGCTCTACTTTTTTAACGAGGAGCTTCAAATATAAATATTTGTTATTGTTTATATTTTTATCTATGGACGTATACGTTTCGTCTCTTTTCAATCAACACATTAACGGCGGCGAAAGGCATTAATGTTTTTTTCCATTTACGGATCGGAAATCGCTATCGGGCGGTAGGACGGATTACACCCAGCATTTTGTTTCGACAAGGTATGTTTTAGTCGCGATCCCTTTGGTAACATGCGATGTAAACACACACACACTCATATATATATATATATATATATATATATATATATATATATATATATATATATATATATATATATAGTCTAAAGAAGCTTTGAGTTATTTTAAACAAAAAGACAAAAAAAAAAGGCAAATGCAGTTTAAATTCCCACAGAATATAACTGACTCCAAAATAGTGCAGACTTAACATTCGTTGGAAAATTCATAAATAAATAAAATATATAATAGTAAGTAAATAAAAAAAAATGGGGATTAAGTATCTAACAGTGAAACAAAAACAGGAGACCTTAACGTAAGCATCCAATATTAACACGGGGATCATCAGCTGTTTACCATGTAACTGTTTCGGAGATTTAAAAACAGTGCATGGCTCTCCAATGGTACAGATCAAACTACCATTTCCCCAATCAAGTGTCACATATACATATATATATATATATATATATATATATATATATATATATATATATATATATATATGTGTGTGTGTGTGTGTGTGTGTGTATGTATGTATGTATATACATATATATATATACACACATCGATATACGCATCGATTTACGAAGCTAAACAAAAGAGGTATTTTAAAAAATTATTACATCCTTCGAAACCATCTCCCCCTACCAAATAAGACGTAATGGCCACTTTCTAAAATCGGACGAAGCTTTGTATTAAACGAATACGACGAAAGAAAAGATGCAGATCCATTGAAAACATGAATGTGAGAAAAAGAAATGGCGTCCTTTATTTTAAGATTGCACGAGGAATATTTTCAGAAACTGGTGATTGCGTAATGTTTGCTAAAAACATATCTTTGCTGCTGCTGTTTTTAATGTGATTAGACAATGTGTCGCTTGAGAAGAAATTTTGTAAGAATTCACAAAGGACATATTTGATGAGAAACGCCGCTTTTTATTATGGTTCTAATACAGGCATTTTTCGACAGACACGACAGAAAGAACTTTTATGTTAGTCTCCAAAAGGGGAAAACAAGTGCAGAATATTGTTCGATTGAAAAGTAGCGTGAATAAAATACAAAAGACGACAAATAGATTTCCCCTTTCATTGCTTGGAGGAGAAGGAGGAGAGGAATGATGAAAATAATAATAATTATAATAATGATGGTGATGCTGCTGCTGATGCTGATGCTGATGCTGATGCTGCTGCTGCTGATGATGATGATATTATAAATAATAATGATGATGATAATGTTGATAATAATAATAATAGTAAAAATAATAATAAAAATAAATATAATAAAATAATAATATTAATAAGAATAAGAATAAGAATAAGAATAAGAATAAGAATAAGAATAAAAATAATAATAATAAAATAATAATATTGATAATGATAATATTAGTAAGATTTACAGTCTAGAAATCGCAGAATTTCATCACATTTATAATCTTTTTTATTTCATATAGAAATCGCTCCAGTCAAGGCGTGAAGCCGCTTGATTAAAAGAGCTAATAATATACCATTTAAATGTAAAAAAACTAGCCAACGATAAGCGTTAAATGGATAGATTCCGACCCAGAAACAAGCAATTTTCCCCCCTTTGTCAGAAACATCGATCATGAAATGTGAGGACTAAATGACAAAAACAAGGGAAGCGAGAGTTACGAGGCTGCCGAAAGTAAGCAGAAAGTTCACTTTCTACTCTCCTAATGAAGAAACATTGAGAAGTCGGATATCTCTTCGACTGATACAGATAAAAGGCAACTACTATTAATAATAGTTTTGATGATGATTATGAAAACTTAGACGCTCAAATTCTATTGTTCAGAATGTAACACAATTTGACATAAAGAGCCCTTGGGATGACGGATGTAATGCAATTAAGAGCAACAATTATTATGCTGAAATAATACCCCAACAGCTATTTGCAGGTGCCAGACTAATTGGGCGCCTTTCTGTCTACTACTACTACTACTACTACTACTACTACTACTACTACTACTACTACTACTACTACTAATAATAATAATAATAATAATAATAATAATAAAAATAATAATAATTATAACAAGAATGAGAAAAAGAAGAAAGTAGCGGAAGAAAAAACATTATGCAGATGTTTTATTTAGTGATGCCTACTTTTAGATTGTGCGAAAATATACTAAGAACGTTATATCGCTAATGGAGCAACAAAACGCAACTTACTTATAATATCCACTTCATAATAAAGATCAATGTGTATTAATATATATTTATATATATACATATATGTGTGTGTTTGTGTAAAGCAAAGGTTAGCGATTATATCGTGCCCTTTTCTCATCACAGATGAAACAAACTAAAGTGGTGAGAAGACGCGGGAAAGCAAATTTCAAATCAGATTACAACCGTAGAACGGCCGCCTGTATATTGTATATATATATAGTCTCGTGATTATAACCTAAATCTATGAACTGCGTTCGATCCCATGCAACCGCCTACAACCGCTTCTCCTGCACTGATAGGTGTAAAAAACACGAAACATATCGTCTGTAGGTGAAATTAATACTTTCATATTAAATAAATATTTATAGTTAAAAGCCCCTTTAAAAATGTAATAGTTTTATACGTAGATCACCGTGATATTGAGAAAGTGTGTTGTCATCTGCTATAAGCGAGTTTCCCGCGAACGTTGAACACTGTAGGCAGCAATTACACCCCCTGTATCACCGGGTAAGTGTATCTCAATTTCAATTACTGTCTGTGTCGATTGCCAACGGGTATGTGGTCCTGAGCGTTTGTCTCGTGTTTCTAGCCCGAATCTACGAACTGCGTTCGATCCCATGTGACCGTCTACAACCGCTAATCCTGCACTCATGAGGATAAACCACCCGATACGATATCGTCTGTAGGTAAAGAAAAAAAACATTTAATATTTATTTTTTAAGTAAGTAAGTATATATATATATATATATATATATATATATATATATATATATATATATAGAGAGAGAGAGAGAGAGAGAGAGAGAGAGAGAGAGAGAAAGCGAGAAAGAGAAAGAGAAAGAGAAAGAGAAAGAGAAAGAGATAAGGTAGAAGATAATTAAAAACACAACACGAACCGACTAATTACTTTTTCTTAACCTAAACGGTCTTCATCAAATCCTTAAAATTAAAAATACAATTTGTCTTTCTTTTTTTTACGGAACCATACAGTAAAAACTTCTTTATTTCGACTCCCCACTATACAAGAGGTCAGAAATTATAAAGAGCAAACCGAACGAAGAATCGAAAATACAAAACTGTTTAAAAGTGAACGTGTGATAGAAAAACATATAAAATATATAAATAAAATTCAGGACTTACAGCAATAAAGAAATAAAATCAGGGTGCAAATCTTTATTCTTGCAATTTGCCGACAAAAGTATAACTCACACCTACAGTCTAAAACAAACCTACACTCAAAGGTTTTAAATAGAAAAGCATGCCCTTGACCCAACTCATACATTTTGCGTCCCTCGTGGCAAGGGACGAAGCTGGTGTCTGCCCGTGAGTTGTTGGTATATTCTTGAAGAAGGCTGATTACTACGACACTTTTTATTGGAAAATATATGTTGTTTAATTAATTGGTGCATATGTATTTCCTTAGCTTGGAGTCGCGTTTTGCTGGACCACTCATCACATAAGATCGAAGTACCCCTACTTATGATGATATTACATTTAGTCAACTTCGGAAAACATTCAGCCGAAACTGAAACATAACTGCCAGCAAAGCAACTGGCCCTGCCAACATTCAAATCGTAGTGGTTTATAAGCTGCAACCAGAACCAGCTCATATTCTTACAAATCGGTGCTTAAAAGAGAAATACTTCCCATCAATTTGAAAAGCTTCGTCACAGTTCCCAGTTTTCAAAAATTGGACCAATCGGTCTTCTGCGTCTCAGTACAAATCAATCAGTCTTGTGTGCGTCATGAATAGGTTGTTTGAATCTATGATAAATCATTACGTTGAAAATAACTTCAGCAAAAACAATTTACTCAGTGACAATAGATTTCGTACTGCACGATAAACTGCTGATGTGCTGACTGATTATCGCACAGTTTCAGTGAGGCTATTGACTCTAGAGCAATAGCTCTGGACATATAAAAGTTATTTGATAGGGTTTGCCACAAAGGCTTGCCTCACAAGCTAGCTACGGAATATCCGGAAATTTATTTGTAACCATCAAATCCTTTCGCTCTGATAGGTATATAAAAGTAGTCGTTGATAGGCAGAAGTCCGAAGCACATCGTATTAATACCGGCGTGCCCTAGGAATCTGTCCTGGCCCCAACCCTCTACCTGATCTTTATGAATGATCTTTCAAATCACATTTTAAGTTCATGCAGATATCACAACAATCTATAGCAACACTTCGAAAAGTGTTAATTATAAATATATATACCTGATGTACGCAGTGCGATGAGGAAAAAGATGGCTGATTACTTTTAATACATCTAAAATGAAGCTTCTCTCTTTTCACCTTCAACGCCCTGATCCTCGCTTTCTTCAATTGAAATGAATGGCTTACTCCTTGGAGACCACCCTCCTTTGATAAGCTTCTAGAGCTGATCTACGCTTCGAACATCAAATGGAAGAGTTACATCGACTTTTCTGTCTATGGTCACTGTAAAGATGGTTAGCTCATTCTACTGGTCCAGAAACTATCTCACGCCTGACGAAATTATCTACCTGTATAAAAGTCAAAAAACGTCGTTAGATGGAATATAGTTACCACATTCGGAGAGGTGTTGCTCAGAGAATCCTTTATTACCTTGACAGAGTAAAAAAAAAACGACTCAGAAATTATTTTTTTCATACAGACTCTTTTTCACAGAAGAGAGGTTGCTAGTCGTTCTCTACTCTATCGTTATATTCATAGTAGGTGCTCAACTAAACTCCAACTTTTGACTCCCCTCCGTGTACACAATTTACAACAAAAATTCGTCTCGCCACAACCACTGTAAATCATTTTTTCTCTCTATGTTTACCCAAAACTATACGGCACTTCCATGAGTTTATTATTTTTTCAAGAACTATCGGTCTGTGGCTAACAATACCAGAAGACTGCTTCCTAGCTGACTATAGCATGGTTGTTTTCAAGTCTAATGTTAACAAGTACTTGTTGACCTGTGCTCTTTAAAACATCTAATTTATACCAGTCTCAACTGTTGTAATACATCGTTTCCTTTTCCTTCTGACAACCTCATTAACCCATATCCTCGAGTGGCTTATGCCCCTTGATAAGCTGTGACTCGGTAGTGCATAAAAAACATTGATATATTTCTCTCTGTCACATGACCAAGCTAACCAACTTAACCTCATATTGCTACAAAAGACCACTACCGTCAATTATTCTTATAACACGCAGCACATGTAAATAGTTTATACACTTAACTTACACACATATATATATATATATATATATATATATATATATATATATATATATATATATATATATATATGCATATATATGTTAGTATTTCATGTATCCACATAAAAATAATATGGAAAAAATTAACTTAGACAGATCACTCTAAAATATCCCAACACCTAGCAACCATGGATACATTATTAAATTAATTTAAAAAAACAGACGACCTAATACGCCGAATGCGATGGCGAGCACACTTCTTCCTTAACAATAAAGGTAAACACGTAGATACAAAAGAATCCTACGGATTTAAAAGCCTAAAAAACGCTAAACGAATAGATATCATGACTAGCTTTGAAAATGACCTTTTAAATGTAATTAAAAAAATTCACAAACAAAATAATAATTTCAAAAACAATTACTCACCACCGTTAAAAACATAAACAACTCTAACAAAATCTTCGTAAAAGCGGACAAAACTAGAAATTTTCACAAAATAGATAAACAAGAGTACAACAAACTACAAACATTACAAAAAACTACAAAAAAAAAAACTAAATACAAGCGAACGTAATTGCATAGATATCATAAATACTGAAAGTAAACAAATCACAGATAAACGAAAAATTAGCAACAAAGTTAGTAAATTAAAACCTAAGGAAGCCTATATCTTATTTAAAGACCACAAAAGTGACTTTAACAATAACCCCACCACTCGCTTAATTAATCCGACCAAACCAGAAATAGGAAGAATGAGCAAAAAAATTCTATCTAGAATTAACAAACAAATAAGAACAGACCTAGAATTAAACCAATGGGTGAATACTGCCGACGCAATCGCTTGGTTTAACAGTATCGAAAATAAGAAGAATTGTACCTTCCTACAATTCAACATAGTGGACTTCTATCCATCCATATCAGAAGAACTCTTCAACATCGCCCTAGAATTCGCCGAGATATATACCGATATATCCAAGGATGAAATTCACATCATTAAAAAATGTAGGAGATCAGTTCTAATCAACAACGAGGACCAATGGATTAAAACGAATATGACAAACTCATTTGATATGGCCATGGGTGCCCTTGACTCTGCGGAGGCATCTGATCTTGTGGTGTTATTCATTTAATATACACTCACAAATATATTAAATAATACGGATATCGGCCTTAATAGAGATGAAGGATTAGCGATAATAAGAGACTCCAACAAAGTCAAGGGAGAAAACATCAAGAAAATTATACATATGGAAATGAAAATCTAGGCCTAAAAGTAGAAGTACTGGCTAACATAAAAACAACGAACTTTCTAGACGTCACATTAAACTTAAATAATAATACTTATGAACCATACCTAAAAGATAACGCCAACTCAATATACGTACATCCAAAGTCTAATCATCCCCCATCAATCATAAAACATATCCCAAATTCGATCGAACGTAGGCTTATCAACAATTTTGAAGACCCTTTCATAGAGAATATCAGTCTTCATGGGTTTTAAGGAGATTATAGAAATGGTGATTAATAGAACCAGAAAGTCTGATTAAATTAGAAATGCTAGTGGGAAGAGCTTTACTCTATAGCCATATAACCAGACGTTTTGAGAAATTAGTCTCGATAGATGTAGCGAAATGATGTGTATTTACCGGATCTATTAACTTACCAAATTTGGAAGTATCCCTCAGGATAGTCATAATCTAATTTACATAATCCTGATGATCAAGGATGACGACCCCTGAGCCTTTATCAGGTTTTGTGATAACCAAATATTTATTATGCCGAACTGTTTTACTGGTACAGAACTGTTCACTTGCCATTATGATTCCCAAAAAGAGACAGGTGTACCTGCGCTGGAATAATCGAAGTCATTTAACATCGCCTTAAGATTATTAATCTTAGAGTGGATATAAGAGAGAGTCTTGCTAATTGAGCGAAAAGAACTTCGAATTCAGAATAGATTTATTCACGTTTCAGGATTGTAGGAAATGCAGAATTTCAAACTATGTGAAAGTACATTACGTTCAAGTGTGGACAATTAAGAGGAAGAAATATTGAGCAATGTCTAATTAATATCGGAGTTCGCAGTTATTAAAAAAAATAAATATTGCATTTTGATCTGTTTTTTAACGTTAATCTGGAAATGTTAGGTTCATATCGTATAGACCGTATTTTGTCGACGAAATACAACGTGCCTATATTAGTCATGATATCTTTTATTGAGTCGTGCAACGGCACAAGATAGTTTTAATTAAAAATATTAAAAACATCTTCAATTTTGTGTCCAGTATGTACATTCGCTTTTTTATTTTAAACGAAATAAAATGGGGACATATTGCTCAAGCACGAATGGAGTTATATATATATATATATATATATATATATATATATATATATATATATATATATATATATGTATATATATATATTTGTCTCAAGACAAATGAAACGGGCCGTAAAAAATATATCTCGCAGAAATGTTTGTTTTTTGGAAATGTAAAAAAAATAAAAATAATAAAATGAAAACATGGTTATTGGAATATAATATGAATTTGACTTATATATATATATATATATATATATATTTATAAAACAAATTTAGATTTAGATTTTTTAAAAGTATATATATATATATATATATATATATATACTTAAAACAAATCTAAATATAAATTTGTTTTTTTTTCACTTACAGATGATATCGTTTCGGGTGGTTTACCCTTATAAATGCCGGATTCGTAGATTCAGGCTAGAAACACGAGACAAACGCTCAGGACCACACGGCCGTTGTCAATCGACACAGACAGTAATTGAAATTGAGATACACTTACCCGAATATACAGGGGATGTGTTATTGTTGCCTATAGTGTTCAACGTTCGCGGGGAACTCGCTTATCGCAGATGACAACACACTTTCTCAATTTCACGGTGATCTACGTATAAAACTATTGCATCTTTAAAGGGGCTTTTTACTATAAATACTTGTTTTACTATGAAAGTATTTATTTCACCTACAGACGATATGTTTCGTGTTTTTTACACCTATCAGTGCAGGACAAGCGGTTGTAGGCGGTTGCCTGGGATCGAACGCAGTTCATAGATTTAGGCTATAATCACGAGACTATATATATATATATATATATATATATATATATATATATTAATGACTCAAAGCTTCTTTAGACTATATATATATATATATATATATATGAGACTAAACGTATACTTTAAAAAAATTGAACCTGTAGAGAAAATATTTAAGCTCAATATACGGGATAGAGCAACTATAATGATAAATGAAGGAAGAGAGATTAAGATGTTCGGAGTACAAATCTTTTTCATCTTCGATTGTTCAATGAAAGTTGTACCTGATAAAACATGTTTATTTATTTTTCTTTCCTTAAGCCAGGTTTTTCAAAGATTAAACTCTTATTATCAGAAAAATTTCATAGATTGATAAGTTTGCAGGGGAATAGCAAAAATTCAAAATTTGAAAAAAATTAAAGAAATAATATAAAGTAATGGAAAGTAAAAATGTGTGCATAAAAAGGTCATCAAATTATAGAGTCTGTCGAGTTTGGAAAATGGCTGTTGCAAAACCAATTAAAACTCTTACGATCTGATGTTCAGATGTGCTTTTCTTCGATAATCTTTCTTCAGATTATAATGTTTTGATATCATGAATTTAATTCGACGCTAATTTTATGTTCGGCCATTGAATTTTGTTGTTTTCGCGCCTAAAACACTTAACTTTTTCAGACGATAAGAGCCTTACATTATTTCCACTTTAACACGAAAAAGAAAAATCATTCAGCTTTTCTTTCAATTGATTTTAACAACAGAAAATAATGAAGTGACAGGAACAGATTATTTTCATATTAAGTGCTAATAATGCATTTGAATAAATATATAAAACAGACATACTAATAAATGCTAATATTTTTTTTAGTAAACATACTATTAAGAACTAGACATACTATTACGATTTAATACTTACTCTAAATGTACGTAATATTAAAGTAAATAATTTACTTAAATTAATACTATATTAAGAGGTCATCATCTACTACAATAAACATGTTTTTAATATACAACATGTGATAGCTGGCGTGATGCCATTTTATTATGCATCGTCATCTAGAAGTAATAACACGGTTTCGACGCCTAAGGCTGTACCCATGGCGTCATATCTAGCTTTTCTAACCGGACAGGTTTATTCATCTTGTAAGTTTCATATTGTCTTAGTTAAACGTGTTAATTTTTATCGCTGATGCTATCACGCATTAAAACGATCGCCCCTCGATGTCATATAAACACTGGACATGCTATGCGACGGGAGCGTTTGACCGTTAACCAGTAAGTGTTGGAAAGGGAGGACTAATGTCTCGCATATCACGATCAAATAAAAGACATGTTTCTTATCAAATGCAAATCAACAAATTATGACAGCACAATTTAATCATACCTCCTGAATCCCGCGTTAAACTACAACGCTCCTCAACGACTGAGATCTTTAATTCCCACTCATCTTCGCGGAGTGCGTTCTCGTTGAAATTAAAGTTTCACAACAACAAAAAGAAAATACGAATATGGTCGAATTTGGAGAAGGATAATTTACTACTAATAATAACAATGATAATCATAAACATGTGAGTCTTTAAAACTATTCAAGAGAATTCCATCAAATCTGGCATGAACCATCCGTAAGATGTTGAGTATTTCATCGGGGTGAAAATACTACTACTGTCACTTCTACTATTACTACTACTACTGCTACTACTTGTCATAATAATAATTACTATCATTATTATTATTATTATTATTATTATTATTATTATTATTATTATCATTATGATAATAATAATAACTAGCGTGGTTACCTTTAACAGGAAACATGATGTTGTCAGCTAAATATCTTACTAACAAAGCTTTTCAGATATGTGTGACTACTCTTAACCCGACCCATATAATTAGATTTATTGCATTATGTAACATGTAAGAAAAGTGTCATTAACTCGTTTACGGGGAAGCTAGAGATGCAGAACTACTTCCATTATATTTATATGCTAACTGTACATGTGAATACGGTTATATTTAAGGCAGACTTCCTAGCATCTTCGTATTTAAGAAAAGACTTGCACAGAGACAGAAAGGTGTTCAACTTTATTTATATATACACACATATATATATATATATATATATATATATATATGTATATATATACACAGAGTGATAGAGAGAGAGAGAGAGAGAGAGAGAGAGAGAGAGATGAGAATAACAAATTGTAAAGATACAATATGCCCGTACCGCATCCGGCTTGAAAAATATCGGATCTAAATCCATGTCTGTGAATTATCGATACACTTATCAACCAGGGAGCTAGAGGTTTTCGTAATGTTTTATTTTTGACGCGTTTTTTGACGGCGTACACACTGACTCTACGCTCTGATCTAAACATAAGACTCTTTACCTTTTGGTTTTTATTTTATTTTATTTCATGTAAAATTTTCCAAGTTAAATGCTACCGATAATATTTACAATTACAGTGTCGGTTTTTCTCTATTCTCTGATGAAAAGAGTTTATCTTTGAAAATTCTCTTTGCTTTGAACTTTGGATGTTTTAATAAATATTGTATCTTTCCAATTTTTTATTCTCATCTTTCATCTCTAAAATTGATTGCTCTATTCAATATATTGAGTTTTATATTATCACGATAGATTATTATTAAAAGATAATTCAATTATCTTTTATTTAATTCAACATTTAAATATATATATATATATATATATATATATATATAAAGAGAGAGAGATAGATAGATAGATAGATAGATATATAGATAGATAGATCTAGATACATAGAGAGCGATACACAGAAAGAACGAGAAAGAAAAGTGAGAAATAAAGAAATAGAAAGCGAGGCAGACAGACAGACAGACAGATTAAAACAAAGGAAAAATATATTTGATTTCATATAGTTTTATTTATGAAATAGGGGAGTAATATCGAAAACGCACTCTCGATGTTTTCTGTCTGATACGACGTACTATCCAAATTAAACTACTCATACATTTGTTAAGACGACTTTTAAAATTTTATTGATAAGATAAATTTAAAAAAATGTGATATAGCCTAAATTTTTGAATGAGGTCCCACAAATCTACCTTATTTAGGAGGGAACTTAGAGATTCAAGAGCACTTTCATTGTCTCCTCTAGATAATTTTATAAATAGGATTGAAATGTCATAAAAATAGGATATATTTTCAGTGTTTACGCCTTATGCTATTATAGCCACCAAATATGGGCACTTAGAGATACAGAAACACTTCCATTGTCTTCCACAGTAAATGTTACATCAGTAGACACGTTTAGATTTTATGTAGATTATCATCTTTATTTCTATAAAGAACACAGAAACATCATACACACAAATATACACAGACATTTAGTTTCATGTATACAATAAATATGGAATATATACATAGATCTAGATATATAAAGAGCGATAAAGAATGAGACAAAATAGAGAGATTGTCTGCCCATCTCTCTTTTCGGATAACATTGTTGACTTACATTTTATTATATTAAAAAAATAAAGAAAAACTATATTATTTTATTTCATATAATTTTATTTTAAAAATTGGGATAGTAGAATCGAAACCGCATACTCGCTGTTTTCAATCCGGTATTTTCTCATCTAAACAATTCACACATCTGTTAAGTCGATGTTTAAAATAATACTCAAAAGAAAAATGGGATATATGTATCTGAAGTTTCAAGGGGTTCTATCGCCAAGGGTCACTTAGAGGTTAGTGCATTTGAAATTTGGCACATACAGAGTTACACAGATTCGAGACAACTTATATTGTCTTCCTCGGAGAATAATATACATATGGTATAAATTTAATCAAAATAAGTTGGAGATTATCTGGGGAGACTTGTTGTCACTCAGACTCCAGAGAAGACCACTTGTAATTATCAGTGATCAATCACTGACAATGACTTAGGTGAGAACTCATAGTGAGCACATATAATAATAGCAGTGCTTGTAATAAGGAATGACATTTTCGAAAACTATTCCACCAAATTTGGCACGAAGAAGAGTTAACATACCCTACTACTACTACTACTACTACTACTACTACTACTACTAATGTAACCTTTTTAATCTTAAATGTTGCTAAAAAGTATTTAAACTTATTTGCTCGTTCGCTTTCCACTCGCGCGGATTTCGCCTACCATAATTCTGTATAGGTGACTACTTGTGCAATTATTATACGTTAGTGTGTGCCCCTAAATTCTGTGTGTGTGTGTATATGTGTGTGTGTTCATTCACTACCTGCTTCTACGCGACGGTATTTAATTCCCTCCCACCGCAGGAATATGTGACACAAGGTCGGGAAGGTGGGGAGATCAAGCCAGCGCCCCTAAACAAGGAGCACTCTAGCCTATCAAAAATGGCCTGGGCAACCCCGTCGGCATTCCCCGGTCAGAAAGCCTCAGGCAGCAAGCAATCAACTTACTCCTCCCGAAAGAGGGGAGGCAAGGCCTGGGAGGGTGCACCTCCTAGGACACCCCAGGACAGTATACCTCAGCCCGGTAGATAAAAGGCCACCGAAATGGCCCAGTTTCTGCCGGACTGATTGCCGAGGACGGATCCTCAACTGGTATAACCCCATCCCGACCTCCTCAATCAACCGAAGTTTATGAGAGACTGATCAGGCTGGAGTTGTGCGCGACTTTCGCGTACTCATTATTTCAATTCTATTAACAAAATGCACATTAAAACTAAAGTGTGTGTGTGTGTGTGTGTGTGTGGACTCGTTCATTATTCTCTCTACGTCTTTGCTCAAACGTCAAGCGACAATCCCAACTGTCGATCTTAATATTAGTATGTAATTTATCTTCGATTCTCTCTGCCGTTTAATAATAGTACTAATAATAACAGCAGTGATAAAGAATTAGTTATTTAAAAACTATTTAACAGAATTCCACCAAATCCAGCATGAAGTATCCGTGAAATGCTGAGAATCTCACGAGAGGAAAATGTATCTACTACTACTACTTCTACTGATACTACGGCTTCTATTAATACTATGACTACTAATACGACAAGAACTACTACTACTAATAATAACATACACTTATAGGCTAAACCAGTATTAGTCAGAATTTTGTAGAATGTGATACAATATATTTGAGACGTGACGTAGCTTTGGTTACAGACTCACAGCAGAGCAGCTCTATCATAACGCGGCTGAAGTTAATTATATTACTATGAAAAGAAACATGGCGAAGTAGAGTATCTAGTCAAAGAACAAAGCGAGATCATTTTTATTACAAAAATAATCACTTCATCCGTCGACTATTCAGTGGCGGAGTCATTTTTATATAGAACGGAAATTAACTGGCGATGCCCGTTCGCCAGATTTGCCACATTCTGATTTGTTTTTCCTTTGGGGTTATCTTAAGGAAAGAGTCTGCGTAAACAAACCTCGCAATCTCGACAAGCTGAAGAAAATATTCGACGAGAAATTAGAGCGTTGGAGCCAGACACATTAGAAATAAATCATGGAACTCAGCCAGGAAAGGATTTGCTTCTGTGAATAAACGCAACGCATTTCACGGACATTATATTTCAAAATTAGTTCGAAGTAATTGCCAAGAACCTATATACTTGTGATACATATATATATATATATATATATATATATATATATATATATATATATATATATATATGCATGTGTGTCTGTGTGTATTTGTGTATGCGTGTGTTACTGTCAAAGATATTGCGACACAGAGATACTTGATCATAGAGAACGAGATGTTTATTTATCTTTAAAATTTTAAAAATAGTTCATACTATAGTACACTTTCAAGTTTCAGTCACCAAAATACCACATTCACTCATTGGGTAAAACCTACTTAACATTATCCCCAAAGGTTTGACGTTTTTTATTTACAAAAAATATATTTACAAATTCAACGGTTGAGGGTGGATGTGGGGGGTAAAAGACAACAGAGATTGCTGAAATAAAATGCAAATTATACTGGTGAGAAGGACCCTCTCAAATCTGTCTAGATATGAACTGTTCACTGTTTTCTGGGATGTTTCAAGAGCTGGGAACAAACAAAGCAGTTTTATAAGTAGAGAGAAAAAAAGCTTATTATTGAGGGGCAAAAAAGAGACAAGCTGGATGAGATTAAGGGGCATGGATTTTATGGTGTCTTTCAAGATAGGTAGCATCTTTTGGAGGCGGAGTAAGGACGGAATACCAATGGGGAGTAGGCATCTCGGATGATCTCTAATACCGAAAATAACGAAATAGAACAATAAAACAAATAGAGGTGAGAACGGAGACTGCGTGGACGCATCTATAGATATTCAATTAAATATTATATATATATATATATATATATATATATATATATATATATATATATATACACATACAAAGTTTGTTGTCATTTATGCGATAAGCGAGTTCTGCGGAAAGGTTGAAACGTGTAGACGACAAGACACTTCCCCCGTCTCCTGGGTAAATGTAACTTAATTTCAATTACTGTCTGTGTAGATTTCCAGCGGCGTGTGGTCCTGAGCGTTTGTCTCATGATTCTAAACTAAATCTACGAACGGCGTTCGAGCCCATGCGACCGCATAATATATATATATATATATATATATATATATATATATATATATATATATTCGCCGTTCTTATGTCGCTGTGTCTGTCCCTCTATTTTTATGTGTCTCTATCTATGTCTATGTTTATCCCCTCATTTATAATCTCTCTTGGTGTTCCTATTTATCTTTCATTATCACCCCCCCCCCCACTCTCTCTCTCTCTCCTTGTTCTGACCCTTTTACAACTTTTTCTGTCCATGTCTCTGGGAATATCTCTGTATGTATCTGTCTTATCAAAGTGTAGTATCTGTTCCGATGGATACTGCACCCCATAGACTGGTATTGTCTTGGGGAAGGAGTAAGTTTATTGCTTACTGCCTGAGGCGCACCTACCGGAGAATGCCGACGGGGCTGCCCAGGCAATTTTTAAACTCCACTTTCCTGACCCGACCTTGGGTCACATCTTACTTGTGGGAGTAAGATAAAAACTGGCCTTGTGCCTAACTCCTGGAGAGGAGTAAATCAATACTCTGTGTTTATCTGTCTCCGTGCCTTTCTCTCTCTCGTATTTGTTATTCTCTCTATCGCTTTGACCGTCTCTCTCATTTTTCATCCCCATTCCTATAAATTTCTCTATTTTTGTCGAATTTTCTTTCTCAGTAAATTTCTTTTTTATTCCTCTTCGCATATCTCTACTTTTGTTCATCTTAATCTCTGTCCTTATCTCCCCCGTTGTTACTATCACTATCTTTCTTCATCTTTCCGTTTTTGTCACAATCTCTGTCTGCATCTCAATCTTTCTAACTATATATATATATATATATATATATATATATATATATATATATATATATATATATATATATATATATATATATATATATATATGAAGTACGAGTCTCATTTTTGACTTTGTAATATGCTTGACTTATTTCCAGTACTGTGGACTAAATATTTGCTTGTTTAGCAATATTATCTGGAAATCAATAGCATAAATAAACACGCCTCTGTATTCTTAATTGCCATAAATGCATTTTCATACTTTACTACTAAGTTCTACTCACGTATCGAGCACTTTTCAAGTAAATAATGAAAATCCATACAGAATATATCATATCACCTTATACATGTATACATGCAATAATACTTACATAGATATATATATATAATTAATTAAGCAAGTTAAAATATATTGCTAACATAAACTTTCAACCAATATTTTGTTTCAAAAGTGCTCAATACAATATAGAGCTTCGTAAATAAACTTAATATAAACATTAAAACAGCCTACAAAAATAAATCTGGGTTGTAGCAATAATTATTATAATTAATAATTAACAAGATAATTGTAACAGCCTCGGTTATATGCGCTTAGCACAGACACACGGTTGAATTTGTGTATGCTGTTTATATAAAGTTTATTTCTCTCTCTCACTCGCTCTCTCTCTCTCTCTCTCTCTCTCTCTCTCTCTCTATATATATATATATATATATATATATATATATATATATATATATATATATATATACAAGTCCAATACACGTCCCATGACCGGTATAGGCAAAGAAATATAGCATTTGTTTTACATTTTAATGTTTTTTTTTCTTTGGGAGTATGGTACTGTTTCGGGATCTGCAACTCATTTATCCAACCCATTCTTCGTTATGATCTTCATTTACATCTCTGTTTATCTTTACACCCGGTTCCTAATTACTAGCCTCTGCCTGAACGGTACTCTATTGATGATAATATATACATCCAAATCGATAGCGTATCAATGAGATACCCCGTCGGCCCCACTCTTGCCAGATACTACATGTCACACATCGAAAATAAAATCTCCCCTAGCTTAATAAACAAATCTCCTTTATACACCAGATACTTCGACGACATCCACATTGCCACCGAATCCCTACACAGCATAACAAAACTCCAACAAACCCTAGAAACCCACTCAGTACTCACTTTCACACACGAACTAAATACTAACAACAAATCCCTTTCCTAGATGTAATAATCGCCTCCAACAACCCCATGCTATAGACGGCATCTACATAAAAATCACACAAAAAATAAGCCCAATCTGCTCAACTACTATAGTGCATGTACCAAAAAATATAAAATCGACTTAATAAAAACATCGTCTACCACGCGCAAACTATATCCTCATCCTAGAAAATATTCGGCAAAGAACTAACCAATATAAAACAAACCCTAATTTTTAACAATTTCGCCAATAAAAACGTTGACTAACAAAAAATATATTTAACCCCTATACCAACATAATTCGTATGAAATACACAATAAAAATTACACTTTCCACCTATACTACAAAAACTAAATGCATCCTTACTACAACCTACACAACTATAACTAACATAATATATCGATACACTAAACCTATCGAACAACAAGAAAAAATCAAATTGACAATCTACTACACAAAATTCAAAACTTATAATTTAATAATCAAAAACAATAACACCACTAACCTTCCCCCTAAGCCCCAAAAAGGTGTTCTTGTTCTTCCAATGTCCATTCGAGGAACTTTTTCCTTATACTCAAACGAACAAATGCAGCTCCTATACTGGCCACACGACAACAACCCTCTCCCGACGTCGTTCGTACCACCAAAACGATGCAAGCGCTATTCAACGACACAAAAACTATACAATCAGCCGAAATAAGGAAATTACTAACAACTAACATTAACATTATCTATAAAAATTATTGTACCCGCAGACTAAAAATTCTGTAAGCCCTATACATTGAAAAACTGCAACACAATATTAACAAAATATGAAGTAAATACTGCCACTGACGCCCTATTCGTCTTTCATAATTAAAATGAAATTTAAAAAATAAAAAAGAATATTTGTACCAACCAGGTAATAAACGATTGTAGATTCATGTGCTTCGAAGTTCCCGGATGATCTCGAAACCATGTGTAAACAGATATCACGTGGTATACATGTGGCTATTGTCATTTCTAATGTTTGGGATGCATCATAGATATCATAAATCAGAATAGCCCAACATATACCAGATCGAGATCATCCGGAAACATTGAAGCACTTGAATTTGTCATCAGTAATCACCTGGTTTATACAAATATTTGTTCTGACCAGTATACCGATTGATGATTTTCTGTTTTACACAGTATTAGGTTAAACAATCATCTCAATATTATCGAGGTGTTAGTTATTAAGAATTCCCAACATACCCTGATCATTCTGCTTTGGTCTTTTGGCTAAGATCAAAGTGTAGTATCTGTTCCGATGGATACTGCACCCCATAGACTGGTATTGTCTTGGCCTTCGGGGCTTGATTTACGCCGGTCTATGGGTCTGTCCTGTGCAGTTCTAGGAGGTCCACCCTCCCAGGCTTCGTATCCCCTCTTTGGGGAGGGGTAAGTTTATTGCTTACTACCTGAGGCGCCCCTACTGGGGAATGCCGACGGGGCTGCCCAGGCAATTTTAAAACCCCACTTTCTCGACCCGACCTTGGGTCACATCTTACTTGTGGGAGTAAGATAAAACTGGTCTTGTGCCTAACTCCTGTAGAGGACAACATATGTGTAGACAAAATATTTTGAACATCAGTTGGAGATTATCCACGATTAAATTCCTTCATAACGTTGAAAGATTTATCTATATTATTTCTTTCTCAATTCTTCAATTGAAATAATTCTCTCTTCATTTCTCATCCAATGTTCTTAGTTTTTCATTCATCATTCTGAGATTTCCTCTCAGGGGGTCAGACAATAAGGCCTTAAGAAATATATATATAGAAATATATATATATATAATTAAAGTGAAATATTTTGAAAATCAACAATCGTGCAATTTAAATGAAAAATTCATTTTTTTTTTTTTTTTAAATTAAATAAAATAAAATAAATAAATAAATGAATTTCTCATTTAAATTGCACGATTGTTGATTTTCAAAATATTTCACTGTACTACATTCTAATGCGTGCTTTAAAAATGTTGTAAATTTCCTTACCTATATATATATATATATATATATATATATATATATATATATATATATATATATATATACATACATATGTATGTATGTGTGTGTGTGTGTCTGTGTGTCTGTGTGTATACACAAGCAGGATTCACTCAGCGTTGCACGTGTGGAGATATATTGCTGGTCGGCAGATTTCTGTGGAACAAATAATTTTAAATATTGTCATGTTTACAATGTTTGGCTTGCGAGAAAGACTAACATTACATCATCATGTAATAAAAAATTCAATGCGCGGAAGAGTTCTCTGAAAAAGTACTTGTTCGCTCTGCGTCTCTTACATGTAGCTGTAAAACGTCAAATTGCTTTAACGAATCGAAACGAATTGAATTATTTTGAATATGAAAGAATACGAATAAAATCAGTAATTAAAGGAAAACAACTTTTTTAAAAAATAAAGTCTTTGCTGAGATATTTTTTGTTTAAATCTAGTTTTATGAAAAATAAAATAAATAAATTTCGTTCAGTTTCAGTTTTTATGGATCTAATCGATATTTGCCTCTACTCATCACAGATGGAATCGAAGGAAAATTTCAATGGTGTCTTCAGATTCTGTGAAAATGGTAATTCTTATTGAAACTGTCTTGAATGTTATAACTGTTAACACATTGATTTCTTAAACACACAAATAAACATACATTGACTTTATATATGCAGAGAGCTAGAGAGAGAGAGAGTGAGAGAGAGATAGAGAGAGAGAAAGAGAGGGGGAGAGAGACAAAGAGAGTAAGACCAAGATATAAAGAAAGGGAGAAAGGGAAAGAGTTCATATTCCTCATAAAAGTGGGCGTCATCTGGCGCACTCACTAGCGTCTACGATTCTCCATCGAAGATGCTGTCAAAACAAACAACAAAACGATCAAAGAATATCAAGCTGGAAAAAAAAGATATCGACGCAAAAGAAGCGTGTGATTATTACAAGCATAGACACAATGGCTTTGAGTTGGACGTTGTAGGAATTGCGCGGTTCTGATTGGTTGGGAATATTTTTTTCTTTCCTTCCTTTGTCGGCTCTTGGGTACGCATTTTGCAACTTTGACCACGGACTAAATAAACCTTACCAAATTGTCCTTGATGAAGTCCGAGGAAGTAAACAATATTTAACGAGACAAACGAACCAGAAAAAAAGTACATGGACACACACACACACACACACACACACACACACACACACACACACACACACACATATATATATATATATATATATATATATATACATACACACCGCCAAACACGAATATATATTTAAATAAATGTACATTATTTATGTATTTAAAGGTAGCTACTTATATATGTACTCATATATGTAGTATCTGTTCCGATGGATACTGCCCCCCATAGACTGGTATCGTCTTGTCCTTCGGGGCTTGATTCCGCCGGTCTATGGGTTTGTCCTGTGCAGTTCTAGGAGGTCCACCGGGGAATGCCGACGGGGCTGCCCAAGCAATTTTTAATGGCCAGAGTGCTCACCTTCTCGGGCGCTGGCTTTTCAAGTCCCACTTTCCCGACCCGACCGTGGGTCACATCTTACCTTGTGGGAGTAAGATAAAACTGGCCTTGTGCCTAACCTCCTGGAGAGGAGGTAAATACATACTTATATATGTTTATTGTACAGGATCCCCTCATAAAATAATCAACGGATCATTGTTCATTTTGAAACATAGCTTCTAGACGTAGAGAGTCGTAGTATTAGCAATATTTAGTTTAATTTAGTTTCATGCAAAACCGGTAAAAACGGGGTGGGCTTCTTTTGGGAAAATCCAGGTATCTTCAATTTTAGTGAAATTATAATAAAAGGTATTAGAAACAAATTAATACATATGTTGGGAATATTTACTAATTTGTGTATCATACCGATTACATAATTTCACAAAAATTGAACAGATCTGGCTTTTCCGAAATGACTTCCACCTTTTTTAATGCTTAAATCTCAGAAATTTTCTCGAATCGGGAAATTTATTTTACACTGTCTGAGACAGGTTTTCTTCTAGTATATATATATATATATATATATATATATATATATATATATATATATATATATATATATATATATATATATATATAAGCTAGTTCTGCGCGAGCGTTGAACACTGTAGACAACAATGACACTACCTCAGCCTTCCAGGTAAGTGTATCTTAATTTCAATTACTGTCTGTGTCGATTTCTCGCGCCCGCGTGGTCCTGAGCGTTTTTCTCGTGATTCTAATCTGAATCTACTAACTGCGTTCGAGCCCATGCGACCGCCTGCAACCGCCACTCCTACACTGATGAGGGTAAGAGAAACCGAAACGTTGTCGTCTGTTGGTGAAAAAAAAGCTTTAATATTTTACAAAAAATATTCATAGTACATATATATATATATATATATATATATATATATATAGAAAGAGAGAAGGAAGGAGGGGTTGGGGGAGACAGTTAATGAAGGAGAGGGTGATGTTTTCGAAAATATGGAAATATAAAAAAGAGGGAAAGAAAGAGGAAATATACATTTTAATTCATTCAAGAGATCAGCTGGATATATGATTGGCTTTGACCATATTGCTTTTAGTGATAACACACACACACACACACACCCATATATATATATATATATATATATATATATATATATATTTATATATATTGATACGGGGATTATACTACGCTTTGCTAACAAACAAAATATATACCTACTGTTAGATAAAGAAGGTTAGGAAAAAGAGATTTAAAAAACAAATCAATATTTACGAAATCAGCGTGTGTTTCGCAGTTTCACACAACATCTCGCATAGGGGATCAAACTCTAGTATGTTTCGATTGAAAATAATGTCAGTTGAAAGATCCTATGATGATTCGATGTTAGAATATCAGTAAAATGTATGTAAATTATGTTATGCTGACGCTAGTAATATTTAGATGTAGCTATGCAAAAGAATGTTCTTATTAATATACCTCCCCACGAGGGCAGAGTTTGACACAAGGTCGGTTTTTTAATGTGGTGAAAATCAAAAGGTGAACTCTGGATTATATGAAAATAAAAATTGCCTCAGTCTAGAATGAGTTTTCCTTCACTGACCTAGCTTAAAAAGATTAAGTGTAGTATAAGAACATATACTACACTGTGCCCCTAGCCAAAAGGCCAAGCAGTTAGATTTTCCATGTAAGTTAAAGTAGGCATAAGGTTAGTGTAGTATAATATTCTATTAGAAGTAAACAAAGAAGTTTAGAATTCGAACTACGTGTCAAGTACAAGGCCATACAGTAAGTCGTCAATTTACATCTTGCGTATAAGGTGAACATATAGTTTTGTAGTTAGAGAAAAAATGGCCATGCGTGGTTTCTTTACTACATATGGACGGTTGATATTTTTATAATCTGCTGATGAACCTTTCAGAATTGTTCTCACCTTATATAAAACAACTATTCTATGAGACAATGATCTCCAATATAAACAGAAAAGCATTGACACCATAACTGTCTGTGCTATCAGCGAGTAGATGAGATCAAGTTTTTTACCGAAATGTGTCTCTCTCTACTACAGACTATCGGGTCGATGCTGTTCTGTTTATAGTGGAGATGATCGGCTCCAAATTGCTTTATATTAGGTAACAACTGTAGTAAAACAGAGACATCTTCGAGAATAGCTTAATCACACCTACTCGCCAATAGCAAATGACATTCAATAACAGAAAGCATCAGAGTGGAGGAGACCAGAACAACAGCACTAACTTCACGCGCATATATATTTGAAATTCTCAAGTGAGATCGATTCCGTTAAATGTCATCGCCGTTTGAACAAAATTATGTTCAGATGGAATTAACATCTACCGGGATTGATTACACTTGAGAATTGCAAGAGCATGAAACAAATGTCAGACGAAATATTATTATACATAGTATATTAATATGTGTATGATAAGTTGTTACTCTTGTTATCTCGACTCGGACTCAGGCTCAGGATCTGCCGCGTCCTGCAACGCATGAGGCAGTCAAAGTAAACCATCGTTTTCTGTCTGAAGCCAGATCCACAGCGTCCCTCCAGCTTCTTCCCTTTACGATCAAATCTCTCGATTGTTTGCTTCCAGTTACATGTTAGTCTTCTTCTTCTTCTTCTTCTTCTTCTTCTTCTTCTTCTTCTTCTTCTTCTTCTTCTTCTTCTTTTTCTCTTTCCATCAGGGGCCCACTGAAACACTTGGTTTGCAAATCTCTCTGGGGCCAATCTTAGGGCATATCCAAGCCAACCTAGATGTCATTTGCAGAATATTGACGATCCATCCTATTTGTTTGTGGGGTCTCTGATATCTTTGTTAGTAATTCGATGACTTTATTAGATCCTTAGAATATTTCTAAGACATTTGGAATCAAACGCGTCTAGTGTTATTCACTTGGCTGATTTTGAGATGACAAGTTTTACTTCACAATAGCAGTGCGGACAAAACGTTACCGTTATGAAATCTTAATTTAGATCCGAGGGTTCTTTTTTTATTTTTCTGGATCTGGCAGAGCTAAGTGAATACTGCTGAGAATTTTCTTATCCTGCATTGCAACTAAGTAGGTGAAGTTGTCAATTATGGCTATTTCTTTTTGGTCGATAAAGACGTTTGTATGTTGCTGGTGTTCCCCAGAAAGCATATTTTGAATTTTCCTTGAACTGATATAGAGACAAATGCCCCTACTTCAGCTTTGACTTTGTTGACAATGCCTTGTAGGTCGATGATATTCGTTGTTCTTGCAGCAATATTGTCTGCAAAGTATAGATCATAAAGATTATGATCTTTTACCCACGTTATATCCTGATCCTTGGTTGCCTTTTAAACACCCAATCAATATCTATGACAAAGAGTGATGGAGAAAGGACATATCTTTGGCAGACTCCAGTAATACCCCATAAACTAGTAACTAGAACCATCTTCTGATGGTATGCAATTTGGAGTTTGCATCAATTTTCTTCATTGCAGTGATGCTTTTTTATGGCAGGCAAAATCTTACAGAGTGATAGCCAGTGAATGATGTCAAATCTTTTACAAAAATCTATAAAACTGATGGCAAGAGGTTTTTGAAATTCGACATGTTTCTTAATTATATTATATATATATATATATATATATATATATATACACGTTTGATTAAACAAAAAGAAGTACCTGTTTTTTTCGTTTTCTAATACAATTTTTCGAGTGACGGGCGAATTGCTCCAGTATCAAGTAGAACACGCTATATTTGCAAACGTTTACGACTCGCATGAGTTGTCGTAAATCACCTGATGAGGTTACACAATTAAAACTGCAAATCTATTACGAAAGTCGATTACGAACGTTTTAAAACATTTTGGTACCCTCTCACCAATCGTATCGAGCTTGATGTATGGTGGTTTTACGTACTACTCGAAGGAATTAGGTTTCGGTAATGGGGAGGCAAAGGTTACAATTTGAACCAGCGTAGATGGCAATGCTTTTTGTTCATATATTTCAGAATCTTTTCTTGGAAATGTCGTGTGCGATTAAATGTTAGTAGATGAAGCTATTAAAGGACAGTATGGCGCATGTTAGGCGGGTGTTACTTGTCCTTGTCATGCCAATATACCTATTATGTGTAGAGAAACATTATCTAATTGGAATTTCGAACACATATACGGCATTACTTTCTTTCAGTAAACTGTTATTGGACGCTGGTATATTTCGTATTTATGAGTTATATTTTTTAAATATATAGTTGATCAGAGTGTATAGTTTTCATCAATTGGAAAATATCTTTTATATATAGTGTATTTATTATTTTGTCCTCCACTTTATAATTAGTGTGCATCTGGTTAAAATAAACTAAATTCATAATTTTAATATTATTATTATTTGTACTCACTATGAGTTCTAACATATGTTATCGTCAGTGATTGCTCAGCGACAACAACCAGTGGTTCTCCCTGGAGTTTGGGTGACAACAATCCTCCCCAGAGTTCCAGTATTCTCCCCCCCCCCTTTGCGATTACCATCGCAAATAACATTGCGGGATCGCAATAGTCGTTACTTTTGTATTTCCTGCTGGCAATGATCATTGATCTTATCTAGCACTCTCCGCACTCTTCCAGTTGCGGTCTGGTTAGTGCTGTCCCTATTCGGTATTCTCATCCTCATTGACCGACTACGACTATTTTGTGTTGCGTCAGCCGAGGCCGGTCCATTTGTTTTGGTGGGGGGAGGAAGGCAGGTCAGCTCATGATGTTTCTTGAAGTTTCTTTTCCTTGGTTCGTGACGTGGTGTTCTTCTTGTGGTTTTGTTTTCTTCCTGTTGTAACTTTCATGTGATTGCTTTACCATTTGTAGCTTATGCGGGTTGGTTTCTGCATTCGAAGATTTTCCTAAAGATTGCAGCTGTTTTAGGTAATTGCAGCCCTTTGTATGGTCTCAGTGATCCCTTTGATTCCAATTTCTCCTTTTCTTTTCTCCACTTTTTGGACTGTTCCTAGTGCTCTTACAATTATTGGTATTACATTTACTTTCCTTATGCTCTATATCCCTTTCACTTCTTTAGCAAGTTCCGTGAATTTGCCTCTTTTTTCTGCCATTGATCTTCATTCTGTGGTCCGCTTGAATGGCGAAGTTTACGGTGTGGCAGGATTTTTCCTTCAGGTCTACTTGCTTGTATGAGTTCATCTGTTTGTACATCCATATCCCAGAGAATTTTGTGTTTTTCGTTTTCCAATACTATTTCTAGGTTATCATGTGTCTGCGTGTTTTAAAGTCAATCGTTGTCACAGTTCAAAGTGTACTGCTTTCCCCATGCAGTCGTATATGTTCTTGTATTCTTTTGGACTAGTTTGCTGCATTCACTAATTATATGATTTACTGTTTAGTCTTTTTGCCCACACAGTGTGCATTTACTGTGTTGGATAATGGCCCTGTGGAAACGGACGCATCTTGAGGTGGGCGTATCTGTGGGAAATCGTTTGGTTTGGCTTGCGCGATTTAGTGCGGGTGGACCCGTACAGTCGAGTGCAAAATAGGGCTGTCCTCACGGTTGGAGCTCACAGACGTGACAGGCCACCATTTTGATGAGACCTTTTAGGTCGGGGGTTCAAGGGAGTCAGGATGTGACGAATGCACCTGCGCATGAGGGTTCTGTGACGTCACTGGCTTTTGCGTGGGAAGCAGAGCTTTTGCTAGTCTGGGTTTTGGAGGCGAGCCGAACGGACGTGTCTTCAACATGATTAGGGGAATTAATTTCCTTAAGAAAATAAAGGCGTGAGATCTCTTTCCCCCCTCCTCGAATGGCTAAGCACTTAATTAGAAAGTAACTACGATAAAGCAGTAATTTGGTCTCTCCCTCGACGTTAGTGAATATCTCAAAGCCAACGCATAACTAACGCCTGAAATAAAACAGAATTAAAAGTTTAAAAGATTGTTTGTCTCTTGAGTCAGTCATGAAGCTTTCTGTTGTAGCGGCGATGTTCACGGCAGAAAGAAAGAAGAAATAGGTCAACCACTAGACGACACACCCCTCCACGCGACGAGGAAGAAGAGAAGGTACGAGAAATTAAATGCATGCAACATATTCCTTTTTGGTGTAAAAATGACCAGTTGTTTAAACGAGAACTGCCACGGCCCGTTCCGGGACGAGCATACAAAACGAGAACTGCCACGGCTCATTCTGGGACCACTATGTCACAACTGTTTTCTTGAGTTTTATCATTTTTAGCATTAATGTAGTTTGTCCATGGCCATCCCTACTACAGGCCAGGCAATCGTGCAACTGGGGTCTTTTACTGGGGGCCATGTGAATTTTCTTAAATATTCGATATAGAAGTTGCAAACAAAGGTAAAATTCCTCTGTGAGATTAGTTTGATGTTTTTATGTGATTTACATACAAAATAATAAGAACCACAATGAGCTAATTGATAAATTTTGCAATTATTGACAAATTCCTATAAATGAAGAGACAGGTAATTTTTAATAAACAAAGGCAAATGCATATTTCAATGAAGAATTTTTATTTCAATGTTGGAGTCTTTTTTGAGAATTTGTACTTATGTCAAAAGATCATTACTTGTATATTGTGGTTAAAAAGAAAAAAAAGGATCCGCACCAGTTGATGATATCAAACAGAGAAACATTTTGTTCAAATGTGATATGTGTCACACGAAAAGATTTATAGGAATTTGTCAATAATTGTAAAATTTATCAATTAGCTCATTGTGGTTCTTATTATTTTGTATGTAAAACACATAAAAACATCAAACTAATCTCACAGAGGAATTTTACCTTTGTTTGCTACTTCTATATCGAATATTTAAGAAAATTCACATGGCCCCCAGTAAAAGACCCCAGTTGCACGATTGCCTGGCCTGTAGTAGGGATGGCCATGAGTTTGTCCTAATCGCATTGTTCTGTGAAGTCGTGAGTAAAGATGAAGTTTCTCTGTTCAAGTCTCATATTCTTAGTCATGCCCAGCTATTTTAATTGTTTTTTTTTATCTTGTCAGTTTCATGAAGCGTCCATGTAGTTGTTTTTCTTCCCACGATTCTTTTCTGGCATTTTTATTCCTGGTTTCTGTGCTTCCCGAGTGGTTTGTTATGACGGTTCTCTTGCTACGGTTATTAGTCTTTCTGTGTTCTGTGTTATGTATTTCTCCAGCTCATTTTGTGTCTTCTACACAGTATTCTATACTTACCAGTCTTCTTCCCCATCGATTTTTTTCATTTAGAGTCTGTCCGTATCGTTTTTTGAGTGTAGTGCGTTGTGCATCGTCATTAATTTTCTAGTCCTCTGTTCAAGGTTCCTGAGTTCTTCTTAAAACAAGCCCAAGTGTTTTTTTACTTGATTTCTATATAATTTCGTTTCCGAGAGTTTTCTTTTTTCGCAAATATTCTTTTCCAATCATTTTTCATTTCTTTAGATTTGATGGTGTCTGCTCCCAGAACTCCTAAATACATATAGCTCATCTGTTCGCCTAGTGCTCTCATTTCCTCTTGGTTAGGCAGTTCCATGCCCTTTTATCGCCTTCTGTTTTCCGTTTTTCATCTCTAGCAGTGCAACCGTTTCCATTCCGACTTCCATTTAAATGTCCTGGCTCAAGATACTGGTTTTATTTTTAAGCTTTTTCAGTTCCTTTTTGCTTTTGGCAAATGCTTTCAAGTCCTCCATTTACATCAGCTGGTTTATGATTTATTCTGTGTATGTAAAATTGTCCCTGCTATCACATTTGCTGAATATGTAGTTTAGTGACACAATGGCTATTATTAACAGTAGTAGTGATAGTAGGTCTCCTTGGAAAATGCCCCTCTGTATTTTCATCTCAGTCAAGTGTTTTCTTCCGGCTGTCAATTCTTGTCTCACATGTTTGCATTGCTTTCTTAATAAGATTAATAATTCTGTCGGGTATTTTATATATGTTATATATTTTTAGGCATTCAATTATCCATGCTTGAGGAATTCTGTTGTAAGATTTCTTTTAATGAATTCATGCCATGGATATATTCTTTTTTCTGATGTTTACCTCCTTTAGGATGGTTTGATCTATGTATAGCAGATCACGCGCCCCTATTTTCCCTTTCCGGCATCCTTTTTGTTTCTCGGGGAGAAGTCCACCATTGTTCAGGGATTGGTAGATTTATCCTCGCAGTTTTGCCGTTAGGATTTTCAAAATTGAAACAATTATTATTATTACCATTATTTATTATTGAACATTATAATAATAATAATAATAATAATAATAATAATAATAATAATAATAATAATAATAATAATAAATATTATTATTATTATTGTTGTTGTTGTTGCTGTTGCTGTTGGTAGTGTTTTTGCGTTATGTCAGCTAATGAGAGTTAAATTTGCTGATCGACGATGTGGTTTGGGAAGTTATTATAAATTAGGGGTTGTTTCATTTCAGCAAGTGCCATATAGAGTATGTTGTTAGTGTTGGATCACACGTATTTTTAAGGTGATGAAACGCCTTTAAACTTTCGTTTTTACTTGTTTTATAGTTATTCATGGATCTATACGTGTGCAGTGTGTGGCTCATTTTCATTATAATGTATGCGTGAGAGTATTTAATAATTACATTCTTTTCAAGTGTATCAATGTATGTGTGTGCCGGTGATGCTTAAATTCTTCTCTCTCTCTCTCTCTCTCTCTCTCTCTCTGTTCTCATTTTACAAACATATCCAGTGCCCACTTCAAATTCAAACAACATTTACATTGTTCCTTTTATTTTCCATTATGCGTCGCTGCCGCCTCCCCTCCGGCATATCGTCCCGTTGATTCCTTCTTTATATCTTCGTCAGGATTCGTCTTCTCCATTCTCGTTGTACCGAAATCGGTCATCATTGAGTTGATATCTTCTTTCTCTCCTTGCTCGTGATCATATTAGTAGATTATCTTGTTTCTTTCTAAAAAAGAAAATCGGGGGCAACGCTTAAGAGGTTCTAATAGTCTTTTATTAATGTTATATGTACTAACCACGTCAGAGATTGTCTTACACTTCTTAATATCTTTACTTAATTCTTATGAACTTAATAAGATTAGGACAGTTTTAATATTTGACAGACAAACAGACAGAAAGGGCGATTCGTCTTCGGTCTCATCCGAGACTTAACTTAAAATTTCAACTCATCGTTTCACATTTGGTCGCGTCGGATCCAATAGCAAAACTGATTTTCAACCTCTCGTTTTCTCTCCCGTCACAAGCGTGACGTCATCGTCTCTTTGTTCGCGACAAACAAGCCACGTCATCATACTCGTCGCGTCGATCTGCATTCTGACCCCCATAGACTCCAAATCTATTGTAATTTTGATCTTAAGGTCACCTCTCTGTCACTTGTAGGTGGTGAAAAAGATTTGTTTTCACCTAGTCTGTGTTAGCTCGACTTGCAGTTAATTTTTTTTATTTCAACCTAAATAACAAATCATACCAGCTGGAGTACACTTTTTCAAAAATAGGACCCCTCATATTCTAACATTAGAAGATGAGTTGCGTTTAGCTCGATGAATGAGATTTTTTACTACGACCATTTAAAAATTAAGTAGGCTTTAATATATGCTTGAGAGTCTTTAGTACGGGTAAGTGATGAACGAATCTGTATCGGCTTTTATTTCTCTGTCAAGAAATGGAATTGATATTTATTTCGTGTGTGAATTTTAATAATGGGTAAGTTTTTCTTGTATTTAAATTTGTTTTTTACCGTTTGTCTTTTTCACACATCTTGTCTTTCACGGCATTTCCTTTTATTATATATCATGCATTTTATCCTCATATAAATATATATATATATGTATATATATGTATATATATATATATATTTATTTAAATGTTGAATTAAATTAAAGATAATTTAATTATCGTTTAATAATAATCTATCGTGATAATATCCATCCAACAAAAATAATTTTACGACGTAAAAAGTTTTATTAATTACAAAAAAACAAAGTTCTTGATACAAAATTAAATTTGTACATTTTTTATACCAAAACTCGTTTTAAACAAATTTAAAAAGTTTAAAACACAAATAATCCTCTTTGATATTTAAAGACTTTTAATATCACATAGTGATATAATTAATGCCATTAATACGTAAAAAATCAAAGAAAATAGTGTATAATAATCATACGATTTTTATAAACTGTTACAACACCATATCTTCTTTTAACAAGGGGGGAAATAATGATATATTATAGCGATTATGAACTTCCATATTATCTCTGAATGTCGCTTACAATCTTGTTTACATTTCATCCGTCGCTTACATTTTTGGATTATTATGTTATTTCTTAGTAAATAGTATGTACATTTAGTGTCTCAAGACTATAATTTACTAGTTTGAAATAGTTTCATAAAATTGACATTTCTCTTTCAAAGAGATTTTTTAAATGAATTTCTTAAAGATCACATATTATTGATTTTTTTGATTTTTTTAGTCGACGTGAGAAGAGTTTTCATTAAAAAATTTATTTTCACGCGTAAAATAATTTTTTTTGAGATGAATTTCAGGCTTTTATTTTTCAAATACAACAACAATTTAAATAGAAACTGATTTAAATAATTATGATAAGCCCGTTTTAGTACTCATAGTTTGTATAACCCGTGGCCATTTTGGCACGTACCTATTACACACACAGACACACACACACACACACACACACACACATACATATATATATATATATATATATATATATATATTATTATATATACAGTAAGTTATGAAAATATATTTATGGCAATTAAACAACACAGAGGGTCCCGCGTTTCATCCCCGGGGGAATCTTCAGGCTAAAATGCATGGAGTTAGATTTGCCGGGTGTTTTTATATACACAGCTAGCTAGTTAACCAGTCAGATTATTTGTTGTTCTCTTAACCAATCGTTGAGCTTACGAACTAAAGTTAGTTTTTTTCCTATTTCCTGTTCTATTGTTCTGTTTAATATAGAGTGGCATATATCCTGTTTTTCGTTGTGTCAATATAACGGGTTAACTTTTTTTAACACGTGAGTCCTATTTTAGGTTTTAGTTTTTAAGTTGTTAGGTTTTAGTTAAGTTTAGTTTTTTTTTACTTATTTGTTTGTTTATTTATTTTGTTATGTATGTATTGTTGGCATAAGTTACATTTTATTCTGTGTAGGCAGATGTTTGATATCTCACTTCTGCAGTTTAATAGATTTTTGATGTCTTTAAAGTTTAGGATTTAAAATGTCTCATTCAGACATAATCTTCACAGGTCGTCTAAATTTTTTATATGTATGGCCTGTCGTATAATTTTCTATTCAATTATTAGTGAGTGTCGATGTTTTTTAGCTGCCAATAGTTTTTTGCTAGTGCTGTTTTAATTCGACGTAGTACCTTTTGTTATTCGGTCTTTCCTTGGCAAGTATTGTGGCTTGGTAAAGCCTAAGTGTAGCTTAATTACCATAAATATATTTTCATAACTTACTACCTAGCTCTACTTACGTATTGAGCACTGTTGAAGTAAATACTGAAAATTGATACGTAAGAAATTATATCTCCTTATAAAATGTTATCTGGATACATGAAATAGAAATATATATATATATATATATATATATATATATATATATATATATATATATATATATATATAGATGTATATATGTGTGTATATATAAGTATATGTATATATATATATACATATATATATGTATATACATGTATCTATATGTATATATATATATGTGTATATATATATATATATATATATATATATATATATATATGTATGTATATAAAGAGAGAGAGAGAGAGAGAAAAGAGAAGAGCAGTGATAGAATGAGTGAGGGAGGAGGTAGATTATTGATGATTTTTCATTTACTTATCGGTTTTATTTTATCTCCTGTTCATTTGTTTCGTGAGGAGACGAACTCTGCCAATAACTGATTTGATATTATCGCATCATTCCAGTCGTATTGATCGCCATTCCGTTCTTGCCACGAATCAAACGCTGATTTAGGTGCGCCTGGCGATCGGAGGAAGCGCTTTGGATGGGTCATCGAGTTCGACTATATTTGCGGATAATCAGTCGGCAGACGGTTCCGAATGTCTCGGTCTTTATGTTGGTTTTTCGCCAAAACATATTTTCTCTTACAAACAGCGGCGACGTTCTTATTTGCTCAACTACCACACCTACACTAACATGTGCAACAAACAGCGCACTTTGCATTGTGTCAATGCCAATAATACGAGGTCATCAATATATATATATATATATATATATATATATATATATATATATAGTAGGCTATGAAAATATATTTATGGCAATTAAGCTACACAGAGGCGCCCCGCGTTCCATCCCCGGGGGGGAATCTTCAGGCTAAAATGCATAGAGTTATTTTTGCCGGGTGTTTTTATATACACGGTTAGCTAGTTAACCAATCAGATTCTTTGTTGTTCTCTCAGCCAATTGTTGGGCTTCCCGCGAACAAAGGTCCTGAAGATTCGCCCCGGGGATGAAACGCGGGAGCCTCTGTGTAGCTTAATTGCCATAAATATATTTTCATAGCTTACTACCTAGCTCTACTTACGTATCGAGCACTATTGAAGTAAATACTGAAAATTGATATATAAAAATTATATTTCCTGATAAAACTTAATGTGAGTACATGAAATAATATATATTTTTTTATATATATATATATATATATATATATATATATATATATATATATATATATATATATGAAGAATGAGAATGAGCTGTATACTCTTCACAATAGGTTTTACCTTTCCTGAAAGTTCGCTTTTAGTACACCACTTTATATGTATATATATATATATATATATATATATATATATATATATATATATATATATATATATATATAGAGAGAGAGAGAGAGAGAGAGAGAGAGAGAGAGGGTCTAACAGTTTCAACTCGATGATTGTCAATCAGTAACAACTGAGCATATATAAGGCAGATTCATTTTATATTCCAATTACCATGTTTTTTTTTTCGTTTTTATTTAATTTTTTTCAAATAACAGAACATTTCTGTGAGATGTATGTTTTTACGGTCCGTTTTATTTGCCGTGAGCCACACAACATTTTTATGTCAATATCGTCCATGCAACACTACAAAATCATCAGACAAATCCACAAAGAATAAAAAGTCTTTGGCTTGAAATGTATTGGAAAGAACGTACAGTATACAATGGATCATTTTTGGGCGAAAACAAATAAAAAACAAAGAAACAAGAAAACTAACAAACTTGGGCTTTTGGCTAAGATAAAAGTGTAGTATCTGTTCCGATGGATACTGCACCCCATACTGGTATTGTCTTGTTCTTCGCCGGTCAATGGGTCTGTCCTGTGCAGTTCTAGGAGGTCCACCCTCCCAGGCTTTGCCTCCCCTCTTTGGGAAGGAGTAAGTTTATTGCTTACTGTTTGAGGCGCCATTACCGGTAATGCCGACGGGGCTGCCCAGGCAATTTTTAAATGGCCAGAGTGCTCACCTCTCGGGCGCTGGCTTTTCAAACCCCACTTTCCCGACCCGACCTTGGGTCACATCTTACTTGTGGGAGTAGGATAAAAACTGGCCTTGGGCTTAACTCCTGGAGAGGAGTAAATCAATACATAACTTTTAGGATGTACTTGCTT
>OY744518.1:37242707-37265207 GCA_963556195.1 Sepiola atlantica
ACACGCTTTGTTAAGTAGCTCTGACAAACATGACTTGGATTGCTTTAATTGGACACATTTTACACTTGTGTTTTCTACCGTCTGCCAGTCTATTAACCTTTGGTTGTGTTCATCCTCTCGTTCTGAACACACATATACATACAAACACACACACACACACAATTATAACGAAAGGGTTTTAAAGTAGATGCATCGCAATTAACAGGAAGTATCGGTTTCTATGTATATCTTTATACATTCATATGTAATGCCTATACAACCTGTGTCACGTGAACATTGAATGCGAAAATAACATTGAGAAATAATTCATAGTAACCAACAGGATTCGAACCTAAAAGAATAATAGAGCGGATATTTATCAATCCATTTCACACACACACACACACACACACACACATACATATATATATATATATATATAGACATATATATAGAGATATGTAGCGAGATAGATAGATAGATAGATACATACATACATATAGTAAGGTAATTGTATCTGATCATATATCGTATATACACGATACAAAATTAACTGATCATTATCAATTTTGTAAACACAGCTACGCAGCGTAAGGGGTCGTTACGTGGGTTATATTTAGTTTAATTTAGTTTTGTACAAATAGGGGTAAAAAGGAATAAAAAGCCTTCATGGAAATTCAGATATATTCGACATTAATTACTAAATGTTCCTCCAATTACGTCCGGTCTTATTCTTAGTCATCCCAATTTGACCAACTAAAAAGACCACTCAGATATCCACTTAAGATAACAGCTAGCCAATATCTACTTAATAGAGCATATCTACTGAAAATCTATGAACATTTCCCAGAGTCTTCATTTTTCAGCATGAATCTCTGTTTTAGGAAACACTTTTATTAAAAAGTAAAATCAAATCTGGGTAGCCAAAATACAAAATCAGAGATATTTTAAATTCCCTGTGTGCCCTTTTTTCTTTTGGCCAAAGATCTCCCACCTGCCGAAAATATTTTATTCGCATGCACCGCAAATATAAAACCTTCAAAACATGCTTTATAGTACATGGTTTCGCATTAAACATGCACGTTTTAATCCATTTGTAAGATTTATAACAACCATTATGACACCACCATCGTCTATACCCTATCAAAGCCAGGACGCAAGCTACAATTCCATCCTTTAAGAGATGTGTGTATTCGTGTATTCTTATAGGATATTAGAGACAGGAAAGTGAAATTTACTAGTAATAATTTCCTATGTATAAAAAGTTGTTCATATTGTTTTCATTTGTATTGCAATGGAGTATAAAAGGACCGCTATTTTTTTAATACCTATTATTGTAATGGTTCACATCATTTTTAAAGTATTCGCTAATGGGCTGAGAGACAACGGTTCAATCCTCGGCCGGGTCATATAAAAAACTCAATAAAATGTGCTTTATGACCTTTTGTTAACCACTCAACCACATACGGTGAGAATCACGGGTAGAAAAAAAGAAAGAAAACGTCTTATTATGCAAATAATGAAGGATTTTTGCCGAATTCATTTTTAGACGCCGAGTATTGTCTGACTTGCTATTTCATTTCTCCCCTCCCTTAAACACGTGAAATACTTTCATCTGGAACGGTTTTATTCGTGTGATGGCATAGAAGTACACTTATTTATCTTTGTCCCGCCATCTCTCTCTCTCTCTCTCTCTCTCTCTCTCTCTCTCTCTATATATATATATATATATATATATATATATATATATATATATACATAGTGCTTGTATTGTTGTTGTTTCTTAGATGTTTATCAAATGAAACGACAGCGTTTATAAGATAGTGCTCAATAAAAAGTCAGGCTGTATTATAGTATAATGTGTTTTATTAGTACAACCATATCGGTTACACATGTGCATACATATGTGAGCTGCTATTTGAGGAATCTGAGCTTAACATAAAGTCGCAACTGAAACATGTGAACACATATGTAACCAATAATGTTTGTATTAATAAAATAATTATGCTATATATATATATATATATATATATATATATATATATATATATATATATAAATGTATATACAAATAAATAAATCATTATCATAAAGCATGTGATATTTAATGAAATGTAAACCATAGGTTAATTTAAAATATACGCAAATGAAAACAATTGTAAATAACACACAATTAATTTGATTTTCATGATGTATATAAATTAACGCAACATTTTTTTCAAAAACTTAGCCATTTTTCAAATCCATAACTCCAACCGTTAAAGCTGTGTATTCACACACTTGTAATTTTCTCACTCTATTTAGTTCGTGTATTGGATTCTCAGGTATTATCAGCATCTCGAATGTAAGCAAGTTTATCTAAAAAAATAAATAACAAAAAAGAATGGATCTTATTATTTGTAGACAATTCTCGTTAGAAACAGGAAGCTATTTTGAATTGTTTGGAAAAAAAAACACTTCCATTTTTTTCCTTTTTGAATTGTTTTTACGATCGTTCACTTTGGTTTTCTATCTTTCATGGCCAAAATTGGTTTAGGTTCCTCTCTACTTTTGAGAACTCGGCCACCATTTTTATTCTAATTTTCTCTCGTTTTTAATGAAGTCGGTCTAGTCTCGAGATTTCACGTTCCTCCTCTCGTACGCGACCTCGTTCCACTCGCGAACTAATTATCAAGCACATTCTTGTCTCTAGACGTCAGTGACGGCTTGTCATAATAACTATAATTGCACTCGTTCGATAGTCCGAGATTTGAAAAAAATCGTACACGGTTCACGCTTAGACATGTCTGTGGTGTCAATTTGAATATAAATCGAAGAATCGCGAGAAATAGATTATATATATATATATATATATATATATATTGATTTTATTCCATTAGTGGCGACAAAACAAGTTTTGTTTCATTGGCGCAAATAGCGACCAACTCATCGGGCTAGCGATAGAATTCAAATGGCATACGTTTTAACTTCACCTTAACGGGAGATTGAAAATTGAAAATACATTGGAGGGGGAGGGGGACAGAGTTGGGGCTTTGTCTATAACGGTGACATGGGACATGAGAGGGGAGGGGGAGGACCCCAACAAGTCGTGTTTCAAATTATTGCGTGGGAGGTTTTCACGTGTTTGTGCTGTGATGATCTCAATTTCGGCCGGGGTGGGAGGAAAGGAGATGGGGCGACGGCCAGAGTGAGTTAAATTTAAAATGAGAATAAAATTATGATTATAACCGTCATTCCTATTTTATTTTAATTCTAATAAGTAATTATCATGTGGATAAAAATGTTTGATAATTTTAATTTAGGGTATTAATTGCTACTTTTGCATTTTATTGATTTTATCTTAATGTTTTGTTTATTATTTGTAGTGAATTTTGTTGTGATTATATTTTTTTAAATTGTGATTATATTATACTGAGATCAATACTAGTGGAATCATTTCATAAGAGAAGTTTCATGGTGTTACCAGTTTTAGCATTAACAAAACCGATTATGATAACAATGATAACGCCTGCCAATCATACCTACGATAGTCGCAGTGATAATAGCCTTAATAAAAGCCTTAATAAAAATAAAAATAAAGATAAATATAAATAAAATTAGAATAAAAATAGAAATAACAAGTTTTCAGTTTCCTCCATCTTAATCATATGCACATACACCGAGACACATTCGCACACAGCCACCTCCATGTTTATACGCACACATTTATACACTCATAAGAATACATACACGCTTATATATATAGATGTAAAAATAAAGACATAAATATATATATATATCCACGCACACCCATACAGCCATATATATATATATATATATATACATATATATATATATATATATATATATATATATATATATATATATATATATATATATATATATATACACAAACATAGACATATATACACACACATACATATATATACACACACGTACACACACACACTTATATATATTTATCTATTTTTCGTAATGTGTTAATGATTTAATTGTTCTTTCTCCCTAACTCCTTACTTACTTATAACATATGTTATAAGTATATATATATATATATATATATATATATATATATATATATATATATATATATTTATTAATAATTTTACAGAAGATCAGGTCAAATGATACTTTAGGTTTCAAGCTGAGAAAGTGGGCCCAGACTAACAAAATACAGAGTTACTTTGAAGTGTATTATGTATATATTATTTACGTATTTTATGGTGTGATGAGTGTATACAATAGTGCAAACCTAATCGACTGCATTGGATATTTCGTACTTCACCAGCTCAAGTATAATTTTCCGGATCATGTTTTCTGGCCTATATCGAGATGACGGCCTATTAATTGCACCATTGTGTTATTATTTAATGGTCAGTTCAGGGAGGTGGGGTAGTGTAATATATGTTCTGTTGCCATGGGTAAATCTTCCCACGAATAAAACCCTCGATTCTCTTAGTGCTGTATATGTACTTTCGTCATGATAGTACCCCCCTTGTGACTATCTACTTATTTAGAGACAGTTTACTATAATTATGTTAACATGAAAACATCCTCTCATACATCATCTTCTCTTTTGTAGGTGTAATAAAAATCGTCACAACCAACTGTTGATTTACGAAATGAACACTTACAAAATATATTATTGTAATGCTTACAATTTTAACACAGATGCGTTAAACAAAATATAAACATTAAGCAAAATATAGTTTACGTCACATAAAAAGATAACACAATGAGTCATTCAGTCATAGAGAAACGTTGACCCTGTTTTGAAATACGGAGAAAGTCGGCGATTGAGTCGATATCAAAGTAGGCGACCGAACTTTGAAAGGTCGACGTACCTGGCGTGTTTGGTTTGCTGTGTCGAATGAGTATGGTGATTTTTGAATGACACATTTTTTTTTAGGGAAAAGTTCAGTTTTACAGTTGCCAGAGAATAAAGCAGACGGTTTACTAAGCGGTCATGCTGACTATAGCTGTCACGCTCAGTTGCTTGGATAATATAACACTGCTTAACTGATCAAATGGAATGTAAAAAATAAATTACATTTTCCTAGGAGACAAGTGTTTTTTTCACCTCATGTCTAGTCATTCCTTTAAGTTGTTGACTCAATATTTTTGTCATGAACGCAAGACAGCGCTTTTCTCTTACAAAACATAGAAGTAATGTAAGATAACTTACACCAAAATGTTTGAGACAAGCGGTGACAATATAACAGCCTTGCCGATCTGAAATTCACAACGTGGGCGCAGAGCTATTGAGGGAGCAACTTGTCAGAACTAATGGCACAGCCGTGGCCCTCAGATTCCACACACCACAACGTCTTATCACAATGCCATCGGACCCAGGATAATATTGTCACTAAAGTGTCTCTGTATAATTATTAAATTAATATTTTTTCCGAAGAAACCAAAATGCATACTTATTAATTTCTTAATTTCTACACTACTGTATTCATGATTAACCAAGCCGGGGGTTGAAGACCCAAATAAAAAGAGAGAAAATATTATCTCTCTCCCTCTATATATCTCTCAAGTAATAATTTCAATATTAGGAAAATTAAAATTATATATATATATATATATATATATATATATATATATATATATATATATATATGTATACAGGTTGTCTGGTTGAATCGCTGGGGAGAGAAGAGTACTTATTTTTTCGCTCTGCTGGCAAGATGCGACCGGGATTCAGTCTTATTTTGTTCAATTCGGATTTAACGGGGTTTCTAATTGAACAACGAACTTTGATTTGATTTGGGTTGCACATATCGGGATTTTTGAATTTGAATTGAACTTTCTATATTATTTGATTTATTCATCATTAACATTGAATATTGATACATTTCGCGACTGGATAACTTTGTCAGCTCCTTCAATTTCACGTATATGGACTGATTATGTTTCCTGATTATGTTTCTCAATTTTTATGACCTGCATAAACTGTATGGATTCAACAAACAGTACGTTTTTTGGTTGATATGTTTGATGTTATGTATTTTTATGTATTTGTGTATATATTTTTATATATTTTCAAAGCGTAATTTTATTACCTGTAGTAGTATAACTGCGGTAATGGTCCTCTGAAGAGAAGAATTATCTTTGAAAACTCATGAGCTATGGACTTAAGGATACTTTGCTTGAACTTTGAATTCTAATAAAATTTGATTGACACCTTATTTTATTACTTCATTTTATATTATAATATTATAATATATATATATATATATATATATATATATATACTTCTCTCTATCTATCTATCAATATCCCCTCTCTCTCACTCTCACTCCCTCTCTCTATCTCTCTCTATATATATATATATAATATATATATATATATATATATATATATATATAAATATACACATATATATATATATATATATATATATATATATATATATGTAAGTCTAAGTTTGCTGATGTACATATGTGCATTCAAAGTAATCATTTATCGCATTTCGTACATCTCTCATACTGTGTGTTTCACTATCTTTATGTATTAACGAGTAATACAATGGATTGACAACGACAAATCAATTTAAATATCAACAAATAATGACGGATAAAAAGCCATTACTTTCTTTTCTTTTACAAAAAACTACATGTACCCATGACATGGTTAAAGAGCGTCGACCTTAAGGCAACTCACAGAGAATTTGAAAACATATAAATATCTTCCGAAAACCAAAATCTTCTTATTCTAATGCAACCCTCCTATGTACCTATATATATATATATATATATATATATATATATATATATATATATATATATATATATATATATATATATATATATATATGTGTGTGTGTGTGTGTCTGTATATATATATATATAAGTGTATATATATATATATATATATGTATATATATATATATATATATATATATATATATATATATATATATATATATATATATATATCTACGTATATATGTCGAAGGTCATCCTCAAAATCAGCGACACTATTCACTCTCTCTTTATGAGCACAGCAATTGATACAAAAAGAGAGAGACAGAAAGCGCCAGACTAAAACATATATATATATATATATATATATATATATATATATATATATATATATATATATATATATTATTACAAAAGATAAGATAAAATCAACATAGTACCATAGGTGTCAAGCCATGTGAGCAGACCCAGCCTAAAATACAATATTCTTTTGAGTTTTATTTATATTTACAAATCGCTCACCGGTTCCCATCAGACATATTTTATCTATATGATATATGTATTGGATATATTAAACATGACTGAATGAGAGCCGATTAGCGATTTATAAATATGAATAACACTCCAAAGTACACTGTGTTTTAGTCTTCGTCAACACCCCCGGCTTGAAACCTATGGTATCATCTGATCTTCAGAATATAATTAATATATAAATATTATGTTATATTAATAAAATAAACAAGAAGTGTTTTGGTTTAATACTATTCTGACATATTTTCCTGATTCGTTGATGATTCGTTTTAAGATCTTTTGAAATTTGAAGCGGAATCTTTTCTTTGTTATTTTCTTTTATTATGTGGTCTTTTCATCACTTGTAAGTTTTTTTAGTGCGTACTATTAAGCTTAATCTTAGCACTTGCAAAAGTATGTCTTCACACTGAAAATATACAAATTACAAAATGTTTTTAATTTTCGATCTAGAATGAAAAAATTAAGGGTTGTTAAAATTAAGGGTTTCATTTTTACCGTTATAACAATGCAAACTATAGTATATTACTTCGTTATATTTCATATATTAAACAGTATAATCTTCTAATATATAAAGTAGAGACGTTTTTTCCCCTGTATCTTCTCGGAGTATAGTAAAATAACCACATACATCACAGGCTACTAAACTCACCGCTATACACACGTATTCACTCGAGCGTGTTTCAGTAAAGTTGTTATTATTTTTTCCAACCTAACACTAAATATTATATTTGGCCCACCATCAACGTCTCTCCGAAAAACCAACTCCATATAGGTGGTAGAAAAGACTTTTCCCCCTAACAATTGTGTACTGTGACTACACTCATCGACACCGGGTACCAATAAACACAGCTTACTTTTCACAAAACAGTCCGTCCTTATTTATTATTTGCCTGGTATTAATTTACTACATAATATAAAGCAATACGCAAACAAATAATGACCGCTCCCGTTGAATCCTATGATATTCCGCGAATATCAGATTACGTTATATTTCCACATTTACATTCATTCCGGAATCAAGCGAATGACATTAACGAACACAGTTCCTGCAACATTTATTCTTCAAATATGGCGGCTACAATTCCTTCATTGAATCGACTTCCTACTTAATTCAATAGCCGCCAAGATGCTGTTAGACACCGACACATTTATATTTTCAAAATCATATACCTTTAACCCTTCCCAAATAAATTACATAAACGGTGTCATTGTTGAACTTTACTTTTCGCTGCCAGAAACTGCCAGTAAACAAGCTTACGTTAACTAGCATATTTTCACATGCATTTTCCAAGTAGCATCTGCGGCACAACGGTTAACAAGGGAGGTTTCATTATCGCCCGTATCGGCGTTCGATCCCATTCTGCTCTAAACCGTTTTCTTTTCTTTTTTTTTAATTTAAAACATTCACCAACACGGTAGAGGGGGGGGAACAATAGGCGGTTTCTTTTTTATTTTATAGGTAGTACTTTCATTTTTTAAGTAGTACTTTCATTTTTTAAGTAGTACTTTCATTTTTTATGTAGTACTTTCTCCCGCGCAACGCCGGGCGACGGGTTCCGCTAGTATTAAATAAATGCAAAAATAATACTGTATATATATATATATATATATATATATATATATATATATATATATATATATATATATATATATATATTAGTGAGAAAAAAGTTTTAATTTGTATTCCTGAAATTATAGCAAACTAGGCTTAATGCTTGTTTAGGGATGTATGTAGAGATTCAAAGATAAATAAAACTAATGCTATATTACATGTAGGGAGAATAACACAGTAGGAAACAATAAACGATAAAAACATACAAAATACGAAAGTTATTAATAGGAGAAATCCCCTACATATATGATTTTACAATGATAAAAAGGTTATAAAGGCTCTGAAGTTTATTATCATTTGTAGAGCTATTGGTACAAAAAAGGTTAGTAAGCAACCGATTCAAAAACGATTCCATCTTCATCTGAAATGGCAGAATAGGATAAAGTGTATCGTAAAATTACCCATACTTAACACTGTGTTACTAAGTTGAAACTGTGCAATTAATAATTAATGTTATAATTTTGATGAGCTTTTCGAAGTGAGGTTTAGGCGTCCAATATAGATTGTATAATTATTGAACCCTAGGTTAAGGCAGAATCAGTGATAGAACATCCAAATGAAATATTCATCAATAACAATTGGGATACATTAAGCAACAATACAGACACGATAGTTATAAGGTAGTAGATAAATAATTCATACTAGTAGCAAATTTAACAAAGACAGGAGAAAGAATTTTACTAAAGAATAATTATTCTGCCGTAGTAAGTAAAACTATCCCAGAATATATCCCTCCGGCTTCAGAAAAACACAAACCCGCAAAAGTCAAAGTTTAAAAGCTAACCACTCTAGAGTTGATAATCATAGGCTTAATGCAATAATTTTACGTACATAAAAGTATTACGTAAAAATAATAAATAAATACTAGCAAATATATGCTCCATCCGGTCGCATATTTCTTCTAGTTTTGTTATTTAATTGTTCTCTCTCTCTATCTCTCTCTTTCTCCCTCTCTTTATTTTTCTCTCTTTTTGTCTCTCTCTCTCTCTCTCTTTCTTAAAACAGAACCTTCTGTGCGTTCAAATAATCAGAGGTCGGTAACACAATGTTGAAATGGCTGCCGGCTGTTCCATTATATTACATAACAATCTAATTTGATTGCGTAACTTATTTATACAGATTAAAAACAACAACAATCTCTTTAATTATATTGATGATTTTTATTAAGATTATGATCGAGGCAAATATTTTAAATACATCTGGAAATCTGAACAAAACAACAATGATGGTGTATATTTGCGAATATTAATTTATTAGAAATATTACACAAATTAATTATGAACATTTGAAATGCATGATGTTTGGGGAGGATTTGGAATGGGTATATAAATCAGATGATAAGTAGAAGCTTTTAAACAAATTAATTATGTAAATTTTAAAGATGCGTGATGTTTGGAAAAGTTTTGGAATGGTTATATATAGGAGCTGATAATTAGATATCAAAAGAGAGCGATCAAAACTAATAATATAGTTTCGTCTTCAGACAGACAAATAGGTAGATACTCTCCATTATAATTAAATATGTATAAAATTAAAATAGATAAACGTCCGGTTGAGGGCGAATTTATGCAATGTTCTGCATATTCTTTACCGTTTAGAAAGTGAAAAATACTAAACAAGAACGCTGTTCTATCGCCAGAAAAATACAATAACAAAAAAAACTATATATACTTATGTTATGATACATAAGTAGAATTAAAAGCATTTAAAAATATTAATATTCAAACCGAGATCTATGCATGACGATTTTTAGTTTTACTGTTACATATGAAAATGTCACGAACTTTGAAAAATATCACAAAACCTTGTGGAAATTACCACCATTTACTTTCAGTAGAATGTCACATTGTCGCTAGAAACTAACAATATCACTTACTATTTCCTTATTAATACACTTAAAAAGTCATCATATATCCTGTTACCTCTTTTCACCCAATGTTGGTGAGTTATAATGAAAACTTAATATTTGAACTTTTGTCGCTTGAAGTATTGCCTTTAGTACAATTTAGCATTTAGCTATACTTTCATTACCTTTTAAATATGAATTCATTTTCGAATGCATTTGAAACAGCATAAATTGATATTTATTGCTATTCATACAGATTTTCACTACCACAGTTTCAATGTAGAATGTAGTTTTTTCAGATTTCGGTATATAGTGATGTCATTTCAAACGTTTCTTTAATAAATGTATCGGAACGAACTATGAATGAGTGCATATATTAATGGACCGGCAATGTTATTTCTTGTAATTTAGAATTATTAGAATGTGAGACCTGCTCCGAGCACTATATTGTACAGATTAAGCGTATTTGTAAATCCATGATTATTTCGACAAGACTGAAAAAAAGTAAGACTGAAAATAATAAAATAGAGATGTTTGCTTATTATATCACTAAAAAGGGTTGCATGTTTTATTTTTAGTAGTCAATTAAAAATATTTTTATTAAATATATATATATATATATATGTATATATATATATATATATATATATATATATATATATATATATATATATGTATATATATATCATGTGATGATGCAAAAAAAGCAATTACTTTATATATTTCAGATCGATTTTTGTGAAAATTAATCTCCAAATCAAATTTCGACCATTAAAGATCATTTGGATTTTGTTCAATTGTGCTGCGAATTCTCTCCCGAAACACGTGTAAGATTTCTTTTTTTTGTTCGAAATTGACTTTGAATCACCGTATTATAGAACTCTAATCCGTCATATCTCTCTCTTTACATATGTGCATATGTGCATATATGTGTGTTATATATCTACTATGGAATAATGTATTTGTATATATTATTCTAATATCAAAGACACGTTAAAATATGTGATTGCAAGTTTGGGAAATTTATTTTAATATTTTCCAAAATATATTTTATTTAGCTTGAGAAAAATTATTATTGAATCATATTTTTTAGAAGTGACTCTGAACTACTTTCTTTTATAAATGCAAAATATTATCAATAAGAATTTATTTTATTGGAATCTCGAACTTAATATTTTGGATAGAGTTCGGAATCTGGTTAGAATGGTGTTTGAACATTCTCTTCGAAATAAATATTTGAAGAAAGTGTCAGAGCAGAGAACAAAGATAAGAGAGAGAGAGAGAGAGAGAGAGAGAGTGAGAGAGAAAGAGTAATAAAGAGGGAGAGAGAAAAAGAGAATGGGTAAATATTTATATACCGACCGGGCAATATTTATATGCTAGTGTAGTGAGTGTGAATACATGAAAGACATGCATAGAGAGAAATAGAGAAAAAGAGACGGACAGAGAAAAAGAGAGAAACAGAGAGAAAGAGAGAGAGAGAGGGGGGAGAGAGAAGGGTAAAGTATTCATTCGATCAAGTATTCTCTTCCAAATAAATATTTGAAGAAAGTGTCAGAGCAGAGAACAAAGATAAGAGAGAGAGAGAGAGAGAGAGAGAGAGTGAGAGAGAAAGAGTAATAAAGAGGGAGAGAGAAAAAGAGAATGGGTAAATATTTATATACCGACCGGGCAATATTTATATGCTAGTGTAGTGAGTGTGAATACATGAGAGACATGCATCGAGAGAAATAGAGAAAAAGAGACAGACAGAAAAAAAGAGAGAAACAGAGAGAAAGAGAGGGGGGAGAGAGAAGGGTAAAGTATTCATTCGATACAGTATGGTCCAACGTATGTATATACCATAGTTTACAATAAGGGTGCGTAGTTGATCCAATTGATACTTGTGTTAACTACAGAATCTGTCATGCTGAGTTTAAATTCCGCTTGATAATCCTAATTTAATATTTTGGGAAATATTCTGATGCTATTGGTCAAACCTACAGGCTGTTACATAGATCCTATACAATGTGGACCAATGTATTACATTACATACAAAGTATACATTGCCGTTCAATCATACTGATAGGTTTGAGGCCATTAACACACTTATATTGTGCCTAATGGTATGCAAGCTGAATCACACATTCAGTCATGGTTAAAATAGTAACTGTTGTTCAATTAATTATATAAATTTGATCGTTTATAATATGTTTCGACATTTGGCAGTAAATTACACACGGAATAATATAACGAGCACTTTCTCGTCTGTCTGTCTGTCCGTCCAGGAGAATTTTTGTAAACAGAAGAGAGAGGGGGGCTCGAGTGATTGCCATTTAATTAATTAATCTTTTCAAGTCAGCGTTCATAATATTTGTATACCTTTAGAATTAGGAAACTATTAATCAATTAATTTACATCAGACAACATTAAATAACATTAGATTACATATAAACAAAGAAGAACAAAGTGATTTCAAGACAAGACTGCGATTAGAACGGAAAACGTGTCAAGAATCCTACTTAAACTAATATATTTAAACTTCCTTATATACTGTTATTAAAAGTCGTTCAGACACTAGACGGGTTTGTCATTTACATAATACATTCCTGTTAACCTTCAATTAAATTCATATTTACAAATATACACTTATAACTGCTATTATCAAGTTTACATATGTATTTACAATATTTTCCGATAAAGTGATATTAATAAACATTATTTGTCGTTAAACATAAAAATAAACGAACCATCCCTTACCGAGCAACTTCGAAACTCTTCAAATTCTCCAGATACACAATATACGTATTTAAAAAAACAAAAAAAAAAACTAGTTCACCCCGTATACCTCATCAAGATGCGCACTTTTCGGGCGGTTTTATTCTTCCCCGGGATTGCCTACGGAATATGTCATCAGAAAAGGGGCGGAAGTTTACACAGCAATGGGACACCCCTACACCCTACGCTTATTTTACTTAATAACATCTTTGTGTAACCTTTGGCAATTCCGGTGATACTTCCGAAAACCACCATTATTCGGTATTCTTGTCTGTTTTCACTGTCGCGTTGGGGTCTTGTCTAGCCTCATGTCCCCTTGTTGACCTCAAAATACGATCTCATTTTTTTTTCAAACTTAACAAAGGATAGATCTCTTAGTTTCGTCAGCAATGCCTCATTTCAATTTACCTTTTTTTCGTAAACCTTCGGATAATGAGTTTTGCTTTCACTGTTTTTTTTTGCTTTTAGAATTTTCATTTACCGCCATCTTTTTTGTATTTCCCCTGTTTTTTCTGCTCTTTGTCCGTTAATAAAATACATAAATAAATAAGTACACCCCCACACTCACACACACAAACACACACACCCACATACACATATATATATATATATATATATATATATATATATATATATATATATATATATATATATATATATATATATATAATTACAGCATAAATAAACAAAATTAAAAGGTTGATGAAATGGCGAGTGGCATTTAAATGTGAACCCAAATAGGGACACATCGTGGGGAGTTACGAACTAGCAGAAAAGCAATGGAGTTTTTCAGTGTGCGTCACATTCCGCTGCGAGCATGATTCATTAGATTCATATCATTGTGTAGCCATTTATTCAATGTATGTGATCAAGTATATCCATCTATACAGCGGGATATATCGCTGTTTACGTATTTATCTATCTATCTATCTATCTATATCTCCCTCTATATATATATCCAATATATATTTGTGTCTGTCCGCGCTCAGTAAATGGTTTGATTTATTTACCTCCTCTCCAGGAGGTTAGGCACAAGGCCAGTTTTATCTTACTCCCACACGTAAGATGTGACTCAAGGTCGGGTCGCGAAAGTTGGGTTTGAAAAGCCAGCGCCCGAGAGGTGAGCCCTCTGGCCATTACAAATTGCCTGGGCAGCCTCGTCTGCATTCCCCGGTAGGGGCGCATCGGGCAGTAAGCAATAAACTTACTCCTCCCCAAAGAGGGGAGGCAAAGCCTGGGAAGGTGGACCTCCTAGAACTGCACAGGACAAACCCACAAGCAGGTGGAATCAAGCCCCGAAGGACAAGACGACACCGGTCTATAGGGTGTAGTATGCATCGGAACAGATACTACACTTACTTCCTAGCTAAAGTGCCAGGTCTCTAAACTAAACTAATCGTATATTTCGAATAAATAAGTGCTTGCAGATGTATTAGTTTAGTTTCAAATAATCTAAACATTTTTTCGACAATAATTTAACGCTATTTATTTATTTTAGTTTGCGTATTTTGCAAATCGAAATTAAATTTGAAACAAGGTTTGGTGTGTACGTAGTCGGGATGACAACTCTTTTGTTTTAATAAGGGTTGAACGTTAATTATCGGAACTCCGCCTGTTTTACTGGTTGATACATGTAAAAATATATAAAATCTGTAGAAATTGCTATATTTTCATGAGAATAAGCAGCATTTGAAGTATCTATTAATTTTCTGTAATTTTGAGTGATGATAGCAAATTATTACTATTATATCATCGGAATTAATTATTAATTCAAACTTTGGTAATTTACTGATATCTTATTCGCCTAGCTATGACCCTGACATTGCCAAAGACAGATATCACTTCATACAAATAAGTCTCTATCCGTAAATGAGCATAGATAACCGTCTATATATTTATACATGAAAACATACACTCGTTTTTTATCAATGTACTATAATATATCGGTGAGTATATATCTATCCATACAAATATGTTGAATACAATTTATCTACGTACAAAAATACATCAATGTATGTAGATTTATATGTAGCATATATCACGTTCTTATTATAGATCTATCTATGCACCACAATGATGTCGTTTGCACGGCAGCTGATGAGGCTGAACTACTTGGCCAGCGTGTCGCAATCAACTCCACTTTGGACTTGGCAAACAACCTCCTCCCTAAATTCCCATCGCAGACTGAAGTCACACTTGAAAACCTGGTCATCACCCCATTCAGATCAGGGCCATCATTAAAAACCTCGACGCTGGCAAAGCATGTGGGCCTGATCTTATACCGGTAATAGCAATAAAGAAATGCTCTGCAGAACTGGCCCCTGTTCTCTCGAAACTCTGCACCAAAGGCCTTGCTGAATCTTGCTTCAGTCTTCAGGAATTCTAGGGGTCGAACAGATCCTAAGAACTATCGCCGAATCAGCCTACTCCCGATCGTTGTTAAAATCTTTGAATCCGTAATTAATCTAGCGATAATCCGGCACCTAGTTAATGCTAAACTTATTTCTGACCGCCAGTATGGATTTAGACAAGCACGATCAACTGCGGACATCTTAACGGTTATCTCTGAACGCATATATTATACACTTGACAAGGCAGGTGAAGCTAAGGCAGTACCGTTTGATATACCAAGGCCTTTGAAAAGGTATGGCATAAGGGGCTCCTCCTAAAAATTCACTCATATGGTATTACTTGACCAATATTTGATATAATTAGATCCTTCCTAACCAAAACAAAGATACAGGTTGTCCTCGATGGCCGTTCATCTAAGCAACATGACATAAATGCAGGTATACTCTAGGGATCCATCCTCAGACCTTTGTTATTCCTGATTTTCATAAACGACCTCCCTAATGACATCGAGTCTGAGATAGGTATATTTGCTGACGACATCACGCTTTACTCTCGTCATGTTAACAAAACAGACGCGTACATATCCGAGGCAATGGCTGAATCCTTAGAAAGTAAACTCGAGGCTGTAGTGGATTTGGGTCATAAATGGATAGTAAGTTTTAATGCCGCCAAGACAAAGCTCCTTTCCTTTAATAACTACAACAAACCTATTCAACCACCGATTGTCATGGCAAATAACACCCTACCTGGTCTAACATTCACAGGTAAAATCGAATTGGAACAAATACATTGAAGACATTGCCAAGGCTGCTGCAAAGAAAGTTTGTTTCCCCTACCGTGCTAGTAAACTCCTCACACCTGACGTTATCCTGTATCTCTACAAAGCCACCATCCGCCTATGTATGGAGTAGTGTTGTCACATCTGGGCTGGTGCATGACCCACTAGTCTCTCCCTCTTAGACAGGGTCCCAAAAAAAGAGTCGCCAACTTTATAGGTCCCTCACTATTCACCAATCTCCAGCCTTGTTATATCGCCGTAATGTTGCATCGTTGTGCTTATTTTACAAATACTTCAATGAATTGTGCTCTGATGAACTAGCTGCTCTAGTGCCCCTCGATGCAAATACACTAGAACAACCATACAATCAGATAGGCCCCATCCATTTACTGTGGAGGTCCCCAGAGACCGGAGAGCCTTCTACTCCAGCAGCTTTTTTCCTAGTGTTGCCGGCCTCTGGAACTCCCTCTCTGCTCCCTGTTATCCCAACGTTACTGATATGCAGAGGTTTAAAACTAATGTGAACATACGTCTCGCTGCAAAGCTTCACACTTACATCCTAATTCTCAGTAGCTCCTTACGTCTACAATGGCATCCTGCCTTGTTTGGGGTAAAATATCTTTTAAAACATCTATAAGAAGACATCGATGTCCACAAATGAATCCATACAAAATAGTTCGCTGTATATCTAATAATGAACCTATTTCCCAACATGACTACTTATGAATAAAAATAAATCACCATGAAACTTTCGTGCAACTACATTATCTCTATCTATCTTTTTATTTATTCTCAATTCATATATATGTTCATGTATTTCTTTTTATGGGTGATTGCAGCGTTCATTGTTCTTTTTGTTGCTTACTACTATTTAAATTGCTTCACTTCCTTAGTGTTTGAGATGCAGAACATTGTATTATTAGTCGCCCTTCACTTTATAAGACATATCTTTCGTTAATATATATATATATATATATATATATATATATATATATATATATATATATATATATATATATATATATATATAGTCTAAAGAAGCTTTGAGTCATTAAAAAAAATGTAAAATGCAGTTTAAATTCCCAGACAAACTAACTAAATCCAAGATATTGCAGACTTAACATTCGTTGGAAAATTAATAAATGTAAAAATATAAGTAAATAAAAAAAAAATAAAAAAAGGGGTGGGGTTAATTATCTAAGAGTGAAACAAAAACAGCGTCTAATATTAACACGGGGATCATCAGCTGTTTACCATGTAACTGTTTCGGAGATTTAAAAACAGGACAGTTATAATATTCATGGCTCTCCAATGGTACTGATTATACTACCATTTCCCCAATAATCAAGTGTCGAAATAATTCAGCTTAAAATATCACTAATATATACATAAATAAATAATAATAATAATAAAATAATAATAATAATAATATATTACCCTTATGACTACCGTATGATATAGTAATTTGCATATCAAATAACATAAATTATAACAATAATAAAAAAGAATAAAAATAATAATAATACTATCTAAACACTACACACAATATATAATTATTTTATACGTACATACACGTAATCCATGGCCACGTGTTTCTGGCTCACAGCCGTTATCAGCATGCCACACTAAGACAAGAATCGAACCTTCGATATTGATATATGTAGTCTAGTTTTTACCATTGGATAACGACGCCCTGTCTACAGATATGTACGATTTTTATCACCTAATGAATTTTTATGCAATTGTTTTTATTGGTTATTGCAGCGTTTGTTGCTCTTCTTGCCTACTACTATTTCGATTGTTTAACTTCCGAAGTTATTAAGTTGCAGAACATTGCATTATTAGTCGCCTTTAACTTCATAGGACGTATATTTCTTTATTTATATGTATTCATATATCGTTAGAAACAACGACGTCTCACGTTATATCTTAATAGTGATATACTAGAGCTCTTAATATGTTTTAATGTCATATAAACCTTAGTTAATGAAGGATACATATGTCTATAAGTTCTCCAACAACATTTTTTCAGCATACAATTGTTTCCGTGGGCCTCAAACACATACATATTCTTAATATACAAAGTATGATAATTCATACAAAAATATCGACAATCTTTTCTTATGCTAATTGTTTTATCAGTGCCCTAAATAGATCGGACTAAAGTCAGAGGGTAAAGTGCACTAAGGATGATAATATATACCAAAATGTACATTAATAAAATATTGTTATATCATATAGTATTGCACTGTAAAGAAATGCAAACATTTTAAGAATAAAAACTTAGTAATTATAGATAATAATGATGCTACTGCAATTAATATGATAAATACTAACATTAATAATAAATAAATTGTTGATACTATCGATAAAAAATGTAAAGGAGCTAAAATAAAGCTAAGAATAATAACAAAAATGATAACTATGAGGATATAAATAATAGAGACGACGATAATAGGAACACAAATAGAAGGAAGATAACTATGTGGTTTAGACCCCCATATAGTATACACGTTAAAACAGACATGCCAAAACAGTTTTATAAGCGAAAATAACCCAAAGGGGAATAAAATATTAGGGACCTTATTAAATCAAAATACAATAAAGTTATTTATTAATTATGATCAATATAAGAGATAACATAAGTATATCCAAAAACAAACCTATATAGATAAAATCATAGTATAGATATTTATTAAAACCAGAGCAGAAATAAAAATGTAACTGTAGGAAAATGTAAATGATGAATATTTTAATATACATTTTATCGACATATATAAAAAAGTCTATATATATGTTCGATGGGTAGGCGTATAAATATAGATACAATAACCACGTTTCAGCCATCACAAAAGCTAGTAAGATAAGAATTGATGAATTTACTACTTCATTAAAAGCTGTTGGTTGAAGAAACTCAAGGAAACAACTTTTAACTATACCATAGAATAGACAATATAAGATAACACTGCTAAATATTTGCCGAATAAACGTAAAAGATGCAATTTATGTTGACGATAATATGTAGAAATACTACTTGTAAGGGGGCAATATAAATAAGACAAATGACTATGAATACATTAAAATATTGTATATAAATAAAAAAGTATTTACTACAGGATAAATTATATATAGTAACATATATATTTATGACTGATAATGAAAACTATATAAATATTAAGCTCCACTTAGGTACGTGTAATACATTTCAAAGTATTATAGGAGTGATTAATGAAAGAATAGTGATAATTACGAACGTTGAAATATATAGTTAAAATAAAAATATTTATAAGCGAATAATAATTTTAAGTCATCATGTTATCCAATAGCAAAAAATAAATATAGTAGCAATATGCACTTATAGTAGTTATAATTAACACACTAATGAATCTTTAAGTCGATAATAACAGAGTAATAAGTAAGCATGCTATAATACTAGAAGATTAAATAGGGAATACTATATACTATTAAATAAATAACTATATAAAACAACTGGGGGATACAAGATAACTGATATAAATAGTATGCCAAATATAAACGGGATAATTCATAAAAATCCATGCAATTTGTGTAATTGATGATAGTGATGAAACGTATAGAAATTCTAATAATAAATACTATTTTATAAAACACTAGAAGGGAAATGTCATCATTGTATGACTTTATAAATAATATTCTATGAACGCAATGACAATAACAATAGAAAATGAATACGTCAGAGTTAAAATAAAGTATTTACCGAAGTTAAAATAGATTATGAATAAATAATAAATATAATCAAAATATGATGGGGATACATTTGAATACTAATCCTTATAATAAAAATTAGAATAATGCTTAAATTGGCACTGATAATAATAAGAATGATACACAAAACGAATGAAAAAATTGAAAAGATAATTAAATATCTGTATAAAAAAATAGAAATTAGCAATGGGTATAATTGCCAAAAAACAAAGCATGTAATGTATGCTAAACGTTTGATAAACATTTATAAGTTGTCTAAGCGAAAATAACAACTGAAGAATAAGACTAAGTTCAATGTGAAATATACAAAAGGACATCTCGGTTTACGCAAGTAAACATTCATTTTATTGTGATTATATGAATCTGATAGTTACGAATTATATGGAATACATACCGCAAAAGTAAATAACATTTTTAATAAAAATACAGAGACTAAATTTACGAACCGAAATCTTAAAAACAAAATAAGAAACTTAGAGTTATCGAGAGGAAGATAATTACAAAGAGTAATTTTGAAATTTCAACATTTCATTATAGACTAAAAACATTATAGATTAAAAACATGCTATAGATGTTTATAAAGTAAAATAATAATTAAAATATTAATCAAAGAGAAATATCAATGTAATATACACATAAAGCGGATGTTATAAAAGGGGCCAGCTATTATCTATAAAGTAAAAAGCAACCATTGTAAAAATATACGAGGAAATATATGCGTAAAAATGCTATTTCTGAGGAAATATTAAAGAAGCGTTAAAAAAACAAAGGAATAAATAGAAGTGCACCTAGATTTATTATTATAATTATATATATATATATATATATATATATATATATATATAGTTTACATGGTAAACAGCTGATGATCCCCGTGTTAATATTAGACGCTTAAGGTCTCCTGTTTTTGTTTCACTCTTAGATAATTAACCCCCCATTTTTTATTTTTTTTATTATATATTTTTTTATTTTTTTATTTTCATTTTATTTTACTTATATTTTTTCATTTATTAATTTTCCAACGAATGTTAAGTCTGCAATATCTTGGATTTAGTTTGTTTGTCTGGGAATTTAAACTGCATTTTACATTTTTTTTTTGATGACTCAAAGCTTCTTTAGACTATATATATATATATATATATATATATATATATATATATATATATATATATATATATATACTTTCCTTGCATGTGAATAAGTTTGAATATAGTTTTTATATGAATGAGCTAATCGAATTTTATGAAATGCGTGTTCACATTGTCGACCGGAAGTTTGTTTAGATAAGATGCAGAGATTGATAGATAACGAATAACACTGGGTGTACATTACGCGATAATATTACAGAAGTAAAAAAAAAACTAGAAGAAAAAAAGAAAATACGGCTTTAAGTTGAGAAAAATACGGTTAGTCAAAATGTTGTTACCTGTTTATAGGAATTAAAACAAATATTTTATCGATTTTTAAAGATACGATTTTGAAACGCTGATAAGTTAAACGCACATGATCATGGACAATTTGAACATTCGGATAAACTACGGTTGAACATGTTTTCTTTCGGATATGATAGACAAATGAAAAAAAAAAAAGAATTAAAACATTAAAAACTAAAAAAATAGAAATAGAAAATAACAAATAAATGAATATTGAACTGCACTTTAGTTTTTCCAGTCGGACAGGTGAACTTCTTTGGCACTGATGAAGGCCCTTCAAGAAAAATAGCAATAATGTGTATAATTTTACATACGTTGTATATAAAAGTTATGCATATGCTTGAGGCGGGCAGAAATAATGGTATGCCAATAAAAACAAACTGAATTTATATATATATATATATATATATATATATATATATATATATATATATATATATATATATATGTAAATAAGTAAGGCTACAAACATTTGTAAAAAGTTTTTTTCAACATTTATTTATTATTTTGTTATTTTATGATTTTATAATTTGATATAACGCGTTTCAAGCGGTGGTCGGCTCTCATCAGATATGTAAATTGATTTGAAGAAATGTCTTTCGATTTGCAAGTATGTTGTTTCATTTGAGAAATGTGTTATTGCTTGGCGTTTTTGCGCATGTGTAAGTTTGTGGGTGTGTGTATGTGTTTTGATATCTTTATATTTTTTATTTTCATTACTTTCTGCTTCTCTTGGTCAAAGTCGTGGGTGTTTATTAAGA
>OY744518.1:37270207-37335207 GCA_963556195.1 Sepiola atlantica
ACGTAATCTCCCTCTACACCTCAATACCCGCACACCCAGCCATAGACCTCATCACCGACCACATATCTTCCTCTGACAACCTAGAGCTCTTCGGACTAACACCTACTGACATTCACAATCTCTTATACATCATCATCGACAACACATACTTTACCTTTCAGCAGCACACTTTCAAACAAATCTCCGGCCTCCCCATGGGTTCTAGCCTTTCCGGTCTCTTAGCCATCACCTACATGAACCGGTTAGAACAACGAGCACTTAACTCCTGCCTCTCCTATATATTCTTCTCCAGATATATAGATGACATTCTAATCCTTACATCCTCTCAAGACGAAGCCACACAAATATTCAACACATTCAACAACACCGACCCCCACATACAATTCACCATAGAACACCCAAACGAGTCCGGCTCACTCTCTCTCCTTGATTTCAACCTTAACATCACCGAAGATGGCTCTATACACACTAACTTCTATAGGAAACCTGCCTGCAAAAACCTTTTCATACACTATAAGTCTGCCCTGCCCACAAAAGCCAAATTAAGTTATGCCCATAATGAAATTACCCGAATACAAAATAAATGCTCTTCTGCTGCTGACAAAATATCACACACTAAAAACTTCCACCAAACCCTCCAAAATAATGGCTACCCCGCCCCCACCATAGCCCACCTAAATAAGCCCAAAACACGTAGACACCGCACCCTCGCTAACACATGCTTCTTAAAACTCCCTTTCTTCAGCGATAAGATCACCACCTCCATCCGCAAGGCAATACATAAGGAAAACCTTAACATACAACTAACACATACTGGCACCTCCTTACGCCAACATCTATCTAATAAACACACTAACCACACACCCGAACCCTGCTCCCTGGCCAATTGCCCTATCTCCAACACAGGTCTGTGCCTTCGCACTAACTGTGTTTACAAACTACAGTGTAATAAATGCAAAAATTTTTACATCGGCAACACTACAAGACCGCTACACTTGCGCATAAAGGAGCACTTGAATACCCGTATATCCTCTTTCCACAAACACATAGAGATTTGCTCAAACACTCAGCGCGATATTCACGTCTCCATCTTAGCGTCTGTCAGAAACATCGGTGACCTTAGAATCACAGAATCAATCCTCATCTCCAGATTAAACCCCTCACTCAATCAACGTCACGAGCTCTACTCACCTTTCATTCTATAATATCTACCCCCCATCCACCAACCAACCCCCATATCTAACACTTAACAGAGTCCGTTTCCACCACTTCACCCATTACTCACCTCCCATAATAAACTCACCATACACCCAAACAATCAAACAGGCCCCTCCCCATATGAACTTCCATCCTTACACACTTGAACCACAAACCAAAAACCATATTCAGCATACTCGTCTAACCCACCAAAATAAGTCACTCCATAACCTAGCATTATTAATTAATAAATCCAAACACATATAGAATGTATACAAATAACATACAAATATTAAATAAATAATTCATAAAATAAATTAAACAAGTAAATAATAATAATAAAAAATAAATAAATAAAAAAAATTTAAAAAAAACAAAAAAAAAAAAAAAACAAACAAACAAATATGTAAAGAAATTGATGAATATATATAGATAAACAATTAAACAAACAATAATACATAGATATGTATATATATATGTATATATGCATTTGTGTATATATGTTGTATATATATACTAATATTGTTATACAGATCTCCACCAAAAAAAAAAAAAATTAAAAAAAATTATAAAAAAAAAAAATTAAAAAAAAAAATTAATTATAAAAAAATATTTTTAAAAATCCAGAGTTACTCCCCTTTATCTTATGATAAATATATCAAGTTAATAAGTTAATTCGTTAATCTAATTTGACGAAACTCACAATTAGTAATTAATAACACTTCTTTAATAGATGATAATCGAAATCAATAGTAGATAGATCTAGAATATTTAAAATATGAGACTAATTACTTTAATTTATATTAAAATTCTTAAATTACGATAGAAAGATAAACAAAATAAAAATACGAAGATAAAACAAAGTAAATATTCAAATATAAAAAAAAAAAATAAATAAATAAAAAAATGATATATATATATTATCAAAAATAACAGTTTATCGAACACCATACACCTAACCAACATTACACTAATATTCTAAACACCAATCATATATTTAACATAATATTAAAATAAAACTTAACTTAATTTATATTCCCTGTGAAACTGTTTTTGCTGCGGTCTATATCTGGCAGCCATTTTGTTTTGTATTATTCTCTACACAGTCGGAGAAGAATAAAATATTATTCTTCTTCTGGTCTAATTATTTTTGAAAAAGGGATGTCTTTTCCCGAAATATCAAATAGTGATTTTTAATCACCCGGACAGCTAAAACACTCTTGCTGTTATGTAAGGAAAAAAAAAAAAAAAAAGGAAAAAAAAGGAAAAATAAATAATAAGTCTTATATCGTATTCGATTTATTTTTATTGTTTTTGTTCCTTTCCTTTCAACTTGCATCTTACCCGGAATTGCATTGCCCACAGCCTTTCAAAAACTTACTACTAATATATATATACATAAAAGTATATATATGAGTATTCAATTTGATTCAAGCAAACTACCATACTAATTCATCTCTCTGCCTCTCTTTCTCTCTCCCGATATAATGGTATGATAAAGTATGCATATCAGACTTGTTTTGATGGCTATAAACACATATTTTCATATAAACTTGCGATATGTCAATTTTCATGTCCCACCGGAATTGAATGACGTCAGAATACTTAAAAAATCGACTAAAATATCAATAAATCACTGATACGACTATGTCAAACGATGCATATTTGTCGCTTTTTCGGCTTTTCATTTTAATTCAATTCCGCTAAATATTCACAATTTTATTGTATTTCCACGTAAATCAAATTATTTTAACACTTCCCGGGTGTCTGTGGGTATGTGTGTCTTTATCGCATCTACGTGACTTTCATATTATTATCTTACTTACTATACAACGATTATTTATTTTAATAAACAATGTAATAACGCTTGATCTGAAAAAAGCTTGGTAAAATCCGATTATAAATAATTTAAATTAAATCAACCAAAATACATTTACATTTTGTCATAAAGAGATAACCCTTTTTAACATGTTAATAGTTGAATAAACATCAATGAATTTTCTTATCATCTTTTGAAATTTCGAAATGAATTTGGAAGAATTTAAACTGTTGAATAAAATCTCATCTCTGGTGTGAAACTTGTTCAATCATCAGAAGCAAACGAACATTTTTTTGGTAAAAATATCAATACTTGGTTGTATAGCAGAACTTTTATTTCAGCCAATCAAATAGTCTAAATATTTATTTGTAAAATAGACGTTGACATTTTAGAACCATGTGCTAAGAGCTCCATCAATTAGTATTTAAGCTAAGCTAAAGGAACATCCCCCATAGTCTGCCCGAAATCCTCTACTGCGCGGTCGCTTCGCTTCACCACCGGCTACAAATTCAAACTGTCTTAATTCAGCTAATATCGCCCCCCCCCCAGCCTAACGAGCCACTCATCATACCAAAGGCGTTTCTTGTTTCCTGGATCAGCACGAAACTGTTTCTTACCAGTGACTATATATTCCGTATGTCTCTAAATCCACTGCCGATCATTAATAACATTTTATTTATTTTTCATGGATTTACTATGTAATTCTTTCTTATATTGCCTCTTCTTTTTAGTGGCTCTAAAATTCTCAACAAATCCTCGTCCATTAAGAAACCGAACGGGTTGAAAGCTATTAAGATCCAATCGTTTTATAAATAGACATAAAACCAACATTACTTTAACAACGTCAGAGTTTTATAACAATTTGATTCAATTAATAATTTAACGACCAAACTATACCGTAATAATTAAATTCATTTAAAAAATCTTTTTTAGCAAAAATAATTTGATGAAAATGATTTTTAAAAAAACGGCATAGTTTAAGAAAAGACAACAAATGTGAAAATAAAAAGACTCCGGGCAACGCCAGATGAGTACAGCTACTTAGATAAAAGAAAGAGTTATGAGTTTTATTTTTTAATGAAAAATAAGAGAGTGATTGGATAGAAATGAACATAATTAATTAATAACTTTCATAAAATAAATAACGTATGCGAATAATATATAAATATTATGAAGACTATGTTAGATGGATTTGAATTTTATAACAAATAAATATTTATTAAGTGTATTCTGAAATATTACCAAACACTCTAATCGTATTAAAGAGATGTAAAGCAATTAACAGTAATAATCCTGTATCTCATGAGTACATTTTTTCATTTGGAAATTACTTTATATTTATTTATTTCACTATGGTATTTATTTGCTTAGTTAAAAAATGTTACCGAAACTTACACTTGCACTTACCTATACACAGCGATTCCTTAATGTCTGACTAGGACAATGTGTTCAATCGTACAGTTGATGATCAGAGGATATCGACAAACCCATCTGTCGAACATTTATTAATACTCAACAAAACAAATGATTAATATTCAACAAAACACAGATATCGTCATTCCCTTATAATTGTCTTATATAAATTGACATTGCTCATCAGCTTTTCAGAGAGTTCATTGTTTGGGTGTTTTTATGGGATGTCTGAATTTCTTTGCGAATATTTACACATTAGCCGAAATTAAGCGGACCCATTCTCTCTCACGTTCTATCAATCTCTGTCTCTTTGTCTCTCATATACACACACACACATATATATATATATATATATATATATATATATATATATATATATATATATTACATGTATTATATTAGTTTATGTAGATCTAAGTCCGCTGAAACTCCAGTGTTTATAAAAAAGTGCTCAATAACAAGTAGAGCTGTTCTTTATTATACATCTTTATTTATACAACAACTATTGGTTACGTATGTGCATACATGTTTCGGTTGTACTCTTCACAGAGAGTCAGCCTCTTCAGACCAAAAACACGTTGATTTTTGGCCTTAAGATGTTGATTCTCTGTGATGAGTACAATCGAAACATGTATGCACATGTGTAACCAGTTATGTTTGTATAAATAAAAAAGTTATACTATATATATATATATATATATATATATATATATATATATAATCTTTGAGCCATTTTAAACAAAGAAAGAGAATGCAGTTTACATTCCCAATCATACAGAATAATATATATATATATATATATATATATATATATATATTATTTTGGCAGAAAACTCGTGCACAAGCAATTCCCTTGCTTGACTAACAAAAGGTCTCAAACCATAACTCATGCCTGAAGATTTGTCAAATAAGGAAAGGCTTCAAACACAATCACCCTCATTCTAAAAGCTACTTCCGTCCTAATACCAAACGAAAAGCAAATCTCTATAATGAGAAGAAACAGTGCGGGTTCATATCATAGTTTTCCTTCTCCGGGTTACCTTCCTAAATAAAAGCTGAGAAGGATATATCTTTCAGTGATGTTACTACTTCTCAAATATACATATGAGCATTACTATATCCCGGAATACATACATACGTACATAATAACATACATACATGCATGCATACATAATTGCATACACCAATACATACATATATATCAAGTTGGACAGAAAGTGATGTCGTATTTTTACTTCATCACTTTGCAGCCTCCTAAGTTGTACACAGTTCTAGATATTTGGTGAATTGGTGTCTGGATATCTTGCTTTGCCTTTAAGATATAGTAATTCTTTGGAAAATATTAAGTTTAAATGTCTCAGCTGTCAAAATCTGGATATTAGTGAGGAGCATCTGAGACATTGCATGCTCTATAGATTCAAAAAAGGAAATTCAGCCGCAGAAGCTACAAGGAATATTGGAACTGTCTATGGGATAAATGTTCTGAATGATCAAAAATGTCAACAGTAGTTTGGAAATTTTTTTTTTGAGACTTTACCCTGTCAGATCGGCGACGTTCGGGAAGGCCAACATCAATTGATATAGACGCCATTAAAGACACTGTAGAGGCCAATCCAAAGTTAACCAGCAGAGAATTAGCTCAACAATTCAATACAACCCATACCACAATTATTTCATATCTTCACGAGTTAGGAAAAGTTTCAAAACTTAGACTCTGGGTTCCTCACGATTTGACCGACGCTCAACGAAATCAAAGATTGACTGTTTGCATATCTTTGCTTTCCAGGAATCATCGAGAAACATTTTTGCAAAGAATTGTGACTGGAGATAAAAGGATGGGTTCTTTACAAGAATACCCAACGCAAAACACAATGGTTAGATCGAAACTAAAGTCCACAGCCTCTTCCAAAACAAGGACTACACCCAAAGAAAGTAATGTTTTCTTTATGGTGGAACATAAGAGGACTGATTCATTATGAGTTACTAGAGCCTAATCAAACTACAGCAGTAAAATATTGTTCGCAGTTGGATGATCTTAGAATTGCTCTATCAAAAAACAACCAGCATTACTCAATAGGAAGGGTGTAGTGCTTCAGCATGATAACGAGAAACCTCACACAGCGAAACTCACTTAGCAAAAAGTCATGAGTTTCAATTGGGAAGTTTTGCCTCATCCGCCTTATTTACCCGACATTGCACCATCCGACTATTATTTTTTCCGGTCATTGCAGCATCACTTAAACAATAACATTTATGAAAATGACAACGAACTAAAAAATACCTAAATTTGTTTTTCTCTCAAAAAATCAGAGAAATTCTTTTAAGAAGGCATTAATAAGCTAGTTGAATCGTTGGACAGAAGTCATAGAAAATGAGGGAAATTATTGTAAAGATTATACATGCCTTAATGTAAATGTTTCAGATGAAATAAAAGTTGTTGGACAAAAACGACATTACTTTTTTTCCAACCTGATAGTTACATACATACCTGCATAATACATACTTACATACTTACATACACTATTGCATACATAAATAATTACATACATAAATACTTAAATATAGACACATACACATACGAAAGCTTCCCGTTTACTCAAGTAAGGTTTATTAGCCTTTGATAGTATTTTATCATCGCGCTCGGGAACTAGTAATCTTCTTCACTAACAAAGATAGCAAGCGGAGGAAAAGACCGGTGAAGGAACTTGTTTTGTAGCCGATGCAGGTAATATTCAGTTACATGGAACACACACACACACACACACACACACACACACACACACATATATATATATATATATATACTGTCAAAAAGCTCTAATGCAAAGTTCCGAATACGTTCGTCGAACACTCTCGACTAGTCTTCTGTCTGTGCCCGCTTCTAGGTACATATAGATCTTAATTTCCCTAAATTACGTGACAGTTTCCGTGGGCCGAGTGGATATGGCTGACTCTGTGTACCGGGTTCGCGCCTCCCGACCGTCTGAAATTGTTACTTCCCTGCACTGATGAGAGCAATAAGCTTGAAACTCTAGCGTCTGTAGGTATAGATAATTTAATATTAATTTATAAATATTATACTAAGCCCCTTTAAGAAATTAAAGTTGAGCACTCTCGGGGAAGTTAAAAATAGACTGTCAAAAAGCTCTAATGCAAAGTTCCGAATACGTTCGTCGAACACTCTCGACTAGTCTTCTATCTGTTCCCGCTTCAAGGTACATATAGATCTTAATTTCCCTTAATTACGTGACAGTTTCCGTGGGTCAAGTGGATATGGCTGACTTTGTGTACCGGGTTCGCGCCTCCCGACCGTCTGAAATTGTTACTTCCCTGCACTGATGAGAGCAATAAGCTTGAAACGCTAGCGTCTGTAGGTATATATAATTTAATATTTATTTATAAATATTATATATATATATATATATATATATATATATATATATATATATATATATATATATAGCATGCCAGTGAAATTGACCTCTAATGATCGTGGATATTGTTGTTTATCGGCTATTATTATTATTGAAACGAAGTGTATGATAATTGGAAACACTATATAATTACAACTCAAATAATCTGATATAATACGGTGTCATATTTAATCTGTATTATCAAACGACTTGATCAGAAATTAATGGTAAATTTTATTTTCAAGAATTTACAAGAATGCTATTATGCATTTTAGTTATAATTGTAGTGATAGCAAATACAACAAAAAAGAAAGAAGTAGGGAAAACAGAGGAATACGGCACGGAAAGAAGGAGACGGAATAAACTAAAAATAGAAATCTTATGTGATGGTGACACAAACGGCCGTGTTGCAGGTATTGAAGGAGACATGCAAGCCTAAAAATATTTTATGGGGAAGCCGGAAATAAATCAGCGACATGAGCGTAAAGAAAGAAGAAGAAAAAGTGAGGGAAAATGTATTCCATGGACCGTATTCAACATTTCCTAAATCCGCTCACCGTACACGTCTGAATTCTTTATGACTATACCATTATTACATCATCTTTAAACACGGCCACACCCAATTTACGCCGCCTCTTGACTATGGCTCCCACTTACAAAATTATTTCTCGTCTAAGAAAATTGATCAACATGTTGAATTTGCAATCTTAGTAAAGTTGTTTAAATAGACGACCGAAATGTTAGTCAATCACAGGTTTTTAATTTGATTTCTCTTTTTGTATGTATTATCCACGTTTTTATTTTAATTCCTTTATACTGCGTTAAATGTTATCCATAAAAGTAAAGAAAAAATATGAATTAAGAAATGCTAAAATGACTCAAAACTAGTTCATATCTGGACTAATAATATGCATTTTATGTAAATATTTACATACAAACATAACATTTTTGCTTAATCTTTTGATAAATTAATTACAATTCTTATGATTTCAAAATATTTATTAATATTATTTAATATATAGTTTAATCTCCTGCTCAAAACTGTGTAAAAATGACTTTAAACATCATAGCATTTTAGTGGTATTAAAATATTTAGATGAAATGTATATTATAAGTCCAAATATTAATTAGTTTTGAGTCTATTTAGCTTTACTTAATATATATATATATATATTTTTAACTTTCTCTTTGCATTTTTGTCTAGCTGATTTCAGAATGATAGTTATATAGAGAAAGAGAGAGGGTGTTCGTTAAGGGTAAGGGGGACATATGTTTATTGATTGCATTTTGAAGGGTTAACAGATAGTTGACCGATATATACGGCTGACATGACCTTGAATCGGATTTGATTTTTGATTTTTTTCTCGTTTTCTTCACATCCTGCTTTTTACTAGTAGCAATTTCAATGCGGGTGTTTTAACTATTTATTCAGACTAGGAAAAGATGTAATATCATCGAAACGCTGGTTAATTGGCGTAGACTGTAACAGCGTTTATTCAATTTTATAAAGACTATACTCATTATTGAGTACTTTTAGAAAATATTGGTGTTATGTTCATTTTATTAACATATTTGAACGTGATTAATTTATATATGTATATATATTAAAGAAGAAGTAATAACAGAAATAATTCTATACTACCCTCCCATAAAAGTACCTGGGGAGGTAATCTTATGACAACAGAATAGGTACTACATTAACCTTCATTCACAGGGTGATTTACTATCTAGGAGGATGACCCACACACCTTCAAAAAAAGATAATCTCTGGGAGGACGGTATTATGACAACAGAACCGATACTACAGTGCCGATTCCATTTAGAGATAATACAATAATAGATTAAATCAGTTGTATTGAGATCCTTCTTAAAATGGCTCGCCATAAAACAGTTTTTATTATAGTTCTTTGCTCTGTTGGCTCGGATCAAAATGTAATATCTCTTTTGAGCATCAGACGTTAATTAAAAAAAACAATTAATAATTAATAATGCAGCGTCGTAAATGAAAGGATAAGATAGAAAGAGAGAGGGAATGGGCAGACACATTAGCCAGCCACAAAGAGGGATAGAGATAACCAATCAGTAGCAAGCTGGCTACTCCCTTACTCGTTTTTTTTTCTTCCTTATGCCGCCGCTTGCGATTTTATGAATTTGTTTCAATGAAATTATTCTTATGAATTGCTATTAATATTGGTGAAACTATTGCACATATGTAGATAAGATAACACAATAAACTTAGAAATAAATAACATAACATATTAATTAATTATGAAGTAATTAAAAATAGATTTGCAAATTATACTATCTAATAACTGTCCTTTGATAGTTCGTATTTAGTATATATGTATAGAGTATTTCAAATGTCTATGTCGTATCATTGATTGATACACGCCATAAACTGGTATCGTCTTGGCCGTCGGGGCTTGATTTACGCCGGTCTATGGGTTTGTCCTGTGCAGTTCTAGGAGGTCCACCCTCCCAGGCTTTGCCATCCCTCTTTGGGAAGGAGTAAGTTTATTGCTTACTGCCTGAGGCGCCCCTACCGGGGAATGCCGACGGGGCTGCCCAGGCAATTTTTAATGGCCAGAGTGCTCACCTTCTCGGGCGCTGGCTTTTCAAACCCCTCTTTCCCGACCCGAGCTTTGGTCACATCTTACTTGTGGGAGTAAGATAACACTGGCCTTGTGCCTAACCTCCTGGGGAGGTAAATAAAATGTTGTATTATTGATATAAATAACAGTATCTGTTCTGATTGTAATATAGGAGTGATGAATTAGACTCTTTTCGCATTTATTAATTTATATATATATATATGTTTATATATAAATATATATATAATGTTGGAGAAATATACAGATAGAGAGGGAGAGATAGAGAGCGAGCACGGGAGAGATAAATAGAGAATAATGTGCACTCAGGACATAAGAAAAAAATAGAGTGCTAATAATATGCTATAGACGGTCGTAATTATATATAATGTACAAAAAGTATGTATTCGTTTTTCAAAGAGGATATAATAAATTGGCGTGGTTGTACCGATATATACTCATAATTAGAGTTTTTGATAAAATAACTAAAAAAAAATCAAAACTGTGTTAGCCGTGTTTTCTATCGAACCTAAACATTTTCAATCGAATCACAGTAACCATAATGATTAGTTTCACAGTAATTTACATCGGGTTGTACTTATAGTAAAAAGCCAAGCCTGTAATGGATGAAATAAAATACATAATACACAGTTTGTTCAAAGATGTTCAGATCAATAAATATTGATGAAAAGGTCATGTTACTGGCAACATTGTTCCTTTCAGAGAACTACCTGTCGGCTCTTTTCTTTGGATAGTGTATTCTTAACTTATGAAACTGTTTGCTGCGTCCTCTTTTAGAATTACCATCAGTACGCATTTCACATGTTACCGAATTTAATCCATTTTGGTACATTAGATCTTGAAAATATACTATTTTACAAGTCATTATAATTTTTAGGGGGTCCGTCTTGACATTTCTATAAAGAAATATCTTTTTCTGTTTGTGAGATATTGAGTCGATCGGTTGATCACATGTCACTTTAGTCTCTTTCCCGTAAGTTTAAAATGACATTTTCATAGCTAATAGCGTATATTGTATAGACACATCTTAACAAGAACTATTTTTGTTTCTCCAATTAGAGTTAGAATGTATTCTGCGATATTTTGTTTAATAACCAACAAGGAACCATTCATCAAGGCTAAACACCACTCAGGGATAAGACTCAGTGAGATGGATATCTTTGCAGTTTACTGATAAAGAATATCATAAGAGTGTTGAAAACAATGACAAGTAAAAGAATAACATTTGATTAATTAGGATGGTTAATAACAAATATTTATTTTTACACGGTATTTAAAGACGATAACGTTTCAGCCTGTAGGGATGCAGTCTTGTGGTAATGCGTTCCCCACATTTTAAGTTCTTTGGAATAGATTCTGTTTTATATAAGGCACCCGGATGAAGAAGGTATCCTCGTAACTATCACTTATTTCTTACCCTGTTCTTTAGTCTTAACATTACATGAGCATTGTTTTTGACAAAAGGGAAAGAATTGCAGTTGCCTAGGTTGGCTGTTATTTAGTGTAAACGGTATCTGTAGATTCTTTGAGTATATTAATTTTTTCTTCATTGCCCCTGATAAGGGTTCTGGAGGTAACGTTTTATCTTGGCTGATGTTATCTGTTAGATAGTGTTACATAGTGAGGGCCGTGTTTGAGTGGAAAATGTTAAAGGTCATAGTGTAACACCAGACGAAAATCTCGAAACCACATTATTTCAGGATTAACTATTTTTCTCCCTCTTAGCCGGCGATATTTTAGGCAGAGAAGACTTTAACGGTTTATACACCCTGGACAAGCTAAAGTTTCACAATAGTTTAAGGATCTGACAAAAAACCCAAATGATGATACGTGATGTATAATACATGAAAGATTATGGTTTTTGTATATTTTACTATGGCTAAAAATAATCCCGTTTCGTAGTTCCTAACGATTCACATCACTTGTACAACACTGTCTCTTCTTGTGACTGTTGTAATCTGATTTGCTAATTTTTACTTAATAGTCCCTAGTTGGTCTCATTTATATTACTGAAATTGAAAGGCTACACCCTAGTCGGCATACTCACGTTGACAAACCGGTTCTTGAAGTCAAGCAACGTTGAGACTTGTGAGTACAAGATAGATAACCATTTTGAGAATACCAGGCGCTGTATGCAGGAAGACGTTGACACCTCCCTGCAAGAACTGCAAACACCTAACATTGTCATCTTCCCTAACCGAGACATACATACGACTTGAGACCGCTTGTGAATTTGATACTATTTGACGGAAGCCGGTTCACCCGCTCAGGTTGAATTCCGTACCAGGTACAGGATGACACTTTTACCCATGCAGTCTGTGTAGTTTGTATAATATGCTGCCTTTGTTCTAGCTCGTTTGACTCGTTGATCTAATGGTCTCGATTTATTTTCCGTTTTGATACCTCGTTTTTACAAGCTTCCAAGTGGTTTCTTTCCAAGTATTGCAGGCTTGTAAAACTCTATCCTCGTTGACTTTTTTCTCCTACCTAAAGTGTTGGTATTTTTAAGATTAAGGCCAATAAGCATCCCCTGTTTTTGCGATAATCATATTTCGTTCTTGTTAGCTGCTTACACTAAGTGACCTTATGCCGTGTTTGGGGCGATTTCTCTAAAAAAAAAAGTTAATTAAATGTTGCTAATATCCCCCAGAAAGATATTTACTCATCCCTCTTCCTGACACATATGGGATTAATAACAGAGAAGACTGATGTATTAAGCATTGTTAGTTAAACCCACCTACTATAAGTAAATACAAAGGATACGATTGGATTTGAACTCGGCTCAGCTGATTCCATAATCAACGACAGTGTCCATTACATCATTCGTCCCAAGAACAAATATGCTCGCTATATTATTAATATATGATATACAAATAATGTATGTATATATAACTCAATGTATATGTATATATGTGTGTGTGATCCTTAATAATACGTTTAACTATAGAAATCAACGTATGAGTATCTACATAAACTCTAACAGTATATTCTTATGTGAAATGTACACGGGATGACAATGGAAGTGTTTCCGAATCTCTAAGTGCAACCCTGAATGTATGAGGGCATAATCCTATTATAACTTTAAATGTATCCAATCTTTATGAAATTTTTAATCATAAATATAATATTTCCTTGGGAAGACAATGGAAGTGGTACCGAATTTCTAAGTGGTCTTTTAACCAAATGGAGTCGAACCTCTATTAAAACTTTAAGTATATCTTATTATATGAAATCTATATCATATGTATAAAATTATTCGGTGTAGACGATGGAAGTGGCCCCTAATCTCTATGTTTCTTTCTATGTAGTGAATATCTATGAACCCCTCACATTTAACTGACCCACGGGGTCAGCACTCCTTTAATACTTCAATTATGTATATCAAATTTTCATGAAATTTAAACTATTTGTATCAGACACCAATTCAGAGAGTATTCCAACGATTCAGAAGAGAAAGCTTCGAGAAACCCGGCGTTGACAAGTACTTCTGATAGTATATATATATATATATATATATATATATATATATATAGGTTAATTTCGTGTATTGCTTGTCCCAATCGATAGAGGATAAGTAGAAAATTAACAATAAAATTGCTTATAAATCTTTCGAACGTGTTATTCTTCTTTTCTAGCGCCTTCATTTTGTAGTTGAACCATTCAATATCCGGTTCGGCTCAATATATAACGGAAGTGCTAGTCATGTAACGCATATCATTTGTTCGGGTTTGGTATTTTGGGGGGCACCTTCAGGAAATAGTGCTTTTTTTTTTCAAACCTCGGCTGGAAAATATCGGATCGATGTTCCCCTTTCTCTCCGTAAATCACAGATGTAGGTAAATGTGCAGAGGAGATATTTCACTGTTCATCATCATTACTAGAAAATATACGCATGCTCCGAACACAACTATTAAATCTCTTGTGAATATATATTATAACCGAGGATTTCGCCTGTCTATCTATCTATGTATGTCTACTTTCTTTATTATAAGCTTGCGCCAGACCTTTAAGGAATAGTAACTCAACATTTAGCATGAGTCATTCTTCTGATTATGGGTGTGGTATATGAGTGGTTAACACTGTAATGTACTGCCTATCGTGTAAATAATAAAAAAGTAAACTCTTATAAGTTTTAAAACTCTAACTCTGGCACGATACTATGTAGAAAGCATACCTGACAAGCCAAACGAGGCTTAGAATGTCAATTGTATAAAACTTACTCTTAATTATGGGTTTACTATCGACAGCCTTGTAACTCTCGCTCGACTTATTTTGTCTTTTAATCCTCACATGCAATGACTAGGTACCTCCACTAGACCATCTGTAAGAAAGTGAATATCAGATGTAGCAGCAGACACTGGGAACATCTACCTGAGAGAACTGTGGGGAATGAGACATACACCATCCATTATGACCATGAAATCCCCACAGCTACCTATCTGGAAAACGCAGCTGTCAAACCTGACATTGTAATATGGAACAAGAGAAAGAGAGTGGCAACTTTGGTTGAGGTCAGTGTCCCTAATGATGGGGGCCTAAATAGAGCTGGAAGTGAGAAAATAACAAACTATCAGGGTCTAATGTATGATATGAAAAGAAACTGGAACCTCAAAGAGATCTCTATCATTCCAGTTATCATAGGAGCCACTGGACTCATGAAGAAGAACTTGAAAAAGTATTTAGCAAGTATACCTGGTGAACCAAGTGCAAGAGAAATCCAAACAACTGCACTCAAGGGAACAGCCAGAATCCTGAAAAAGCGCTCTCGGTTGGAGTCTGTAAAAAGCGAGTGATCGTATGGCATTTGGAAGAATGCCCCGTCCCCAGCAAATGAATGAAAATAAAAATAAAAAAGGAGAGAAAGCACAAAAGGGAATACTTACTGTTTTCTGGATCGAAATCTATCTATCTAATACTTTCTGTTAGAAAGATTTTGACCTTGAAGTAGTATTTTTTTAGCTCCTTGCATCAAGTGGCTTTATGCAATCTCTGGAGCATTTCTATTTTTTAAAAATACTCTTATTTTTGCAATTATTAATAATTATAATATACACTTCTAAGTTCTAAACCTATTGGCTAATATTTACCTATATTTGCATGAACCACCCTTGACAAAAGGTTTGTCTATGACTGTCAACATTATTAACAACAATGATCTTTTTTCCTTTTTCACTTCATCCTCCCTCTCTTGCTCCCTCTCTTCCTCCTCCTCCTCCTACTACTACTAAAGCAATAAAAATAAAATTAAACACAGTGGCACAGACAGCGATCGTGGAGAAGACTTAAAGACAGACCGAAAGGGATATCAGCATGCAGACGTCAACTAGGAAAATATGATGTACCGGAACGTTGACAGAAACTTAATGGTTCTAGTATACATGTGTAGTCCCAAGTTTCTGGTCTTGGAAAATTTGTATCACGTGATATTGTTGTAGACTGCGAAAAGTCAAAACGTGTCCCCTCATCTGATATTACCATGCACTTTCATCAAATGATTTTAAAAAGAAAAGAAAACAATTAAATTTACTTAAAAATAACTTCGGTTAGTTTACTTTTTGATAAGTTTTTTTCAGGCGGAAACAAATCATATCCTTTCATAAAATTAACCGGGTTTATTTTTCTATTTTGAAATTTTTTTTATTGATCTAAAAAACTTATCAAAAAGTCAACGAACCAAACCAAAGTTATTTTTAAGTACATTTAATTGTTTTCTGATTTATTTAAAATCCATTGATAAGAGCGCATAGTCATTTAAGATGCAGGGACATGTTTTTATTTTTCACCGTCTACAATAATGTCACATGATCAAAATTTTCCGAGGCCAGACATTTAGAACTACATAAGTATACTAGCACCACTTACTTTCACAACAAAAAAAACACTGGCCGTTATCAGTGAAGATCTGAACAGTAAACAGTGTGTTAGTACCACAAAAAAGGTTCGGTGAATAGTTATTGGGCATAGAAAAGCTTCAACAGGAAGAGAACGAAGTGCCCTGTAACCTGAGGAGGATTATTGTCACTCAACTTCCAAAAAACACCGGCGACAACTCAATGATAAACGGCTGGTCCGAAAGAAGCAAGTGAATGACAATGATGCTGGAAATATGAATATGGAGAATGTTGTTGTGTTATCTATAACTAAGCCTGTGGATAACAAAGCAGTTTCGTTGCCTGTGTGTAGTTGAACGCTGTAGATGTATTTCTTCTGTGTCGCCGCTTTACCTTAATTAAGCTGTAAGTGGTCGAATAATGAAGCATCAACATTTCGCAGTCTCAGGATTAAAGCAGAATCCGTGTATGATATCAAGTTCTTTTTTATTGGACCGATATTTTAAATTCTGAACGCACCTGCGTAGACCTACAACACATATCTTATCAGGAAGAAAACAATACTCGTTGTACGGTCACATATTAATCATTTAAATTTCTCCCTGGCCAGAATCTCACAAGTATTCCGACCCTTTTCAAAGCTGACTTTTGTGATAGAGGCGTACATTTTCTGAGAACGAGTCGCTAAGTTACTTAGCTTCCAGTGAAAATCAACTACTTTGATTTGTGTTGTGATCGCAATACACACACACCCATACACACACACACACAGACAGAGACACACACACACACCCACCCACACACACACACACCCACACCCACACACACATATATATATATATTTACCTGGTATAGTACTTTTTTATTTGTATTTTTACACTCGAGCAGACCATTATATACCAGGCTTGCCAATCTGAAATCGAAGATAAAAAACAGACATTGTCACTGTTTTTTAACTAAGCATGTACCAAAAGAAAAAATTGCCAAAATATATATATATACACACAAACACACACACACACACACACACACACAAACATATATATATATATATATATATATATATATATATATATATATATATATATATATATAATCGGATTTACCTGCTATAGTGCCTTTTTATTTGTATTTCTTTTAGCTTGCATACAGATTTCGGAAGGTGATTTTCAATATATTTCTCGTCTCATTCTAAGTATTGCACCCTGTATAGACACGAAATTCAGCTGATATAAGTACTCACTTCTCGATTATGTATTGAAATAGGCTTTTAATAGTTTAACTGCATATATGACATCGTCAATAGAACATATTACGCGACAACCACATAATGATTTAGATTTGCTTTTTATGCAAATGTGGATACATATCGATTACGGCTTGCATTTGGATCGACTAATTCTACCGTGGCATAACTTCCAAATCACACAGGCCCATATTAGTAAGACGAAGCCAACAATAAACATGACCTTATTGCATTCACCCCGCTTCTGTAAACCCTTAAACAATACCCGAAGCTTTCAGTAAACGATTTTCGCATCGTACCAATTAGCTATTCGCTCGGTCTTATAGGTTAGTTGACAACCCCTGTTTGGACGCTCTGTTTGGTTTCCAATCTACGATCTAATCTCCAGAAAATCCCTTGTCTCTAGGAACATGATGAAGCGCTGGATTAAGACGAACGTTAGAAATAATCAGGAACTGATACGCAGGATGAAGCGAGGGATAACCGAGTGGATCTAAACACGTGTTAGTGCGTAATAAGCTACCGATCGTCGTTTTCTTGTTTGTCTAAGCATGCTTCGCGATATATGCACGGCGTTAAGAAGATCTCGGGTGTGATACAGAGAAAAGAAAAACAATGATATAGAGAAAGTCAGCAACATGATCAAAATGTATTTATACGATAAAAATAAAGTAAAATAACAAGGAAATCATTTTAAAGCAGAAAAACATAAAACAACGATACGTATTCTTGTGCCTCAATTCAACTTGCGGCTTTCGAGACGAAAATGCTAATTCCAAACGCAAGGGTAACAGACGGACGGACAGACAGACGGACAAAGCGTTTCATATATATGCGAGGACATACCATTATTAAGATTTCAAATTAAAGTGATCGACAAACGAAAGGCATAGCTTAGAGATAGACTTGAACGTGTGTAAAATATACTCTTTGTTTGATTAAAAATTAGCCACAATATAATTTAAGTAAGAAACAAATTATTGAACAAAAGAATAAACTTATGACAACATGCAGACACAAAATAGGTATATATATATATATATATATATATATATATATATATATATATATATTTAATAATTTATCATAGTAAGAATTACATATATGGGAAGTAAATTTTATGATTCCATTTACTTATTACAATTATATATATACATATATGTATATTTATATATATATATATATATATATATATATATATATATATGATGGGGTGAATATGAAATGAATACTCAGACAAAATTGAAAAAGTCGTTTATAGAATCGTGAATAAGCAAGGCAAAATGCCATAAACATATCCGTGAAGCTCGACCAAAATATTTCAGTTGCTTCGTTTGACCATATTCATTTACTAAATGAATAACGTCGAAAAATTAACCGAAATATCTACCAACTGAGCAAACAAAATTTCTACTGAAAATGCGTGAAATTATATGGTATTTAAATATGTTTCTACGACACTTACAGTACTAAATTATTTTTACAGGAAAAATTGCTATTTATGCTAAGCGAAACAATTATTTTCATCTATTTATATATAAATATAAATATATATGATAATGAAATTCAAATTCAACTACGGTTTTAAAAGCGCCGATTAGAAACGATCACATTGAAATTTTTTAGAATCAGTTCACATGACGCGAGATTTTGTTACACAAATGAAATATTTATTAAATCATTTAAAAAATAATTTTTTCACAGACACACACACACACACATATATATATATATATATATATATATATATATATATATATATATATATATATATATATATATATGACAAAGAGTAAACAAAATACCAGGAGGTTCTGAGAAGTGTGATAAAGAACTGGATGAACGAGACCCTTGCCAGACACTCTACGTAATCCAACAGGACTGCACACAATGGCCAAGACGACCCACCAGTGTTTCCTAAACAATATTCATCACCAGTCGTTGCCGAACTTATGGCCGCCATTTTCATCCGACTGCATGCCTTGAATATTACTTCTTGGGCGTGATCAAGACCAATAACAACAAGCACGCCCACAACACGCTCGACTCACCGAAGTTTTGGCGTTCGCCGCTATAGACCAGAACATGGTCGGCAAAGCGTGTGACTCATTTCGCGTCCGTCTTGAGATGTTCGTCTCCGGTAGCAGCTGCTTTATTGAAGAAACATAATGTCGTATATAACTTTACCTGACTGGTCTTCGCATATAACACTTTTGTTTTTATTTCCTCTTTCGTTTTCTTTTAATCAGGCGTCGGATTTTACTGCAACACACACTATATATATATATATATATATATATATATATATATATATATATATATATATATATATATATATATATATATACAGTCTGTTTGGATATTCGAGATAAGATTTTTAAAGGATGTATCCACAGGAGACAAACACTACTCATAAACTGAACTTACCGATACATATTAAAGCCTAGCTACACTCCTCTGCCAAATACATAACCTCATAGTTTCCCCATTAAATACCGACTTCGACTCCGGAAAATTTTCTCAACTATCACCCCTCATGAATATAAATAAAATTTAAAAAATACGAGCAAATACCTTAATCAACTCATATTTACACTACTGTATATCTCTTTAAATCTTCTCCGTTTTAAATCTCAACTGTTACTTTTCACCACCACCCTTTTTTTCAAACCTTATTAAACCTTTCTTAGACTAAATTCAATCAAACATACATAACACTCTAAACAAATAACGCGTCTAAACGGGAGTTACACGTGACTTCACATTTCCGAAACAGATGACAACAGAAGCTGAAAAGAGCCGGACGGCTAAGTTCTTCTGTGCTTGAAACCGACGGTACCAATATATATATATATATATATATATATATATATATATTTATATATATATATATTTATATATATATATATATATATATATATATATATATATATATATATATATATATATATATATATATATATATATATATACTTAGGCAGCAAGTCATTATCTAAGCAAGCGTTGTTGAACATCACGGAACTTTCACGTTTGTATATCTTCCTCGTGACGTTCTCAAACCGTCGAGCCATCTTTCTGGTTTCAGGTGGCAATCCGTATAGTACTTCTCCGATAGTTCTTAATTCGGCCATTGTTATCCGATACCAGCGCCATCCAACGTCACATTACTACACATAACAAAAGACTACAATCGGCCGATATACAGAAAATAATACCATCTAACAAAAAAATAATACACAAAAATAACTGCACAAACAGACTTAAAATACTAGAAGCAATATTCATTAAAACGAAACAGCCTAATATTAACAAAATAGCTTTCAACACAGGTACTAACATATTAAAAGTATTCCATAATTAAATGAAAATTAAGTAAAAATAAATCAATCGATAAATAAATAAATTAATTAATAATAGTAATACGAATAAATAATAATCCATAAATAAATAATAGTAAAAATATTAATTAATAAAATAAATAAATTAAGGATAAAACCAAACACACAAACGATAGAATAATTGAACTCAACCACACACCCTCTTCTCTCTTTTATTCGCCCGTAACGATAACTATAAAACACTAACTCGAGTCTTCTTATTTAAATTTAAAAAAAACAACCTAATCCTGATGACGACTACAAAAGTCGAAAGCGCTCGAAAAAATGGCCGAATTAAGAACTATCGGAAAAGTACTATACGGATTGCCACCTGAAACCAGAAAGATGGCTCGACGGTTTGAGAATCTCACGAGGAAGATATACAAACGTGAAAGTTCCGTGATGTTCAACAACGCTTTCTTAAATATATATATATATATATATATATATATATATATATATATATATATAATTACCATGTGGTGGAGTTTCTGTCTCAGTCCGTGTCTCTGATTATGAGCTGATAAAGTGAACAATAAATTTCAAACGCAGCTTGAATATCGACAAATGAACATGTTATTTGACCTAAGATAAATACTGCATGATCAGTATCTCGACTAATCCGCATAGCTGTTAGTTTTGGTCAAAGGTTAACAAGAGTATAATTGCGAGCCGTGGGTCAAGCGCCATTCCCAGGATAAACATTAATTATTATGAACAGCCGAACAACATTCGAGATAAGAAAACTCCTCGATCGTGTTTAATGTTGTTCTGTAAGTAACGTATTGATGTTTACATTGGCAAATATGGAATGTCGATTTATTACCTCGAACATCAGATGTTCAGAAATTAGCTTCAACACGATTGTATTAATCGAAATTTAAAAAAGATTATCTTACAAGATGATGTTTGAAGAATTAGTTTGTATTAATAATCTTAAGTATTACTTGTTTATACGTGTGCAAATGATCAGTGTACCATGTAATTGAACAAAAAACAATATTCCTTGTCGAATCAAATTATTAATTTAAAATTGTTAAAAATTACCAAAATTACTGCAATTTTCGCAATTTTTACTTTGATATATTTTTCTTAACTTTCATATATTTATTCGTTATCGCTGTATTTTAAGCTGTAGGAATATGGACATATGTTGTTTGACTCAATGTTGTTATTTTATGCATTTCGCTTTCTCTCGTTCTTTATATATATATATATATATATATATATATATATATATATATATATATATATATATACATATTAATTATATTTTACGTACATATAAAAACCATGTTAACCGCTAAGGAAGTTGAAAAATACTAAGAAAAACAGCTATACATCTATCGCCAGTAGAAAAACAATAACAAAAGAATTACGGAACATTATGACGATAACAATCGTATATATATCGACAAAGTGTTCGTGGTCTAGTGGCAAAGTGCCGCAGTGCAAACAGAAATATCGTATGTTCGATCCTCGCCCAGGGTAGCTATGCCGATTATGGCTGATAGCCAGAAACACGTGTATATGAATTCCTTTTATATGTATGTGAAAATAAATATATATATAATAATAAATATAAATAAAATAAAAAATAATGATACGTCCTATTAGAAAAGGGCGACGTGACGCAATGTTTTTTACCGCTTAAGTGGAAAATACTAATAAAAAAGCTAAAAAGCTTGTTTTTATCGCCTGTAAAAACAATAACAAAAAACTATATATATATATATATGTGTGTGTGTGTGTGTGTGTGTGTGTGTGTGTGTGTGTTGGAGTTTGTACCGTGCGACCGGCAGGGATTGTCTCCTTCCATATTGATGATTTCAGGTTTCGAATATTTATAAATATTACTCAAAGCTCTCGCTAAATTAAGTACTTTCAGTAAGTTATCAACAAGCCGTTATTCATAGCGTAATGCAACACTTAAAGCTCTAAATATGAATTTGCCATTTTGACATTAATATGTTCACCGATTTCCACCGCAATGCGTGGTGGGCACATGGTACGCGCTCCGTTTACTCAGTCAAATATGACTTTTGTATTGGGGTTTAAACCGTGTGACCGACAGCGATTGTCTCCTCCCATACTGATGATTACACCTTTCTCATGAAACACATGTGTATATGGATTAATTTAGAAAAAAAAATATTTGTAAATAATTATATATATATCTGTCTGTGTGTTTCTCTATGTGTGTTTTGTGTTTCTGTGTGTGTTTGTGTTTCTTATAAGTTGAAGCTAATAGAGATAGAAAATAATAAAAAGATTGGAATCCTCGATTATAAATACGATTAAAACCATCAGCAATGTTACTATTTATCCCATAGTTTGTTCGAAGTTGGTCTTTTTTGTTTTAACTATTAAACTAGCTTTCTTAACACACACACACACACACACACACACACACACACACATATATATATATATATATATATATTAGTTTTAAGAAAGATGATGTCTGATCAACTTCGTGTAGTAGTGGCGGTTGCGGACAGTCGCATGAGCTCTGACGCAATTTGTAGATTCAGGCTACACGATTCACGAGACACACTCAGGACTACGCGGTCGCGAGAAATCGACACATACAGTAATTGAAATTAATATACACTTACCCCGGAGAGGACGAAGTATATATATATATATATATATATATATATATATATATATATATATATATATATATATATATATATATATATTAGTTTTAAGAAAGATGATGTCTGACCAACTTTTCTGGGAAGTTAATATATAAAATATTTTTATTTTATTTTTGAATTTTCGAAACAGTTATTCATGTTAAACAACTGATGAAGCCTTAAATAATATTAAGACTAGCGTAAATTCTTGGAAGCAAACTAGTGTATTTACTGCAAAAGATTAATTAACTTACAATCAGAGAAGTATTTCAACGAAGGACTTGGGACTAAAAGTCTTTTTTTATCCATATAGTTTTAATGGATGAAAAACTTCCAAGACTTGCGATCGTCTACGATTATTATCCCCTACACTGCTGTGAGCGATACCTTGAAACGCTGGCGTATGTAGGTAAACTAATATAATAATTATTTAAATATATATGGTTATAAGCCTTTATAAGAGATTGAAGTTAGCCTGGTTCGGAAAAGTTTACAATATATTGTAACGTAGCTATACGGCATGTTCTAAAACGTCCGTGGTACAGTCTCCAGACAGTTATTGTATATGTGTTTGCTTGCATAAATATAACTTGATTGACGTGGTAATTTCTCGTGGCCGTTTGGTTATGATGCTTGCTTGAGGAGTCTAGGGTGATTCTGTAACTGGGCACGAATCTTGCGACCGTCGGATATTATCAATCCCTACACTGTTGATACCGAACTGGTTAAACGCTGGCATATGTAGGTAAAAATAATTTAATAATCAATATTGGTATATATATCACAATATAGTGATATAATATAGAATATAAATATAAATAAGTGATGCTATGCTTTAGAGAGAAAGCAAACAAAATGTGATAGCCGAGAAGCCAGAAGAACGAACAATGTAGGATAATGACTGTATACGGGATTAGTATTAGCGTAGGTAAAAATATGATTTCCATGAATTAAATAAAGCAGAATAAATTTCTTACATTTCATTTGTGCGAGATATTTTCCGCTACTGTTTAATCATTAAAAGACGTACGAGTAAAAACGACTAGGATAAAAAACTGAGTGTATCCCATACGCTATTGTCACTGTATTATTAGCCAGGACTAGACGTAATAAAAGCTGGATAATCGTAGAAGATTGTAGGTTATTAGGGCATTTCGTACAAAAATAGGAATTCTATAAATAAATGCTTGCAAGTATATCTTCAGTTGTTTCAGAAATACTAATATAAAATCCTACTTATTGCAAAAGATAACCGGAATAGATTGCCAAGTAGTCATTCGCAAACAAATAAAAGTCGGTCATCAGACGGACGTCTCGAAAGAAAATATTTTGGTCACAGATCGTCTTCACTGTCCTATGTGTCGATCTGAATAATAATTATATGTTCAATTCACCTGTCTATCTCAACCGAAAATCACAATGATAGAACATGTCTTCTCCGACTAAGACGTTTACCTGATCGTTACAATACTATAAATTGGAAGTGCTGTCGATATTGAGAACAAGGGTTGAAGATCTTCTTCGCTCCCAAAACTATTCCCACCCCAGAAAAATCGATCTTAATCTCCAATCTCCCATCTCTCAACAGAAACCATTCTACGCTGAATACAATGATTACTGATATCATTAATCTGCATTTTGGCTTCGGTGCAGTCAGCGTTGGCAGTAATGACAGTAAACCAGACATTCTAAAACGGAAGCGGAAGTAAGCCGATCGGCCAGCCAATCAGCAATCGGTATTTTGGGAGATCACGCGAAGGTCCCAAACTATAAACGTTGTTTCAACATCACGCGAGACTCGCGGATGGAAGTAACGGGGGTTCAGTTATTGTAGAGGCATCGACGAAGCTTGGCTGGGAGGATATTAAAGTCTAGCAATTACCGAACGGGGAGTCCCTTGTTGCTTCAGTGCGAAATGGGAAAAAGGCCAGTAGATGGGGATGGTGCGTTTGGGTTGGTGGGTGACTGTAGTGTTTGCTTAACTGATCAGGTAAATGGGAAAGATTTGTACAAAGATGCTGATCCCAGTGGATTAAGTGAATTATATTTCTGATGATGCTTCGTAGATTGTAACGGATGATAAACAGAAGGAGAAGGAATTTTATATTACTAATCTAACTACTACTACTACTACTACTGCTACTACTACTACTACTACTACTAATAATAATAATAATTATAAATATCTGGGCCGTATCACTAATAAGATACTCTGGACCATTCATAACCTGAACTAAAGAAGAACTCAGGCACCTTAACCAGAGGACTAGAAAATTAAAGACCATGCACAACGCACTACACCCAAAAGACGATACAGACATACTCTACATGAAGAGAAACAAAGGGGGATGGGGACAAGTAAATATAGAAGACTGTGTCGACGACACTAACAAGAGCTGGAGAAATACACAAACCAGAACACAGAAAGGCTGATCAGCGCAGCAACAGACACTGCCCCAACGAACAACGCAAGAAGCATAAAAACCGGACACAAACAGACAAGAAAAGAAAAGTGGGAAGAAAACAACTACATGGACGCTTCATAAGACTCACAAGAGAAGAAATCAACGAAAATAGCTGGACATGGCTAAGAAAAGGAAACTCGAACAGAGAAACGGAATCCTTATCGATGGCTGCACAGCACAATGCGATTAGGACAAACTACATTTAAGCTAAAACAGATCAAACACAGGAAAACAGTAAATGCAGACTGTGTGGACAAAAGGACGAAAAAGTAAATATTATAATAAGTGAATGTAGCAAACTTGGCCAAAAAGAATACAAGAACAGACATGACTGTGTGAGGAAAGGAATACACTGGGAACTGTGCAAACAATTGAATTTCGAATATGCATACAAATGATACAAACATACACCAGAAATAGTACTGGAAAAAACACAAAATCATCTGGGATATGGACATACAGACAGATAAACTCATACAAGCAAGAAGACCCGATGTTATTATAGTCAACAAGAAGGAAAGATCTTGTAAAATCGTAGACTTCGCCGTTCCAGCAGCCCACAGAGTGAATATCAAATACACGGAAAAACGAAGTAAATACACAGAACTAGCCGGAGAACTGAAAGGAATGTGGAGCGTGAAGAAAGTCAGTATAATACAAATTATCATAGGAGCATTAGGAACAATCCCCAAAAACCTGCGCAAAGACTGGGAGAAATTGGAATCAAAGGGACCATAGAAAACATACAAAGGACGGCAATGAGCAAAACAGCTGCTATCTTAAGGAAAATCTTTGAATGCGGAAACCAACTCGCATAAGCTACAAAGGGTAACCAGTTACAAGGAATTTACAACAGGGAGAAAACAACCCACACGAAGAACACCACAGTACGAACCAAGATAAAAAAAAATGCAAGAAATATAACTTCACAATCTCACCCCCTAATAAATTACACTTGCCTCAGCTAACGCCACGCACAAATGAACCAAGTAGCAGAAATTACAAGAAACGCTAGGAACTCTCCACCTTTCGTCCCCCACGTTACTCCCCACCCCCCCAAAAAATAAAATGATGCCGGTCAAGGATGACATCAGACAAAATTTTTGTAGAGTGTCGAGGAGGATGAGGAGACCGAGGAGGGACAGCACAAACCAAACCTCCACTGGAAAAGTGCAGAGAATGCTGGAACCTTGGGGAGGCTTATTGCCACCCAAATCCCAAAGAAGACCAATTGTCCTTACCAGCGAGAAATCAATGGTAAGAGGCTGTTGCCATACCGCAAGGTTATTTGCGGTGGTTATAGAAAAGAATACCGGAAATCTGGGAAGGCTTGTTGTCACTCAGATTCCAGGAAATACCCCTGGTTGTTGTCGGTGATTGCTCACCGACAATGATCTGTGTGAGCACTCCTAGTACGTACATATGAAAATAATAATAATAATAATAATAATAATAATAATAATGATGATGATGATGATGATGATGATGATGATGATGATGATGATGATGATAATAACCCCCCAAGAAAAATGGCACCGGCCTCGGCTGACACCACACTAAATAGTCGTAGAAGGTCAAATAGTATAGGAAGACCGAGGAATGACAGCACTAACCAGACCTCCACTTGAAGAGTGTGAAGGGTGTGAAGAGTGCTGGGGCCTTGAGGAGGCTTATTGCCACCCAACTCCCAAAGGAGACAAATGGTCATTGACAGCGAATAAATCTATGGTAGGCGGCTGTTGCGATACCGCGAGGTCATTAACGGTGATGATCGAAAAGAGGTGAGCAGTACTGGCAATCTAGAGTGGCTTGTTGTCACGCAGACTCCAGGGAAATTCCAGAATTCTATACTTCATCTGTTGTATATTGCTGTTGTGCTAAAAAATGTTTCCATTATATGGGCTTCCGTCGCGAACGCAGACCCCACGATATTATTTTACAACCTTTGTTTAAACTAAAACATACTTATATAAGTAATCTTGTTAATGAAGTTTCAGAGAATATTTAGTTATTGGTTGTATCTCCAATACCCTGGTAAATGTTCGTGACATATTTACATTCGATGGATGCCTGTTGTGAACGAAGACCCCACGATATGATTTTCGCTCGAATGCCCCAAAAGTGTATCTTAGTTCGTGTTTCACTTTAGAAAGAATAGCTACATCAGAGAAATATTTTTAAAATTACTTCTTTTGCATTGCATCCTTGGCGATCGAGCGATCCAATTTAAAATAAAAAGAAATGGATGTGATAAGTACGTACGAATATGAAAATGCCTTAGCGTATTATTATTATTATTATTATTATTATTATTATTATTATTATTATTATTATTATTGCTGTCGGTGAGCAATCACTGACGATGATCTGTGTGAGAACTCCTAGTGAGTACAAATAATAACAATAACAATAACAATAATAATAATAATAATAATAATAATAATAATAATAATAATAATAATACACAAAACGTACTAAGACAAACATAAGGAAACTGATACGTCGAAGATAAGGAACATCTCATAATCTACCACCTCTTACAGGATTCACACTAGTGATTTTTTGCTGCTGGAAACCGGTGACTTTCCCTGGAGTCTGAGCGACAGCTGTCTTCCAAGACCTAGTACTCTCTGCTTCGTTTCGTGATTATTGTAACTAACTTGATGTTATCCCACCAGCTGTTCATCAGTGATTTCTGGTTGATAACGACCCGTAGTGTATGTAGTGTTTTCATGAATTTAAGCGACAATACGTTTTCTCAAAATGTTCTTACACTCCGTTTTTTTTTAAATTAACATATGGATGCCAGTATCCCTTCGAGTTCTTCCCTCGTACCTTCGCAGACACTTTCCTAAGTGCCACCATTTTTTCTGGGGGGGGGGGGTCGTTTACAAGTGCCAGGTTTAAAAATTCTTGTTTCGCAATTCTCTGAAGTAATCAAATTTTGTCCAGATCTCACTATCGTCTGCAATCCTCAAGTTGTTGTCTCACCATCTACCGGACACAAACCATTCACCCTTGTCATCGAGTTGTTTTGGACCTTGATGAACGGTTACTCGATCGTAAAAAATATACTACGCTTTGATCATTGCCAATGCCGATTTCATCTACCTCTCAGATTTCCATACTCTTTATTCTACACAAAGTGACGTCGCTTCATTTCAAGGTCATCTTTAAAATGGCTTAATCAGCAAATGGATCGTATGAAGAAAGAAAGAAAAGCATTTCGATTAAGAAAGTAATTGAAAATCTTTTAATTTCCTCCTAATCATGGTTGATCATATAATATTTTACAGATACCAACAGGTCATACCCATTTCGACTGTCTAGACAAGTTATTCTTAATCTGGATGCTGCATAATATCGAGTGGACGGTCGGCTTACTGGCCGGTAAAAGCGGAGTACGTTTACATAAATTCTAAGTCGAGCGGTAGCTGATGACTCGTACTTCAATAAGAACTTTGCTGACAAAATTATTATTGGCAGAACAACTCTATTGTAAATGTTAGTAAATTCATTTTCCGTTTAACACAATTTCACGTTGTAATTATGTGTTTCCATGCGATATACTAGAATTATTACGGAATTAACTGCTACAGTACATTCTGTAGAATTAAATAATGAAAATATAATATATATACAAAATACATAATATTACCATATAATATTATATGCGTATATACATGAATCAGTAATATATATATATATATATATATATATATATATATATAATATTTTACTTTAAATTATATATATATATATATTTATATATTTACTTAAAAAGTATATATAATTTCTTTTTATTTCATGAATATATTTATATAATATTATGAAGTACAATTGTATATTGTGTATATATGTTCGCAGAATTCACCCTAACAGTGCATACGACGTGAGCAGAGATTATTATTGGTAGTAGTATTATGGATATCTATGGAGAGTAAGTCACGCAGAAACGTTCATGTTTCATTCTCGCAGGATATCATCAGGTGAGAGGAAACATGTAAGTAGACTGGTTGTAAGGATTTTCCACATTAAAAAGGTGGTCATAAGGTGCTATTTATAGTAGAGGAGAGAGTACCGGCGTAAGTAAGTATTATATATATATATCAATATATATATTTATAGTATATATATATATATATATATATATATATATATATATATATATATATAGATACTATAAATATTCTTTTGAAATATTAATGTGCTATCACCTACAAACGACGTCGTGTAGTAGTGGCGGTTGCGGGCAGTCGCATGGGCTCTGGCGCAATTTGTAGATTCAGGCTACACGATTCACGAGACACACTCAGGACTACGCGGCCGCGAGAAATCGACACATACAGTAATTGAAATTAATATACACTTACCCCGGAGAGGAGGAAGTATATATATGACAAATAAAAAAGGAAAATTTATAATTGTTTAAATATTCATCAAAGATTCGTCTTTCTTTCCAGACTTATTCAATATGACTGATAATTCAATGTGTGAGAATACTTTATGTGTCTATGACGTGAGCAAAAGATTCTAGAACGAAACAGAGACGTAAGAATTTAAAATATGTGGTGCGTTTATGTAGTGGATTAATTTATTAAACTTTTTGTTTTATTTTATTAATATCGATGTTATGTACGAAATTTTATTAGAAATGTGGTGTAAAATAGCCTGCTTGAATCTAATTTTAAATTTTGGTCGATTAATATTTGTTTGCTGATTAAAAGAAGATATATTATTGAAGTTGTTTACATAACATCGATGATAATAAAAAAACGAAAAAAAAAAAACGACACAAAACAAATTCATCTACTTCATAAAAAGCACCATATAATTTAAATGTTTACGTCTACGTTCCGTTCGAAAACAAAAAAACAATATTTTCGCGTTATAGACGCGCCACGTATTTTTAACAATTGACTTGTATGTTTTTCTTCAAATAAGAGAGAGAAAGTTTTGAAATAAATACGAAACGTTGCTTAATACTTTGAACATTTTCGGTTTTCTTTTTTGCATCATCCATTACGTTGGAATATTATTTCTATTAACTATGATCATATATATATATATATATATATTTAAATTATTTTCGTTCTTTATATATATATATATATATATATATATATATATATATATATATATATATATGTATATATATATAATTTTACCCGCCTGAAATGCATGAATAAATGTGCTCAGAAAACATTATTATCTTGTACACATATTTTGAAATGGATTTAAACATGAGGACTGATGAATATGTCTTAATCAGAAATGAACTGCTGAAGGAAAAAAAAGGTTAGCATCCACTGATTTATAGATGTAATCCACCCTATCTCTTTCTTTCAACTTTATCATCTATCAATTTTCTTCATCTATCTCTATGTTCTTATATATTCGATAAATAAGATAGATTTCTTAAAAAATAAGCAAAATATATTTATTATTCAGAATTATTAGCATAAATCTAAACATTGCATGCTTTGGAACTGGTTTATAGAAAACGTATTTTTCTCTCGCAGAGATATTGGGTTTTAGAATATTCAAAATGGTGGCATCCCAAACAGAGCACTCCGGTTTGTAACAACACATACATCGTTGTGGCTGAAATGTGCAAACCGTGTGGAATTTAAAGACTAACGTATATGTATTGAGAAACGTGCTTCCGTAAAGTACACGTTTAGAAATTATGTAAATTTTATCATTTGGAGCAATCAGGGTACTATTCATCGTCTTGCATGTTATTCTTACAACGTTTCAGCCGATGTAACCTCCGACCGTCTTCAGGTGCTTCTTGTCGAACGAGGGGATATTTATGTCGAAATCGGTAATCAGTACCGAATTTCGAACGGATCCCTTTATTTCATTCACCGGGGGTAGTTTTCTCTTTTCCCGTTAACCATGACCTGGAATACGTCTTAAGTAATTCGTAATTGTATTTTTAGCATCTACTGTACTGAGGATTTAACCTTCATGGTATGAATTGTATTAGTTGGTGTATTAAGACTACTATTTTCTTATTTTTGATTTTAATCTCACAACATTTTGGATGACATAATATCCAACTTTATTCAGGTGCGTCTTGTCGAACGCGGGGAACTTTATGTCGAACTCGTGAACATGAGAATACTTTATTTAACCCACGATGGTAGATTGTTCTCATTCCATCAGCCTTAACCGGTTAGCATTTTGAAGTAATTTTTATTTTATTCTAGATTGTATATAGTAAGGAGTTAATCTTCAACCCCCAAAAGACTCTCTTAGAACTGATTATCACTTAAAAACTTTATCGCCTGCGCAAGAACTGTTATCGAAATAATACAAATAATAAAAATAACTAACCCTTATCTTAAAAAAAAAAAAAAAATATAAATGCTGTTTTTGTTTTTGGCTTTGCAGAACATGATTGAGTTTTGCAAAGGGAAAAGAAAAAAAAACATAACATTAAATTTTAGTGCAGTTTTGGTCAGAAAGCCGGTATCTTCAGACAACCTGATCTGATAGAAGCAGAAGACTCGTAGTTATATGATCTGTTGTTATAATGGACTAAAACATGCTTCTGTTTTTTTTTTTAGTTTGTTTTACTTTTTATAAGTGTTACTCAACAGAAATACGAACAGAATTATTGACAGCTGGAATACTAACAAAACAAGAGTTAGGTCAGACAGGAACAACTGATAGAGGGTGAGTGTTACAGACAGAAACTGAGGGGTGTGTAAATTGGAAATTACGGCTGATTAGCAAAAAATTAAAGGATTTTTAAAAACCTTACTCAATGGCCAAAAACAAAAATATATTCCATGTATATACGGCATAATCCCGTTAGATCGCCGAAGTAAAGTTACGTTCAGCCTGCCCAGTATTAAATGGGTGACCAAGTGATGTATGTGGTTTGAAGTGTATATGGGCACTACCAGGTTCTATCATGCCCACAGAAAAGTTAGGACAGATAGAGTATCTTCCTGACTCCCTGAAGACGTCCCCGGACGTTATGTGAAAACGACAACAACAACAACTACATATTGCGTTATTAAAATATAAGTAAAAAAAGCCTTAGGGAAATAAACGTTGATTAATTCAGCTTTAGTTGAGTAATACGTAACTACTTCATCGTTTTTGCTAATTTCTTTTCCTTTCTCAATATCATGAATGTAAATTAATATGATTCAATCACTGCATTCCTTCTTGATTTATTCAGATTTAAAAATAAGGTTACATTTATTTAATCAATGGTTTCATTTTATAAGTAATATTGTTTTCCGATTTGTTTTCAGTGTTTACAGTGATCAATTTAAAAATAATAATTTAACATTGATTTTTAAAACACACTTTGATTTTATTAGTTCAATGCGAATTTTTAAGAACACATTTATAAGAAACATATTTTAAGAAAGGAACCTTTCTTTCAGTGCAACTTAAAAACACTCACTTCTTCGGCAATCACTTGATACAAGTGACAAGAAGGGGCTATATTTTAATTTATTTTAATTCGTTTTAAAACCATATAAAATACTGTAGTCTTTTAAAAGACATTAAACTCTTAATGCAATTTACATGATGTGTTCATGTATATACTAAACGTAGCACGTTTCCCCGAAAATGGTATTATTTACTTTCTAGCGTGACCATTTCTGTTATTCTGAATTACGTCAGTACGAAACAAAGAAATATATTGATTCCTTTTGATAGCAAATAAAGGATAAAGTAAGAGATACTTATATTATTAATCACGATAATTAACTTGAAAATAAAAGATAAAAGGTAAAAGAGAATCATAAGAATAGATTAATAATTACTGCCAGGAAAAAAGAACAATTCAACAAAGTTGCGCACCGTAAATACAAAGTGTGCAATATGATTTGTGATCGAATCGAATAATAATATTAAGAGGTGACGGTGGTTAAGTGGATATCGACCCGGACTGACGACCTGGGTGTTCTAAGTTCGAATCCAGTTGGTTCCACTTTCACTTAGGGATGTTGTCAACCTTCTCGTGGTCCTTCCCGTAAGTAGCCGATGTCTTTTCAGAAAGATTTCTAACTAGAATAACAATGGGGGAAACTAATGCCAACGGCAGAATCACCTGATTCACACGAAAGAAGAAGAATCTATTTTATATGTCTGCGTCAATGAAAATTAAGACTTTTAATCTTTATTTTAAACTTTTTAAATATTCAGAATGTTTATTTTGGGGAAATTAAGGAATCCAATCGAAACTTTCTCAGGAGTCCGACCCCGACTCCTTCAAGAACCTCCGACTCCGTAACTCTTGATTCTCGGAGGTCTATTTACTTTCATATATATATATATATATATATATATATATATATATATATATATATATATATATATATATATATATATATATATATATATGTAATTATTCATGTATATATTTATATATATACATATATATATAGTTATTTACGTATATATATACATATATATATATATTGTCAGTTATCTATATGCGCATACGTTACATCCTGCCGGAATCAGGAATCATCAGTGTACAGATAATTTATTCCGGTCGCAGGACACGAAACCCCGGAGTCAAGTATCTAACTCAAATTCCGACGCTTTAGCCCACACGGCCAAAGAGAACACCCACATACGATGAGAGTTTTAAACGTATAAGGCCGAGCTAGCGCGATAGGCAGTCGACATTCACAGTGTTCAACTGATGAAGGAGCATGCATTAAAGCCATGATTTTGACAACTGTGTATATACTACTCACTAGAGTGCCCAGCCTGAAATTGGGTGCACGACAAATAATCATGAATATTTGTTTGTCTAATATACGTATACGTTTCATCCTTCCGGAATCATCAGTGTAGAGATAATTATGAAATCCAGTTGGAGGTCTCGACACCCTGGAACACGAGTCAGGTTTTAAACTCAATAAAATTTGATCGCTTAGGATGTTTTAATATACTAAGCAAACAGTTATGTTACTATCACCAGTAAAAACACCACACAATATATATATATATATATATATATATATATATATATATATATATATATATATATATTTTAGAGGTAGCATTATTAAAATCAATAAACAGACGAGTGGGAAAAAAAAAAGTTGCCCTATTTATTTGAAACTCCCTTGGTTGGGTTCTGACGGCCTTGACATTGTTAAAAGGATTTCTTCTTCTACTACACGTTGTTTTCCGGCAACCATGTTGAGGGTAGTTTACACGACTCGAACCTTTTTCTCTTCTTTTCGTAAGGATGTTTTGCCAGCCATTCAAAAGAATTCTGTAGTTTATAAATTCATGTGTCAGTGTGGAGCTGACTACGTTGGCAAGACATCCCAAAGATTAGAATTTAGAATATCTCAACACATACCACGTGATATTCGCCTACACAAGGTTTCGAGATCATCCGGGAACTTCCAGGCACAGGAATCAGCCATCGGCAATCACCTCGTTAGTACAAATAGTTGTTCTGACAGGTATTCCGATGGGTGGTTTTCTGTTTTACACAGTGCCAGGTCGAACTACCATCTCAATATTCTTGAGGCGCTAGTCATTAACAACTATCGACCTAGCCTGTGTAGACAAAAGATTTTGAAACATCAGTTGGAGATTTTTAACGATTCAAAGCCACCATAACGTTGAGAGATTTAATTTTTTTTTTTTTTTTTTTTTTTTTTTTTCCTTTTCTCATTCGTTTCCTCCAACTGAAATAAGTTTTATTATTTTTTTTTCTGCCCCCTTCATTTCTCATTCGACTTTTAGTTTTTAATTTACCATTCTGACGTTTCCTCTCAGAGGGTCAGACGACAAGGCCTTAAGGTAATTTTAACAATTTTCCTTTTTTTTTTTTTTTTCCCACTCGTCTGTTTATTGATTTTAATAATGCTACCTCTAAAATTAATCCTACCATTCTGTTGTACACGTAATTTACTTACATATATATATATATATATATATATATATATATATATATATATATATATATATATATATATATATATATATCATGTCGATGTACATATGCATAGATCATATCACGTCATATATATGTACGTCTTGGTGTTTCTAGTTTTATATACGAATCTATCTTCATGGATGCAAGTTTATTTTTAAAAGTTTATTCCTGTCTATATATCTATATGTATCTATTATGTGTGTATAAGAATCAACGGTTTGCACTTAGCTGTGTCTAGAAACACTGAACATACTAGATACGACGAAAATGCTGTTCATAGATGATTAGATTTGCCTCAAACACCACTCGTGGGATCAGGGTATAAAGGATTGCCACTTAGAATATGGCATAACAGAATTGGTGACATTCGGGTGTCGATAATGCGAATGCAAATATATATATATATATATATATATATATATATATATAACATACTTTACATTACTTCGCGGGCATCGTAACATCATAAGTGAATTAACCCAGACTGTTTGGGAAACAGTCGGGTTTCAAATCTCAGTGAGAAAATGTAATGCGACAAAGCATATTTCTCTATGTGTTGATAGATAGATAGCTAGATGAATAGATAAATCAATTAATAGATAGATAGATAGATAGATATAATATATAGATAGATAGATATACACAGATAGAAAGAGAGAGATACAGAGAAGGAGGAAGAGAGGGTCATGCAGAGGAATGTGTGTTTGTGTATTACTGTCTCTTTAGTTGGGCGATAGGTGGAGACTGTTTCACATCAAGATTAGACAATCGACTGTTTCCTCAGCAGTCAGGCTTCAAACACCTACAATATAACCAACGTTTGAGGGGGAAAAGGCGGTATGTATATCCATGCATATATATATATATATATATATATATATATATATATATATATATATATATATATATATACAACAAAAACAAAAACCTACGTATATATATAAATATATATATATATATATATATATATATATACAACAAAAAACAAAAACAAAAACCTACGTATTTATATAAATATATATATATATATATATATATATATATATATATATATACAACAAAAACCAAAATCAAAAACCTACGTATATATATATATATATATATATATATATATATATATGTCAATTTTACAATATTTTCGTCTCACTATAATATTGTATATCTTTCTTTCTGTCTGCTTCTATTTATCTATATATCTATTCATCTCTATTGCTAATCTCTGATCTCTTTTCTGTTCATCTGTCGTTATCTCCCTGTTTATAGATCTTCTCAACAATACCCTCGTCGACATCATTTTGGACGAGCGAACGAACAAGTACATCGATGCGCGCAAGCAGACTGAAAGATCTTGTTAACGCACATACACTGACGCAGCTCAAATCACCACCTTCCACACGACGCTGCTCTTAGAGACACGCACACATAAAATTACTCGCCCGGGCGCATGCGTGAAATCGAAATGGTGGAAAGAGTGGGGTAGAGAGTGCGGAAATTACTTTAACGTTACAATAACTCAATTGGAAGAGAAAAATATGTGTAAAAGACGATTTTTTGGTCAGAGGCAATAGTGGAGGGAATTTCCGGGATTAAGTTGAAAAATTATTTTCGGAGATCCAATGCCAACCAGAAGGTCGGAGTCATTGGGACGCCACGAATATCAAAATGATATTCACCAAGATGAAGGCAATGCACCATGTTGTTGGCAGAGTTCCGGTTCCGGTCATTGATCTTTAATTATTTTATTTCATTTCCTCTAAAAATGTTCTTGAATCAAAGAAAAGAAACATTGAGTTAACATCCTTCCATTACTGTCGCTCAACCACTTCATTTCCCCATTATTTTCCCTCTCAATATAACTCATCGCTCTCTCTCCCTCTCTCTCTCTCACACACTATTTATCTATCTCTCTATCTCTCTCTCCATCGCTCCCACACTCACTATCCTTATCTACTATATCTCTTTCGATCTCCATCTATCTCCATAGTATCTTCATCTTCATCTCTGGCGACGAACATGTTTCTCTATCTTTAATTTCCAACCATTTTCATCTACCTGTACCACACTCTCTATCTTGTAGTCTTCTTTTATCACCGATCCCCGATCTATAATTCGCTCTTTCGCTCTCCCTCACTGTTTCTCTTTGGTTCAGTTTCTCTCTGTATATCTATAAATCCCGCAAGCAGGAACTCATCTAGCTACAACCACAGCTAAAACATTTTCTTTCTCTCTCTCTTTACCAAAAGCAGAACGGAACGTCCATGAAAACAGTTTATTTGCAAGAACATCTCATCTGAGGAACAAGATAGCACGAGGCTGCTTTCCAACTGACTACAGCGTGGTCGTTTTCAAGTTTAATGCAAACAAGTAATTGTTGAGCCGTTCTCTTGAGTAATCAATTCTTCTTCGTAATATTTTTCATTCATTTGTTGCGGCAATCATTGCCCAATCGACGATCTCTTGAACGGTTATCCTTGAATAGCCTCCAAGCTTTGAGAAATGGTGACCATCAGCAAACAAAACAAAAAACGAAAAAAATAAACCTTTGTTTCTTCTCCTTCTTCGATGTATTTCTCCCCCTATAAAAATAACACTTTCTCTCACTTCCTCTTTGTATTTGGCTCTTTTGTTTCCATGGTGGGAAACGTGTAACAGTTACCCTATTTAAGAATAGCATAGAGAACGTATGTTCAAGTAATAATATTAAATGAATGGTTTACAATTGACTTCTATAGCCGGATAACAGGCAAATCAGAAAACCATTCCCTTCTCTCTATACCCGCCCTCTTCTGTCTTTTGTATCTACTTTTCTCCACCCCAGCTTCATCTTTACATATGAACATCTCCATCCCTCTCTATTATTATCTATTAATCGTCATCTAGTTTGAATCCCCTCCCTGCCTCCCTCTCTCATCGATATATGCTTCTTTATATCGTAATAACATTCATCATGTGACGCTCATTCTGGCGTACCGCCATTTAAATTGTTAACGTCTCTCCTGAAACTGTGCTAGTTTTTTCTTTTAGCGTCTGACTGACTTCACGTGGGCGTTCTCGGTGCTTTTTGAAATTCTCTTCTTTTCTCCAGCTCTTTTGTCAATTTTTTGTGTGATCTGAAGATGGGTCGACGAAGACTCGAAAGCGTTCCTGATACATATGATATATACATTATTTTTATTTGATTTTAATACAAAAACGCTCATTGTAAAAATTGAAAAAATAAAAAAGCTATAAACACAATGCATATATATATATATATATATATATATATATATATATATATATATATATATATATATATATATATATAATTATAGTAATCCAGGTAAAGTAGTAATCCACAGGATGACATCCACAGAACGTCATTAAGTGTAATTGTATACAGATATTTACATTGTTAACTATTTACATCACAATTACCTTCCTCTCCTACTACCACCAATCCTTTTTTTCGCTCTCTCCAATTCGTCACTTCCAACCTCATCCACTTTTAATACCTCTAACCCTCTTCATCTGAATGCAAAGAACTATTTTTATTTCTCTGTCTACGTATTAGTCTTTTTATCTATTAATCTCTCTCCATCTCTCTCTCCCTCTTCTTCTATCTCTGTTTCTCTCTTAACAACTTGATATATGTTGGAGCAAAATCAATAAGTATGAAACTAAAATAAGAAAAAAGACTGGCCGAACGTATGGACCGACAAAGTATGGATGGAAACTCAGACTGACAACCCAGATCACCAAACTTCGAAAAAAAGCTAAAACCGAAAACAAGATGAAATATAACAGGACACGAAGGAAAAGTGGAAATCTAACTAGCAAGGAAAGAATAAATAAGAAACATGAAGAACTAAAATAAAATGTAGCAGCGATAAAAAAAAGAAGACTGAGACGATACATATATAAATCGGAAATGCACAAACAGAACAGAACCTTTGAAAACAATCTAAGCCAGGTTTACTAAAACGTAAACGGAGAAAGAACAACAACAAAACAACCGGACTTGACAGAGACAACACAGTTCTTGAGCAATATACGGGAAAAGCCTCAAAACACATACAAAATTGACAAAGGGCTGAAAAACATGAATGAATAAGTACTGGAAATTGAAGAAGGAACATAAAAAGAAATTAATGAAGAAATGACTAAGATAACTTTGAGGAAAATGGCAAACTGGAAAGCAGAAGACCACAATGGAATACATATATACTGGGTTAAAAAAATCAAAACCGTACATGAAAGTCTAGCGCAGAAACCGAAAAAGTGTATCCAGAAAACAGACGTATTTGAGGAGATGACAAAAGGAATAGCAACGCTAATATAAACAGTGGTCAAAAAGGGAACGATCTCAAACAACTACAGACCAATAACATGTTTACCAACAACTGAGAGAACAAATTTACTAATACCTAAATAATCGTAAACTGCTCCCCGAAGAACAAAAAAGATGCTGGAAAGAGAAAACAGGGACGAATGATCTGCTATACATAGATCTAAATATCCGGAAGGAGGTAAAAAGCAGACAAAAAAACATATCAATGGCATGGATTGACTAAAATATAGCCTACGACGGAATCCTTTAAGCATGGATAATTGAACCCTTAAAAATGTACAAGATACCCGACAGAACTACGAATCTCATTAAGAAAGAAATGGGAACATGGAGACCAGAACTGATAGCTGGATGACAACACTTGACTGCGATAAAAATACAAAGAGTAATTTACATAGAAGACTTCTTATCACCACTATTATTTGCTATAGCCATAATCTTACTCAAGAAAATGTGATGCCAGATACAACTTTACAGACACATACCAAAGAATACACCCCATGATGTAGATGGATCACCTACAACTATTTGAAAATAGCAAAAGAGAACTGACGAAAGCTGATGAATATGGCAATAATCTTTAGCCAGGACATTCAACTGGAACACGGAAAGGAACAGTGTGCACTGCTAGAGATGAAAAGGGGGAAACTGGAGACGACACACGGTATGGAACTGCTCACCCAAGAGGAGATTGGGGTGCTAGGCGAATCGGAGAGCTATAACTATTTGGGATTCTGGAAGGAGCCACAACTAGAAATGAAAGAGAAGATTGGAAAATAATATTTGCAAAGAATTGGAAAACTTTTAGAAACGAAATTATATATCAGACATTTACTAAAAAGAATAAACACCTGGGCAGTAACACTAATAAGATACTCTTGACCATTTATGGGTTGGACTACAGAAGAACTCAAGCACCTTGACTAGAAGACTAGAAAATTAATGACGATGCACAAAATACTACAATCAAAAGACGATACGAACAGCCTCTACTTACATTAAAACAACGAAGGGGTAAGAGGACTTCTAAGTATTGAAGACTTTGCGGAAGACAAAAAATAAAGAGCTGGAGAAATACATAAGCTAGAACCCGGAAAAACTAATCACCTCAGCAAGAAAATCTATCCCAACGAACAACTCGTGAGGCACCGATACCAGACACAAAAAAGACAAGAAAAGAACAGTAGGAAGAAAAACAACTACATGGACACTACATTAGGGGGACAAGAAAAGAGACCCGCGATAATAGTTAGGCATGGCTGAGAAAAAGACACTTGAACAGGGAAACGAAATCTTTGCTGACTGCTGCACAGAACAGTGCTATTAGGACAAACTGCATTAAAGCTAAAATAGATACAACCCAGAAAAACAGTAAATGCAGACTATGTGACCAAGAGACGAAACAGTAAATCATATAATAAGTGAATGTAGCAAACTAGCCTAAAAAGTACAAGAAATACATAACTGTGTGCGTAAAACAGTACACTGAGAACTGTGCAAATGATTGCATTTCGAACACGCAGACAAAGGGTACACACATAATCCAGAAACAGTACTGGAAAATGAAAAACACAACATCCTCTGAGATATGGATGTACACACATATAAACTCATACAAGTAAAGAGACCGAATGTCATAATAATCGAGAAGAAGGAAAAATCCTGCTAAATCGTAGACTTCGCCGTTCAAGCAGACCAGAGAGTGAAGATCAAAGAGGCGAGAAAACTAAGCAAATACACGGAACTTGCCAGAGAACTGAAAGGGATATGGCGCATGAAGATGTCAATATAATAACAATAATCGTAGGAGCACAAGGAACAGTCGCCAAAAACCTGGGGAAAAGACTGGGATGAGTTAGAATCAAATGTATCACTGATACCATACAAACCACGGAAATGATCAAACCAGCTGCAATCTTAAGGAAAATCCTCGAATTCGGAAACCAACTCGCATTAGCTACGAATGTTGACCAGTCACATAGAAGTTACAATAGGTAGAGAATAACACCAGAGTAGACAGAACACCGAACGAACCAAGGAACAAAAATTGAAAGAAATATAAGTTGCACCCCCCCCCCTAAAAAATGATGGCACTGCCATCGGCGGCACCATACAAAATAGTGCGGAGAGGGCTGGGACTTTGGGGAGGCTTATTGCCACCTAAATCCCAGGGGCGACCAATGGTTGTAGCCAGCGAAAAATCAATTGCAGGCGGCTGTTGTGATACCGCAAGGTCATTTGCGGTGGTGATCGAAAAGAGGTAGAGAGTACTAGAAGTCTGGGGAAGCTTGTTGTCACTCAGACTTCAGGGTACACCACTGGTTGTTGACGGTGAGCAATCACTGACAGTGAGTTGTGTGATAACTACTAGTGAGCGGAAATAATAATAATAATAATAATAATAATAATAATAATAATAATAATAATAATAATAATAATAATAATAATAATAATTTTAGCCTTCTCAGCAGACCAGAGGGTAAAGGTCGAAGGGACAGAAAAAACGAAGGAATTACATGGAGCTTGCTAGAAAACTGATAATAATATGGAACATGTTGAAAGTCAATATAATACCACTTATTGTAGAAGCACTAGTAACAGTCCCGAAAAACCTGGAAAAACACTAGGAGATATAAAAATGAAGGGACATACCGAGACTATACAACAGACGGCAATGATGAAAACAGACGGAAGAAACACCACATGAAACCAATAGAACTGAAACTGCAATAAATCTAATAAACTGTGCGTCCCCACCCCCAAAGGAATCAGCCTCGGCTAATCCTGCACAAAATAGTTGTAGAGGGTCAAGGAGGATGGTAGGACCGAGGCGGGAGAGCACTAACCAGACCTCCACTGAATGAGTACGATTAGTACTTGGACATTGGGAAGTCGTATTGCCACCAACATCCCATTGAAGATCAATGTCGTTTCTAGCGAGAAATCAATGGTAATCAGCTGTTGCGATAAAGCAAATTCATTCAGTGAGTAATCCCTGATGATGACATGTGTGAGCACTCCTAGTGAGTACAAATAATCATTGTAACAAATAGTAGCACAACAATTCTCCGTGTCTCAGAATTAAAACAAAATAAACTATTAAGTTTATTACATAATATATTTGAAAAATGTGACGAAGGTTCACGTCAAGACAGACGCACACTCTCCATTATGCAAACATGTGAAGCTATTAACAGACGAATAAAAACACGCAAACAAATGTTACTTATGAAATGCGCTTCGCGACTTTTGTAAAAGAAGACAATTCACGCATACACACAAATGGATTGTCCATCTGTTTTTCAAACACACACACGCACACACACACACTTAAACACACAGATAATGTATATATATATATATATATATATATATATATATATATATATATATATATATATATATATACATATATATATATATATAATTATATATTGCCTCCAGCGTAAGAATGAGTTATCGTGCAGTCCAAAGAGACATGTGAAACCCGGACATCGACTTCCGAGTTATTCCCCTGCTGACTTCCGTCTCATTTTCGTCACCGACACCTTTTTTCACGCCATAGTGTCCGGGACTGTCGTCAAGATGTCTGGAAGCGTGGTTGTCGTAATTTTATTGCGGCCCATAACATAAAAAGAAAATGTTAAAGCTATGTTGGCTTGAACTAAATTATTCGATTAAACAACAATTTGTGCATCGAGTAGACATGATTTAGTAAGAGAAAGTTTTATTTCCATTAGTAATACGCTCTTAAAGTTTCCCCCCAGGGTCCCGTTTAAGTAGATGTAAAGTCGCTTCTTATTCTAATAATTGAATTATACTAGTTTACTAAATCGACGAGCAAAAAGAAAACCAGAGGCACCGATATATTTACAAGTAGTCACATCTTTTTAATAAATAAACATTTCATGATATGAAGTAACTAGAAGAATAACAGTTCGTGCAGCACTTTTATGTCACCTTACGAATAGCAATATAAAGATGTAATACTAAGTCTTATGTCTAGAATCCTTACTCAAATTTTGACAAAATCAATTACGGGAGTTTGATTTTAGGCAACGTCTAAAATGTAAGGCTTGAGGAGTTGTGTGAAAACATTAACATCGAGGCAAATTTGAATTTTCAAATAAGCGTTTGTACCTATATACTGTATCCTATAAAACCCGTTCAACACCCTAAAAACAACCCCTGAAATGTTATAAATATTTATTAAATAATTTATAATATCTATTGTTAAATTTTAACAAAATTCGTAGGTATCTGAATTCTCACGAACCTGTTTTTACTCCCTTTGCTTGAAACTAAACTAAACTAAATATAGCCCACATCCAAACCCCTCAATGATCGCTTAATTAGTTTAGGAGTGAATCATGTTTATATAAATACAAAAACATATAAATATACCTAACTTTATAAAGAAAAGACCATCTTTTAGAATTGTTAATAGATTTCGTTTCAGACATGCAGACTAAAATCTATATTTTATTACTAAATGATCACCACTGACAATAGCTACTCGAGGATAAGGGTAAATAAGATTGAATGGTTGTAGTTGAGAGATGGAAAACTTTATGAGGGAATTGGGAAAGATTGATGGGATAAACGAAGAGTAGAGAGTATCAAGCGGTCCTTGGGTTTACTTTCCTCAACCCCGTAACTCTCGTTTCCCTTATTTTGTCATTTAGTACTCACCTTTCATAAGTGATGTTTCTGACAACTGGAAAAAAATTGCTGTTTTCTGGGTCGGAATCTATCCATCACTAATTTTTTATCTTGAAGTAGTATTTTTAATTCCTTACACCAATTGTCTTCATGCTTTGTCTGGAGAGATTTCGATAAAAGAAAGCCCAAATTACAAGTGGGGAGGGTTTATCACATGAATATGTTTCCATTGGATTTGAAGTCGACCATGTTGTAATCATCAAGAGGACAGTCCCGTGGTTATATAAAGAATACTTCGCGAGTGATTGCACTCGCAATTTACCTATACATTTATACTAAGCTAGGCATATAAAATCAGAAAACTGCAAAAGTAAATTAATTAATAAAGGCGGCGTATAATTTTGGAGAGATTGTCTGACTTGCTCTTAAATGTCTCGCTTCCCCGCACCACATGAAAATAGTTAACTTTGAGGAGAACAAATATTTTGCATAACGGGATGACAGTATATATATATATATATATATATATATATATATATATATATATATTAAATTCCCGAAACAGTTTTTTTATATATATATATATATATATTAAATTCCCGAAACAGTTTTTTTATATATATATATATATATATATTAAATTCCCGAAACAGTTTTTCATGGTAAACAACTGATGATCCCTTAAAATAGTGTTAGAAACAAACTAATATAATAACTGTAAAAAATAAATTGACTTACATGAGTGATTTTCCACAGAAAGACTTGGGACTATAAGTTTTTTTTGTTTGTTTTTTAAAAATTTTGTTAAAAATATAGTTTTAATGGTTGAGAAAATTCCGAGACTATATTTATATATATATATATATATATATATATATATATATATATATATATATATATGTATATATGTAGGTATATATGTATATATATATATATATATATATATATATATATATATATGTAGGTATATATGTATATATATATATATATATATATATATATATATATATATATATATATATACATATATATATATATATATATATATATATATATATATATATATATATATGCGTATTACTATTTCATGTATCCACATACAATTTTATAAGGAGATATAATTTTGTATGTATCAAGTTTCAGTATTTACTTCTACAGTGCTCGATACGTATGTAGAGCTAGGTTGTAAGTTATAAAATATATATTTATAGCAATTAAGCTACACAGAGACTCCCGCGTTTCACCTCCGGGGGGAATCTTTAGGCTCGTTTTGCCGAGTGTTTTTATATACACGACTAGCTAGTTAACCAATCAGATTTTTTGTTGGACGTTTCACAAACAACGGTCCGGTTAGTTTTACTTCCTATTTCCTATTTTATTGTTCTGTTTTCTATAAAATTATTACCTCTCATGAAAGAAATTATGCTCGATGACCGAGATATGGCAATTAAATTGATAATTAAGTTATAAGAATAACTATCGAAAAAGTACAAAATCTATTGCGGCTCTAGTCGGCTTTTCAAAGAATTTAATTCTTAAAACTCTCATTCCTTGAAAAGCCATGGTTTTAGGAAGGAAAATACATTTCTTGATTTGACAACCTGAAGACGTATTAGACGTATTTTTGCAATGTGTAGGCTTCTCATTTAATTGTCTGTATATATATATATATATATATATATATATATATATATATAATGTGTAGAAATCAACTGCCCTCACTTCCAGTAATGGTGCGTGTATATTTATTCAAAAACATATAGTTGAATTCTGAATGTATTCATGACTGTTTTACTGTAAGACTATACTACAACAGATTATCGACGAAAGGTTTTGCATTGACTTATGCAGAATGAAAATTACAACATCGGTGAATATTAATATTTTTATATCAGATTTTAAACCAATAATCACAAAAAAGCGGATGTATATATTTAAAAAAAGTTGGAAAACATCGTAGCCAGGACAATAAACAAAGGTCACGATTACTCTAAGTTCTATTCTGGGGATTTCGTAATCAACTCAATTGGAGAGTTTATTTGGAGTATATGTTCGTAGATACCAGCACTTTTAAAAAATAGTTTGTTTAAATGGTCAAACAGATAAATTTCGACCCTGGCACATGAAATTCAGAGCTATTAAAACTGAAAAGCAAGCGACTTAATATTAACAAAAATCTAAAAGATATTACGTTTCTAGAAATCATTTTGATGTGATGAAAAAAAATGTAGCGAAAGGTGTTCTATTTTCAAAACACAAAATTTGATTTTAGAATTTTTTACTTTACCTGCTTTTTACATTTTCCTTTGGATTAAATGGAATAAACTGACTATGAATCGAAGCGGAATCGAAGATAGTCACTTTATAAATGATTATGGTAATTTCGTTTAAACATTAAGATATCTATTCGAAGAATTGAAAAATTAAGTATGAGAGCCGATTATATTTATAACAACTATTTTTACTTACATTTTATTGTATTCAGCTAAACTGCTCGAGCTGCATTTTTCTATAAATTACGTCGCTTCTCTGAAAAGCATCAACACAGGGGAGAATTAAAAGTCTCGCCGACCCTACATTACGTTTAGCTATACGAAAATCTTGGCAGTAACTAAGTTAAATTGAATAGTCCCACACGTCGCGCAATTTAGCTAACCAATCAGCATATTTTTCATGTGTCGCCCGAGCTGACCTTTATATCATCCGCTGTCAATCATCGCTGTGATCTTCATCAATACTACAATTGAAAAAGTATATAAGTTGCTTACATATGCAATAAATGGCTTATAAATACGACTTTCTATTAACTTGAAACAACCAGAGAGTAAAGAAAAGTAAAGAAAAGTAAGTATACGACGAAGTCATACTATGTAGCATTTGGTATATTCGGACTATTGTTCTCATCTTGGGTGTTATTATCACAACGTTTCGACCGATGTAAACGTTGTGATAATAATACCCAAGATGAAAACAGTAGTTCGAATATACCAAATTTTACAAATTATTAACCCTCATCTAAAAAATTGCGAAACGTGAAGACATACTAATTAGCATATGTCAGTGTTTTCAATGGATAAGCGGCTTCAAATACTAACTTTAAAATTAAAATTGCTTGATACGATCGTAGATTTAAGTATCGGGATTTTACTCTTGGAAGCTGTTCAACACGAATTGATATTTTAAATATTCGCTCATTTAATCTGCGCGTTTAGCGATGAAAATTTAATTTCAAGCTTAAGGCAAAAGATGATGCTACTTCATACTTAAGCGGGAAACACCGACAGAACTTTCTATTTAAAACGTTAGCGTGATAAATCAAAAAAGATGTTATTTCGAAATTACGCCTGGCAGATAAAAGAAAAGTATATTTCAATTTTAAGCGAGACCAAGAAAATGCTATTTGAAATGTAAACAAACAAATTTAAACGAATAATTTAAATTAAAAAATATAAACAAACAGTTAAACTAAAACAAATCAATTAAATGTAATTCAATAGATATATTAAATACAAAGAGTAAATAATGTTCAATTTACTAAGTGTTTGAATAAAAAATCCGGCTTTACTCAAATTGTTACAAGTAATATTAGGTGGAAAGAAAGTAATGTTGTTTTTATCCAACACATTTATTTCATCTGAAACATTCATATTAGGGCATGTTTAATCGTTACAATAATTTTTCTCATTTCTATGATTTCTGTCTAACGATCAACTAGCTTCTTGATACCTTCTTCAAAAAAGTTCTCTGACTTTTTAGAAAAAAAACAAATTTAGGGCATTTTTGAGTTGGTCGTCATTTTCATTAGTTTTATTGTATAAGTGATGCTACAACGACCGGAAAAATACTAATCAGATGGAGCAATGTCAGGTGAATAAGGCGGATGAAGCAAAACCTCTCAATTTAAACCTATGACCTTTTCTCGGGATAGTTTGGCTGAGTGAGGTTTCGCGTTATCATGTTGAAGCACTACACCCTTCCTATTGAGTAATGCTGATTGCAATTCTTAGATCAACCAACTGCGAACAATATTTTACTGCTGTGATTGTTTGATACGACTCTAGTAATTCATAATTAATCAGTTCTTTCATGTCCCACCATAAAGTGAGCATAACCTTCTTTGGGTGTATTCCTTGTTTTTGAACGTGCTGTGAACTTTGGTCTCGGTTTATCCATTGTCTTTTGCGTTGAGTATTCTTGTTAATAACCCATATTTCATCTCCAGTCACAATTCTTTGCAAATATGGTTCTCGATGATTCCTGGAAAGCAAATATGTACAAACAGTCAATCTTTGATTTCGTTGAGCGTCGGTCAAATCGTGGGGAACACAGAGTCCAAATTTTGAAACTTTTTCTAACTCGTGAAAGCATGAAATAATTGTGGTGTGGGTTATATTGAATTTTTGAGCTAATTCTCTGCTGAATTGGCGTCCACAGCGTATTTAATGGCGTCTTTATCAATTGATTTTAGCCTTCCCGAACGTCACCGATCTGACAGGTTAAAGTCTCCAGAAGGAAACTGTGTAAACCACCGTTGACATTTTCCATCATTCAGAACATATATCCCATAGACAGTTCCAATATTCCTTGTAGATTCTGCAGCTGAGTTTCCTTTTTTGAATTCATAGAGCATATCAAGGCTCACATGCTCCTCACTAATATCCATTTTTTGACGGCTGACGCCGTTAAAGTGAATATTTTCTAACTACTTACTATATCTGAAAGGCAAACCAAAATATTAAGACACCAATTACCCCAAAATCTAGAACTGTGTACAACTAAGGAGGGTGCAAAGTGATGAAGTAAAAAATACGACATTACTTTTTTTTCCACCCTGATATAATAATTTTTAGCTTACAAAAATACATATTCAAAAGCATTATAAAAGCTTGCGACAAGCATATTTTCTACATTCCCAATGATGTGACACTCGTAATAAGATGAAACAGATTGTATGGTTTTCATTTTCAAATACTGCCTTTTGTTTATTTATGTACAATTTTTGTGTAAATTCAAAGTATAGACGTTTTTATTGTTTTCTATTAGACTGGATTTTCAAATCAATTGTGTCTGTTTCGTATTCTATTTCGGCTACTTTATCGCATTTACTTATGCGATTTGCCGTTTCGTTTCTTTGCCCATAGAGTTTACATTTACGGTTTACCTGACTTTTGTCTACTTCAGCGTTGGTATAGTTCGTTCTGATCGCATTGTTTTGTGCGGCTATTATACACGATTCCGTTTCTCTGTCCAAGTCTTCTTTTCTAACTTATTACTCGTTCATGTATCTGCTCTGATTCTCTTTTTCCCTTTATCGCCTTTTAGTTTCCAGTTCGCAGTTTTATGTATTGTTCATTTTCGCGGTGCATCTTGCAGCAATAATCAGCCTTTATGTATATTGGGTTATGTCAATTCATAGTTCCTTGTTGTGCCATGCATACTGTCTTCTATACTTATAATTATCTTCTTTTACACAGAGTCGGTCATTATTAACTTTCGTGTGCAAGGCATTGTACGTGGTCATTAGCTTGCTAGTTCTTTGGTTCAGGTGCCTCAATTTTTCATTTGTTTAGTGTATGAATGATCCAGAATATAAGCGATATTATCAAGTTATGAATTACTTTTATTAGGGTTCTACTATATAATTTGGTTTCGAAGAGTTTTTATCTTTCTCCTGTATTTGGATCAATTTTTCTCTTTCATCTCTATCTATGTAATTGCGTTTTCTTCCAGAACTGACAGATATTTACAGGCATCACGTTCGCTAAGTGCTCTCATCTAATCTACATTGAGTAGTTCGGTGCTCTCTGCTGTCTCGCGTTTTCTAATTTTCATCTTTCGTTGGACACCCTTTTCCATTTGTGATTCCATTTGAATACCATAAGTGAAGATTCTGTTTGTATTTCCCAACCTTTTTAAAATGTATATTTGCTTTGTGTCTAATAGTTCCAGATCGTACATATACATGAGATCGTTTATTCTTTCTTGTTTATCTGTGACCCTATATTTGAATTGCATATCCTTTGTATGTAGTTCAGTGGCATCAAATCTTTGATATACAGTAGTGGTGATAGAGTGTCACCCTGGAAAATACCGCTGTATGGTCATCGCTGTCAAGTGTTGTCCTCCAGCTATCACTTCCAGTCTTTCTATTTCCTTTTCCTTTCAAAATAAGAGTGGTTATTATCGTGACTATTGTGTACATCCATTTTTGTTGTCAATCAATTCCATGGTTTTACTGTGTTTTACTTACTTTGTGATCTATTGATCTCATGACATGCCCTTCTCTTGTAGCTTTCCGGCATCTTGTCCGTTTCGCTAGAATTAATCTGGTTATTCTTTCCTCTACTTTTCAGATATATTTTGGTCCCCTCATTGTGTTCTGCTCCCTTTAACTGTATTCACAGTTTTACATTATGTTTGTAGTTTGTTGATCTCGGTTTCCAACCTGGTTTCCTTTCCGGCCTGTGTTGGTTAATTCTTTTAATGGAGATTTGCTTCTATCTTTAGTCACGTGATTACTAATTTAGTTCCAAGAAAAATTATGTTGTTTAGGTCTGTAATCGTACCTGTTTACCTTTTCTGTTTCTGGTTTCATGTTTTTCAATTATTCGTGCCTTACAGATGGGTGTTTTGTTTTTGCTCGTTGATAACTTTTTATGTTTTTAAAGTTTGCTGCTTCTTCCCCTGTGACCTTGTAGTCATTACTTTTTGCACTTGGAAGTTGATGTTGCACTTCTGCATGTGGGTTTTTACTGGGTGCCTTCTGGTGTTCTGTAGCATCGCGTATCTTTTCTTGATTTTTATTAAACACAGCACGAGAACCATCCTCTTGTGGCTTACTTGATCTGCAAACGCCTCTTTCTTTGTTTTGTAGGGAGTACACATGCTTCATAGATGATTATTATTAAGTAAAAGTAGTAGTAGTAGTAGTAGTGGTAAAAGTAGTAGTCATAGTAGTAGTATAATTAGGAAAATGAGAAATAGTAGTAGTAGTAGTAGTAGTAGTAGTAGTAGTAGTAGTATGAAGTTCTCACATAAAAACGATATCTTCTAGGAATTACTTCTCCCAATAATGTAGAATAGACTTTGTCTTTTAGATTTGTTTTCCTGGACCTGGACACGAAAGCGAAGAAAATGAATAATGTAAGAACAATATTTTTGATCTCATTTTAACTCGGACACTTTTCTTTTATCAAAAGTTTATTTCTATTTTTTTGAGATTATGAAAAGAAATATTTGATTTTACTACTATATTAATTAAAAATACAATATCAGTGGTTTTGTGTTCAATAAATTCATAAAAAACTGTTGTTTGTTTACAAATGCTCATCTTACATATTGTGGACCACAGAATTTATCCAATAATTACGGTTGAATTAAATATCATCTATTAAAGAATATAAACACTTCTTATGTGATTATATTCTCACAGTAAAATTATTCCTCCTAAATGCATTTTTATTTTTCGAATTAATCGGTTCCTTTAGGGAGTGAGAATATATTAACTATACGTTCATTCCTATAAGTGTCGTTGAAATTTGTGATAACGCACGATAAATGCATCTTTTTGTGAAAGTAAATGTTTTGAATTACTTAGACATGTATGTAAAGCAGAATGGGTATTTATCTACCTCCCACAAAGAAAAATGTGACACAAGGTCGGAAAGTGGAATTTGAAAAGTCAGCACCCTAGAGGAGGAGCACTTGTGACCCTCACAAAATGCCTGGGCAGCCCCGTCGGCATTCCCCGGTAGGTGCGCCTCACGTAGTAAGCAATAAACTTACTCCTCCCCAAAGAGGGGAGGCAAAGCTTAGGAGGGTGGACCTCCTAGAACTACACAGTACAGCCCCATAGACAGGCTTACACCAAGCCCCGAAGCCCAAGACAATACTAGTACATGGGGTGCAGTAACAATCGGAACAGATACTATACTTTGATCTTGGCCAAAAGGCTAAGAAAGTGTTTATTCAACACCTACCCACAATAGGAGTATGTGACACAAGGTCGGAAAGTGGGATTTGAAAAGCCAGCGCCTGAGAAGGTGAGCACTCTGGGCATTAAAAATTGCCTAGGCAGCCCCGTCGGCATTTCCCGGTAGGGGCGCCTCACGCAGTAAGCAATAAACTTACTTCTCCCCAAAGAGGCCAAGAAAGTGTCGTCAGCAAGAGTCAAAATCTGCCGTTTATGTAACTCGCCGACCATAAATTTGATGTTTATACTGACATTAAAACCTTGTGACGTAATTTGTTTTTTCAATGGCGTCACAACAGAATGTTTTATTTTGTTGACTGTAACTTTAGGAATTGTCCATTTGCGATGTTGGAAATGAAAATAATCAGAGAAAAAATGTATGCTTTAAACAAACAAAGTTATATTTTTCCGCTAATTTTCTTAGTGACCTCAACTTTTAACGGAGTTATGGCGTGTACTTCGTTAGGAGAAAACTATTGAGATCGAACGTGACGTCATAGACTTTGGTATAAGCAATGGATGCCGAAGAGCCAGGCAGTCAGTAATGATGATAATTGTTTTTAAAGTATTAGAAAACTTAATGAATTGGATTTAAAAAAAAGAAAACAAAGGGCACAAGATCTGATTTATACTGAAACTGAACTTTATTCAATTTTAATGAAAAAAAAGAATTTCTTCGAAATAAATAATTAAGGAATGTGTTGCAGCGTTAAAGTAAATACACATTTTAAAAACTATAGGAAAAACTAGCTAGTATTTTGTTTTTCATTTACGATTATTCTATCAAGACATATTTATCTTACATCTTGAATTTTTGTATAAATAAGTTTTTCTTTAAAATTTTTACTTTCAAATCAATATCTTACATTCATTTTCAAAACGACATGACCAAAACCATCAGTATACTTTTTTAAATCAAAAACATTTTCTAGATCAAAAGAGAAATAATTTTAGACGGAAATGACCATCATCATGTGGCTGAATTCAGCGTGTGTCAGTGCTTTTCTAAGCGGCTTGTTATCGCAACAACCACTGTTACGTCAGCAGATAAACACAACTTCATGAACAGGCCTGCTCTTTACGAAGGCCACGATTATGGTATCCTTACTTATGAACTAGATACATTCACATTCTACGGTATTTATTTTTACGTATATGCCAAATAAACATGGCCTATCCCTTATCTGGAAGACTTATCAATGTTAAAAAGAAAACCCGAGGATTTCAAAACCCCAATCGATACATTCTATGTATTGTAGAACTGTTGATATCTGAAAAGCGGAAAAATCGTGGTTCCGTGTGTATGAGCCATCTTTCAACCAATGAAGACAAGGCTGATTTTATGGTCCATGGCTATAAAGAGAAGACGTTTTAGTTCGCCCAAATTCAGCGGAAGATTTAAACACTACGAACAACAGGAAGTGTATTTACGACATACTTAACATTGCGCGTTGCATCTCTTCAGTAGTAAAGTTTACTTTTCGATATTGGCAAAGCTTTACAATGTATTTATTCCCAGTTTACTACCAGCGTATGACAATTAAAACAGACTGACAATTTACATTATATATATATATATATATATATATATATATATATATATATATATATATATATATATATATATACTTGTATAATAATATTTGTATATATATATATATATATATATATATATATATGTATATATACATAACTGTATATATATGATATAAATTGCCAGTCTGATATATATATATATATATATATATATATATATATATATATATATATATATATATATATATTGTACGTATTTAGGCAGCATTTTCTCATTTATGCAAACATAGTTAGACATAACAGTATTCATCTGTTTAATTATACGTTGTTTATTTTTTCAATTTTTCTGATGGTATTTTTTGTATTAAAATCAAAATAATCAATACATGTCCCATAGGTTTCTACGAAATTTTTCGATCTTTTGTCGAATTATCCTAAGGTGTCAAAAGCAAATGAACAAAAAAGCTGGAGAAAGGAGAGAATTTTTAAAAAGACAGCGGAGAATCGAGCCTGGAGAAACTTTATCTAAGATCTTATCTCATCGTTCCTTTGATCGCTATCTGTCTGTGGAGGTGAATTATCGCGCTGGAATACAAAGTTGGCGCAACAGTTTTGAGAAGGGTTATTTGATTAGTCTGTTTACGTTGCCTGTTTCTCTGCTAGTTGCTGCAGAAGAAATATCGAGACTGCAGATTTCTGGGGCGCAATCGTTTGTAATCGATTTTAAGTCATCTAATCCTGTCTCATTGCTTCAAGCAACACACTCAGAGCCTTTGCTCTTTGCGCCCACATTTATTTTATATGACGTAATTTCACTTGGCTTGTGTTCTCACAGGGGGAAATGCCTCACAAAAAGCCAGTTACCTGCCCCTGTCTGGCCTTTATTTACTCTTCGAATTTTTCCCATGCGCATTTAAATTATCAAATATCTACTAGCAGACATACACTTACTATTTAACAAAAAAGGCTTATTCTAAATGTTTCATCTATAAAAAAATGATAGTTGTAGACAAACAAAATAAAAAAATAGAATGATAAAAATAAAAATATTATAACAGCAGCTTCCACTACTACGTCTCACCTCAACGTCCGCCACTACGTAAACACATAATAGGCAAGCTTCACACCCCGAAAACATTTACTTTCGTCGGCTATGAAAGGGCACTCAATATTAAATTATTTATATTTTCATTCTCTAATTTACGCCAAAAAGGACTAGCTCCGAAAAATAAGTTTAGCGAATGAAATCACTTTTTTTTATTTATTATTTATAATCAGCCAATCAGAATCACGGTCACAAAATAAAAAAAAACGATGGAAACCTCTTGCGCAGATGACGGAATAAATGTAAACATTGAACAAACGCATAGTTATTTGTTGATGTTTCTATCGAAAAAAGACACAATTGTATCATTTTTGGTGAAAAGATTCACTCGTTTCTTAAAATATGTGAATGAATGGAAGAATTTGGTAGGATCACAAACAATAATCGCGAAAAATACGCAGCACATCGGACGTCTTATGTTGCTTAACAACTATGTCAATCAAGGCCGTATGATCCCCAGTAAATATCTATTTAGAGAATCGAACATAACTATTTTAAATGAATTTGCTAATATTTGATTATTTGGTATCATTCCATTCCTACACTCAATGCTATAATTAGCTTTGACGACGAAAGTAAACGTTTTCGGGGTGAGAAGCTTGCCTATTATGTGTTTACGTAGTGGCGGTTTTTGAGGTGAAAAAAAGGAAAGTTAGATTCTAGATTAAAGGTGGTTACACATAAACAGACTGAAAGTCTTGATGGTAAAAATAAAAGAAATAAACAAAAATAAATATTTTAGATTTTAAAATGAGAAATCAGTTAAAAATAAAAGTTTAAAGTAAAATGATACCCCACTTCCGGATCAGAGTCCGTTTTTAAGGACATGTAAACATATTTTTATAATCTTGGCCATTTTCTGAATTTCTTAGAAATCAAGAGTGTTTGAAGAGGTCTGCTAAGAATATACATACTTAAATATTTTTTTACCGGTAATTTATTCTCGCTGTTTACATGGGTATGTTTCTGAGGTAAAGGGATTACTGAAAATAAAGATTAAATTGTCCATGCCTCTATCCCCCCTAACAATAATTGGCTAACATGTCCTTAGAACGCTATCTGGTGTGATTATTTAGTGTTAAATTTAAATGTGAAAGTAATTCCTTACTCTAAAATATTGTTGTTTCTTTTTGTTGTGTTTTTTGTTTTAATTTTTACCGTAAACCATTTCAGGCTATTTACATATAATTGCCTACAAATGTGGAATCTCACATTTTTTGGAGGGAGGGGGGCAGGTTTATGTCTACAGTTTTATCAAAGTATAAAAAATTACAATAACCATAAAATAGAACAATATCAATGAATAGTAAAAAATAAAAAAATTTTAAAAAAAGTAAGTGATCATTTTATGTTGATTTTATTCAAAACTGATCCTTCATTCTAAATTCTAAAATAATTGGAGTTTTGTTTCAGACTGTTTACATTTAATTGCCTGAAAAAAGTAAAATCTTATTTTTGTTGAGTGAATTAGCATGTATGGCTATAATTATAGTGGTTATTTGTCAAAGTAGCATTTGGTGGAGTTTCGGAATAGAGGTTGCATCGTTTGTTTGGTGATTAAACAACTGTAGATTATTGTTTATTATTATGTTTCGTTACATTCAGAGCACAGTTATTTAAAATCAAATTGATGCAAGTATAATTCAACAATATTTTTTTCTGTTTAATTTGTGGAATTAGTAACTATTGGAATTTATTTTACGTTCATAAGAATGAAAACCTCCCACCGTCTGGAGTTGTGGTCGTGAATTGGAGTAGCGATCCTAAATTTGGTTTTGACTTATGGTACAGGGTAATGGTCGAGATCCTAACTATGCCTAATGGCTATCAAATTATTTGGATTAAAAAATTAGCTTCAACTTTACTTAGACATCATCATCATCATCATCATCATCATCATCATCATCATCATCATCATCATCATCATCATCATCATCATTTGTATGCCCGTTTTGCATACTGACATGTGTTGGACATCGTTTTGAAATTGACTTCACAACTAACTTATCTCTGATCTTTCTGTAGTTGGAAATGTGTAATTTTCCCTTCATTGATCCAGAGATATATAAGCAATGTCTGGAAGGTGCTTTCACTGTCCAATGGAATCATCATACCTTTGCCACAATTTCTTGTGACCAACCGATGGAGCAAACTTCTCACTGCGACTCTAAATTAAAAAGTTGACTTGAGAAGTTTCAGCACCGGCAAGGGTGCAGTCGACAGGTCGATATGGCCCCATCATGCTAGAGAATCCATCATCCGTGAATGTGAAACTCGATCAGATCTCTTACCAAGTCATATGAAACGTGACAAAGATGATGTTGAGAAGATTATTGACACAGTAAATTATATGATGAACCCATTTGACTATGAACAAGATGAGTTGATTTATATTGTTGTTGCAACTAAATTTGTTCAAACCGATCGTCAGTAGCAAATGCGAGAGGTCAGTCCGAGTTAAAAGTTTTGTGGAAAGCGTCTACAGACATAGAAAAGTGAACTGTTTTGCTAACATAAAAATGCATCTGACAAAATTCATCAGTATGTCGAAGATATTCAGACATAATGTACATAGAAAAGACATGACTTTGAAAGTAAACAGAATACTCCCAGCAATATTGATTGTGATCGGCAAATATAGAAAAATAAACTTGAGCAACAGTCTTATTTATTCGGTTCGTTGCCACTGTCATTTGCAGATTCTCAAGGATTCCAAGTCGAGACCAACCAGGTTAACCTACTACATGCACTTGAAAGTCTACAAAAAAATCCAATCCAAGACTCCAATTATAGCTGGCATATATGTAGTGGATGGCATAGCATTGCTACATCGACATAATGTCAACAGTCTACATAGAGAGAGTACATTTATCAACGTCTCTCTTGTAATCTTTAAGCATCGTGTAAATTGAGGAAAACACTATTGCTCACAAGAAATTCACGTACCAACAGATTTCTATCAAGAATCCTGAACGGACCAAAAAAGTAGCTAGTGCTTCTCAGGTGATACGAATCCATGGAAAATTCCTTCTCCAGCAGAGGAATAAGTTTCTCCCAGTTGGAGAGAACAAGGGGTCGCTGGTAAAATACCGTTTCAAGGCATGGTCCAATGTTTCAACATCATCATTAAAAGGGGTAAAGGTGTTCTTTGAACGCAATAGCAAATGCTATTCATTCTCACTTGAGAAGAATGCAATTGATAAGGTCACCACAGTAGAAGAGACACACCTTTGCTCTTCACGTGACGAAGCAGATACACACATATTTTTGCATGCATCATGCATTTGACATTACAATTGTAAGCAGAGATACTGATAGGTTCATCAATGGAATCGCCTTGCAACCTCTTATTCTGTGCGCTTATATATTCATACAAGAAAAACACCAAATTAAGGATCACGATAGAATATTGCATTGGATATTTTATCACCCAAGCATTGATCAGCCTACATTGCTTCACTGGATATGATAGTGGTAGGGGTTTCTATGGAAAAGGAAAAACGCTCTTAACTTCCTTCTTAAAAAGGAGTTTTGTCATGCATTCAGAAAAAGGAGTTTTTGTCATGCATTCAGAAATCGTGGTGAGCAATGTTGGATGTACAATCAGATACAGCTGCAACTCTTGAAGTGTTTGTTTGTATGTTGTATGGGTACTTATACCCAAACACTAATTTGTTTTTCTTTATAAAGTCAAATGCATATGTGCATATGTGTGTTTTGTTTTATATAATTGAATACAACCACTGAGCAAAATTGGATTAATTACTTTTGAAGACTTTTTTGCACATTGTATACTCATAACATGATGGTTTTTTTGGCTTCTTGTTTCTTTGAGGGAGGCGAATCTTCCCAGAATAAAATTCCATCTGGCCAGCAGGTCGAAAAAATTGTGCATGGTTGACCATACAATAAGCAATGCACAACATAAAGAATTAGATAGAAAGAAATATGATCAACGGTTGGAAAAATGTGTTCATGTTATATACCGGATTTGTATGGCATTGTGGTGTGAAAAAAGAGAATCTACTAAACAGACAACAGATGGCGATGGAAAACCTAAGAAATAAGGTGGCTCTGGACAAAAAAATATCACATGGTGATATAATAGAAAGTGTCAACTGTATAACTATATCTGTGAAAGGAAAACATTTTTTGTTATTTATTTCAAATTATCTATTAATTATCTCCCTTAAACTATTTGGATAATTTAAGAATGTTCTTAATTTAAGTATTTATTTATATTTATTTTATTTATTTACTTTGCTATTTATGTTATTTATTTTAATTTATTTATTTATGAAAAACACTTTTCTCTTTGATATATGAGAACGTTCTCATACAACAAATACGTAAGATGCTCAGCCGTTAAAAACAAAAACAAAAACAGACCAACGCTAGATCATCAAACGACACGTGAGACGACAAGCCGTGAAAAGTCAGTTGTTTTGATTTCATTGAACAGTTAGATTGAACTTATATTCAGATAATGGGCCTCACATCAGTGAGGGGGGGGGCGATACGCAAAAAAGCAGTCGGGAGAAAGCCCTGAAACAGTGCGTATTCTCTCCTCATGACCGGGCATTGTTTGGAGGCTGAAATGAAGTATTCTATGAGTAAAACAGCCGTGGATACATACACATACCTATATATATACATATATATATATATATATATATATATATATATGTATATATATATATACATACACATACATACATATATATATATATATATATATATATATATATATATATATATATATATATATATATATATATATACTAGCATACAAGGTAAGCTGTTACTTCAAAACAACAATATATTCTGTTATCAGCTTGTTTCAGAACGAGTTTCTGCTACTGTTTCGGTAGCTAGTCTCATTATATATATAACATATAAATATAGCAGACCATTTTTGGGGATCCTGCTAAAATATTTTAATTCTCCATGAATATTTATTTTCACTAAGAATTAAATATACACCAAGTAAACAGAAACAATTCAGCACACATATACTTGAAAAATGCTTGGGCATATATCACTATGTTATGGGCTTTAAGTTGTCGTGTCTGACACATACAAATGCATGACTTACCCTGTTAGGTACCTGGTATCTCTTTTCAAATAGTCTCCAGGAATTTACATACGTGTGTCTGTACACTTGAGAAACACTTATGTAAATAAAATGGCAAAGTTTTTTTTGCCTCTACTATTTTTATAATTGTTGTGGTTGCAAATTTGAACAATAATAAGTGAGGAATACAATGAAGATGCAAACAACAAGGAGAATGCAATAATAAGTGTATTAAATAAAAGGTATAGTTACAGTATGTACAAATGAAGGTGTCGAGTCAGAGAGTCTTGATCGGAGGACATGTACGCTCTTCGGCGTCACTTCCGGTGGCATTTAGGTAACACACGCTAAGGCCAACCTAGGCTTGCCATTTATAGTGTAACGTTATTCGTATATGCAAATGAGTGGTTGCCACCACAACAACCCCCTCTCAAGATTTGAAGTCACACAGATTTCAATATCTTTTTCTTTTTGGGTTTACCATCAATGGTTCATTAAATTTTCTTTTCCTACCTGATCTTCGGGGTTCAGGTGTATATTGAGGCGGTTCCAAATTAAAGGATTCGTATATGACATCTATGGTTTCCTCCTCTTCGACTGTTGTCGTATAATCATCATCTTGGATATGACGTTTTTTAATCTGATTTAGGTGCCTTTTATGTATACTCTGTGGACCTTTAATCATATATGTACAATCACCAATGCGTTTATCCACTACTCCACATTCCCAGTAAGATGTGTTATTCTTGTAGCACTTAAAATATACTCGATCTCCCGAGTTATATTTCTTTCTTCTCGTGTGTGTAGTGTTTCGGATAATTGCCTGTCTTGGCAACAGTTTATCAAACGCTGATTTTACCTTTCTGGCAAACATTAGATCAGCTGGTGATATGTTTGATGGTGTACTAGGATGTGGTGTGATCCTATAAACTTGCAAGAATTGTTGCAAAGCTTTTTCTTTAAGTATACGGTGGGGGCTGCCCACTCGCTGTGTTCTATTTTTGATAGAATTCCTGTCTGTTCCAATCTATCTAATTCTTTATTAATCTTTTCCAACCCAGCGAACGGAACGTTTCGCTTTTTTCTAAAAATTGGGCTGGCGTTTTCTTTAAGTTCAAACGAGGCCTTGAATTTATTACAGCGACCTAAGTTAGTCGTGAATGCTTCAGGAAATAATTCTTTTAAATCGTCTTTTATATTTACTGTTGTTGGAGAAGAACATTCTATTTTTTTACAGAATGTATTGATTGGCTTATCCCATAGTCCAAATTTCTCAATTAAATCTATTCCAAACAGATTTTCACTATTTTTCAGTACGAATATTTTTAATTTCTTCGTAATCCCTTTTAATTTTATCGGAAGGACAACTTCTTCAAATTTTATACCACCACCAGTTACCGTCCGGGCTGATTTACTCGTTTTCATCATGGTTGTTTTTTTACCCAACTTTTTCCATGTATTCAGGTTTATAATAGAAATATCGGAGCCGGAGTCGAGTTGTAACTTTATTGGTGTTTTAAATATTTCCACTTTACGTATTTTCGCCGATCTTTGTCTAATTTTGTATTTGATTTTGTTTGCTGTACTCTCTTTCTGGTGTAATCTTTATATCTGCAGCAATCGCTTTTGTGTCCCACCTTCTTACAAATGTAGCATTTTTTCTTTTTATAAGGACAATCTGATTCCCAATGCTTTTCTGCACATCTCTTACAGTTATATCTAGGAAGAGGCTTGTTATATTCTGTCCTATATTTATGGTTATTAGGATTATAATATCCCGTTCCATTTCGATTGCTTTTCTTCGTAAAGTTCTTGGTTGGTGTGTATGGTTTTCTAACTTTTTTTACATATGCCACTCCGGATTCTTCTATATTTTTTAAATCCTTTTTTAGTGTAATGGCCCTTTCACAGTCCTCTGCTAGTTTCTGGAGGGTTAAATCTTGCTCAGATTCCAGCTTAGACAACACTCGTCTGCGTATTTCTGCATTTTTCGTAGAAACTAACCCTTGTGCGAAGATTATACATTTAAAATCTTCTACCGTTAGTTCCGCAAGCTTACAATTATCGCAGTTTTTATTGACAACTGATGCGTATGTCAAATAATCTTGGTTGTCCATCTTTCTTAGATTCATGCACAACCATCTTTTATGAAAAAGAGATATATTTGGATTAAATAATTCTTTTAGTAATTTTACAGCTTCCATGAACTCTAATTCCGCAGTTTTTTTAGGTAATATGTAATCTATGAATTTGCTGTGTTCTGATGTACCCAATTTCCTGAGTAAGAGGCTCACTTTCTGGATATTTGGCCAATTTTTGCAGTCCAGTTGAAAAACATCCTCGTATCTTGTATAGTATGCTTCAAAAGTCTTTTCTTCCTCCGGCACATAATTAAATGTGTCCATACTATTAAAGATAGTTGTATGGGAGAAATTAACACTGTCGACATTTTCTCGGTTACTCTTTAGTAGTTCCAGTGTTTTAGCAAAACGTTCATTTTGTCTTTCCTCGCGGTCAGCTTGTGCCTGTTAAAATTGCATGAACATTTTTGATAAGTCTTCCATTTTTTTTTTTTCTCTCGTGACGTTTTACTGTACTATCCGTTATCCAGTGACAACTTTAAAAAAAAATCCTTTCCTTGAGCTTTAATTTCTAGCTATAGTATTTCCTTTTAGTACCGCCGCCAAACAAATTATTAATTAAAAGATTCCTTTAGTTGTTGTTTTGCTAACGGGGAGCAGTAATTAGAATCCACTGGTGAACTTTTTTTTTTCGTAGGTTACTTCCTTGCTTTTCGTAATACGTGTCTGACCTGTCGTTTTGCGACAGAACAAAATCCGCTTTTCGTTTGCAAGTTGGTCCTTTAGTAATACAAAACAGATTTGTCGTTTAGCGACAAAACAAAAATTCACTTTTACATTCGTTTGCAAGTCGGATTCTCAGAAAACGGCGTAAATTATCGCTTTTGCCACGTTCGAGTTTGTTTTTTTTCACTCAAGTTGAAATTTTTCTTTAGCGTAAAATCCGTTTGCTCGTCAACACTTTGCACTGTACTTTTTTTTTTTAATAGTTCTTCGTCAAACTGTTATATTTGACGCTTCATATCTCGTCGCCAACTGTTGTGGTTGCAAGGTTGAACAATAATTAGTGAGGAATACAATGAAGACGCAAACAACAAGGAGAATGCAATAATAAGTGTATTAAAGAAAAGGTATAGTTACAGTATGTACAAATGAAGGCGTCATATCCGGTGGCATTTAGGTAACACACGCTAAGGCCAACCTAGGCTTGCCATTTATAGTGTAACGTTATTCGTATATGCAAATGAGTGGTTGCCACCACAACAATAATAATGAATGCTACTCCAGTAATAGAATAAAAAACTACAAAATAATAACAATAATAAGAAAGATTAGACGGAAATAAAAAAAATAAAATTGAAATAAAGCTTATGAATTTCCTACTAAATTACAGCAGAATAGATGTAGTGGTTATTTCAACTCGTAATGAATAGAAAAAAGGTTGAATGGTGCGTACGTGGTACAAAAAGTATAGACGAAAATGAAGGCTCAAACAGTGGTGATGTGTAAAAATTATATCACAAAAGTAGTAAAAATGCATCACTTGTGAAGGTATTTGCAAATAAGTAAAAACTAAAAAGTGAATTTTCTTGGAGAATAACAAAAGCCCAAAACTGACAAGTATTTTAGCATGTATTTTGTGTAATTAGAACAGGATAATAGACACACACAAAGCTTGAGTATATATATATATATATATATATATATATATATATATATATATATATATATATATATATATATATATATATATATATATGTATATATATACATATATATAATATTTATGAATAAATATTCATTATTTATTATACTACTTACAGACATCGATGTTTCATGCTAACGCAATCTTCAGTGCAGGAAGTTAATTCTAACGGTCGGCGGGCCCGAACTCCGATCACTAATCGCCACTGATTCGTAGGGAATAAGCTAATAATTTAAGAGGAATTTAACTTTGTAAATAGCGAGTCGGCGGCTAATTTTACACGAGCAGTGAAAGTGATAAAAAAACTGTGTTTGGATCTTGCATATATATATATATATATATATATATATATATATATATATATATATATATATATATATATATATATATATATAAAGTAAGGAAGTTAACATCTTTGAAGCACGGATTAGAATGTATTAAATAGTTTTGAAAATAAAAAATCGTGCAATATTTTTATAAATGAAAAATTCATTTATTTTAATTTTTATCGCGACTTTTCGTTGTAAAATACAACCTTGTCAAGCGAGACTGTATTATATTCTTTTTCCTTTTCTTCCTCATT
>OY744518.1:37337707-37340207 GCA_963556195.1 Sepiola atlantica
CGAAATCGGAAGAGAGCCGATCCAATACAGCAGAACTTGCACACACAATTGACACAACGTCCATTAATATAGTGCTTTATAACAATAAACAACAGAGCATAGAAGTTATCGATTTAGAAAAAAATACTGTGGTGTTAAAACTATCAATATGTTGTACAATTATTGAAATGTGCCTGAACTATGAGAATCAACATACTTTTATATAATTTTAAGAGAGTTGTAATTATATTAGAGTATTTTATCAATCACACTATGCTATGAGTTACATCATATATCAGGTTGGAAAAAAGTAATGTATTTTTTACTTCATTACTTTGCAGCTTCCTAAGTCGTTGACAGTTCTTGAATTTTGGGGTAATTGGTGTCTGAATATCTTGCATTGATATTCAGATATAGTAATTAGTTGGAAAATATTAAGTTGACCAGTCTCATCCGTCAAAAAATGGATATTAGTGAGCAGCATCTGAGATATTGCATGCTCTATAAATTCAAAAATGGAAACTAGCAGAAGCTACAAGGAATGTTGGAACTGTCTATGGGATAAATGTTCTGAATGATCGAAAACGTCAATGGTGGTTTGCAACATTTTCCTCTGGAGACTTTTACCTGTCTGATCGGCGACGTTCGAGAAGGCCAAAGTCAATTGATAAAGACACCATTAAAGACGCTATGGAGACCAACCCAAAGTTAACCAGCAGTAATTAGCTCAATAATTCAATACAACCCACACCACCATTATTTCATGGTTTCACGATTTAGGAAAAGTTTCAAAACTTGGACTCGGAGTTCCCCACGATTTGACCGACGCTCACTGAAATCAAAGATTGACTGTTTGCACATCTTTGCCTTCCAGGAATCATCGAGAACCATATTCGCAAAGAATTGTGACTGGAGATGAAAAATGTTTTTTACAAGAATACACAACGCAAAAGACAATGGTTAGACCAAAACCAAAGTCCATAGCCTGTTTCAAAAATAGGACTACACCCAAAGAAAGTTATGCTCTCTTTATAGCGGGACATGAGAGGACTGATGTATTATTAGTTACTAGAGCCTAATCAAACAATCACAACAGTAAAATATTGTTCGCAGTTGGATGATCTACGCATTGCTCTATAAAAAAAACAACCATCATTACTCAATAGGAAGGGTGTAGTGCTTCAGCATGATAACGCGAAACCTCACACAACAAAACTAACTTAGGAAAAAGTCATGAGTTTTAATTGGGAAGTTTTGCCTCATCCAGTGTATTCACCTGCCATTACTCCATCCGACTACCATCATTTCCGGTTGTTGCAACATCACTTAAACAATAACATTTGTGAAAATGACCGCCAACTCAAAAATCACCTAATATTGTTTTTCTCTAATCAATCAGATAAATTCTTTGAAGAAAGCATCAAGAAGCTAGTTGATCGTTGGACAGAAGTCATAGTAAATGAGGGAAATTATTGTAAACATGTCCTAATGTAAATGTTTCAGATGAAATAAATGTGTTGGACAAAAACGACATTACTTTCTTTCCAACATGATATATACATAACACCAGTAACTGTATACTGTCATAGAGATACACAACCACACTTATATATAAAACAATTTATTTATCTTTTAAATTAAAAAAAATGTTCACAGTATAGCAAATGGAATTTTATTAAATAAAATGTGGCACAATGTCAACATTGGGTGAGGCTGGATGGAGATCGGCTTTCGTGTTCTTGGTCTATTATCTAAATTAGTTTAATTCACCAAACAACCACATTCACTATATGGGAAACATCTACTTTCATTATCCGCAATGGTTAGACGTTTATTTTTATTTACACAAAATATATGTACAAATTGATCAGTTATTCGTGGTAGTGCTAAAATACAACGGAGATTGCTGACAAATAAGATGGTAACTGTGGTTGATATGTACGACCCTTGCTCACTGTTTCTCGGGTTGTTTCAAGAGCCATTAACAAGCAAGATAGTTTATAATTTCATAGAAAAAAGGGGCAGGCTCATTTGTAGCACTAGCTGTAAGACTTTGCTAATTATGGTTGGATCTGATAAGACTTCAGGTGAGTGCGCACAGTGCCTAGGCAGGGAACATGTACTCAAACTTCGTTCGTCCAAACGCACTTATAGATAAAGCAAACTTTTTAAAAATTTCATTTACATAAACATAATATTATGGAATATGTATTATCGGACACAAGGTTAGTAACGTAGGGACATTGTTTATTTTTTGTTAACTTTAACATTTAAGAAAAGTCCCACTGAACCCGTTCAAAATGAGAAAAAAAAATTAATAGATGCAATATGTACTGCTTATACCCTTTCTGGAACAAATATTCTACTAGCATATATATATATATATATATATATATATATATATATATATATATATATATATACATATATATATATATATATATATATATATATATATGTATATATATATATATATATATATATATATGTATATATATATATATATATATATATATGTATA
>OY744518.1:37345207-37357707 GCA_963556195.1 Sepiola atlantica
CCATTTTTTTAATAGTATATTTGTTGGTCTTTTGCCAAATGTAAAATATAATTTTTGTTGGTCTGTCACACTTAAAGTTAAAATGGTATCATCGTTGTTCTATCACACTCACCTTTTAATTAGAATGTTTCTGGGTCTGTCACGCTTAAGTTTTAAATAAAAAAGTCGTTAATCAGTCACGCTTATGTTTCAAATATGGTTTTCGTTGGGTTTTCATGCTTAAGTTTGAAATAACATATTCGTTGGTCTGTCGCGTTTAAGTTTCTTATAGCATTTACATCGCTATGAACAATAATTGAATATATCTTAAGAATATCGGTTCTTGTGTCTTTTTCTTTGTTTCTTCTTCTGTATTATTTCATTGTATTTCCTTTATTTTCTCCTCTTCATTTGTGTGTTTTTTATTTATTTTGTCATCTTATCTTCGCACACTTTAATTGTTTCTTCTTTATGTTGTCCGCAAATGATTATTTCAACTTTTATATATGACGGTCATGCATGCTGTTTACTTCTATGGACTGGAGTAATGATGTTCTCCGGATTTCCGTGTCTCCGAAAGGTAACTGGAACACTCACGGGAGAACGAGATGAAGCTCATTGTTAAACTATATATTTGATTCACTTATTTTTGGATTTATTTCTTGAACTATAAGTTGTTTCGATCGTGACCATCACTAGAGTGGTCTAAATGCCCATATATATCAGGATGTGACATCACATGCCTTTCATTAACTAATTTATGAACGTCAGCTATTAATATCTTTCATATATTTACTATGTACGTCACGTAATAGTACATAACCAATCAGCTACCTAGTCTTGTATCTTGCAATGAATTAATCTTTTCAATTACATCTTAGTAACGTTAAACATTTGGCGAACAATTCTACACTTTACACTGAAACTGTATTGGTGCTAAAGAATAGATAACGCATTATCTTATTCTTTCTTTTCTCCTTCTCGCTTTTTTATTATTCTTTAGCCTTTTACTTCTCTATCTATTTTTCTTAATCTGTCTTTAATTCGTTCTTTCTGGCTTTTTTTCTTTTCTTTTACTTATACATCATGTACAGTTTCTTATTATTTTAACTTTTGGTTCACGCCATTTAACTTCATTTTCTTTCTCCTGTCACATTTGCATTATTTACCCATTATTTCATTTTTTTATTGACAGGTCACCGCTTATCACAGCTCAAGGGCAACCCGAGGATAAGGGTTAAGGACGTCGGTGATCGATACTACGTAGGACTGGAGACAAAGAGTGGAATTGACAGAAGATTACATGAGAAGAAATTGATTAACTAAGAGGACGGCTCAACAAGTATTTGTTTACATTATATTTAAAAACAGCTATGCTGTAGTAGGTTGTAAAACAGACTCGGGGTATATTGTTCCACATATAGGGCGGTCTAGGAAAGAAACTCTGTTCATGGAAGTTCTAGTTGTTTTTTGTACTGGGAGAGAGAAATTAGAGTTATTGGGTGCGGTTGTAGCTAGACAAACACCTGCAAAGAATGTTTTAAGATGAGGGACCAGAAGTTGGAGCTCAGTCGAGCACAAACCATGAACATAACTATACAGTAGAAATAGGCTAGCAGCATTACTTCTGTGTGAAAGAGGCTATAGGGACACACATAGATCATCCCTCATTAGATTGCGAAGTCGATGTTGTACTGTCAAGACAAGAAATAGTGCTCCGAGCGTCACCTCCCGAGCACTCCATCTTAGGACGGATCGGGCTTTTATACAAGAAGAAGACTGCGACAGGAGTGAATTACTTTCTGATTTAACCATTTTTTTTCAGCCACATTCACAACATATTTGATATAAGTCTTTCATTTCACTTCTGTGGGTGAAAGCCAGTCTTAGAAGCTTTTAAAATAATGAAGCTTTCTTCAAAGAGATAGCCATTCATCTAGACTAGGGGAAAGTATAGCCCCGAGCGTTGGTGGTGAAAAGAGAAAAGCTTGGTTTTAAAGGCGTTAAAAGTAACACGCAACGTTTTCGCCCATGTGCTACAAAGTCGGAAGAGAGTAGGTAAGGAAAAACTTGATTATCAATGCTTTTTGAAGTTCTGCCGTTCATAGTTGTGTTATCTGCATAGACGTTAACGAATGATCTCAGAATATGATTTGGAAAATCATTTATAAAGATTAAGGAAGGAGTTGGGCCGTGATTATATAGTTGAGAGACACCAGCATTAATGTGCGATACTATATTCAGCACGCAAGCTGAATATATTGCAGGACGAAATCCATATTGTTTATCGCTCAGAAGATTGCTTTCACTAAGGTGTTTCACAACTTCTTGGTTTATTACAGATTCAAAACACTTACTCATGACGCACACAAGAGTGAACGGTCTGTACTGAGATGCAGAGGACCGATCGTCAGTAGTTTTAAATACCGGACATACCAACGAAGTCTCCCAAGGTAATGGAAAGCATTTCTTTTTTAAGCTACAATTGAAAAGCTTTGTGAGGTAAGGAACGATTTCGAGTTACAATTTCTGCAGTACTTTGCTCGAAATATTATCATAACCGGTAGCTTTTTTTGGCATCTAAAATCTTGATACGTTTGACGAAATCATCGACAGTTATTCGGATATCGCTTACAGTATTTTCGGTCATAGGATGGAATTCAGGAGGTAGGTGGCCCTAATCGCAAAGAGTGGAATTTGCTGGAAAGTTCCTTGCGAAAATCTGGGCTTTATCAGGTACTGAGATCACCTCTGGTCCATAATTGATTATTAAAATAGAAGCATTGCATCTGTTAAGGGCTGCATTTGTTATTCTTCAAACTCATGAAGGCTAATCTTCTGATCAACCACTCTAGATTTAACAGTTTGAGCATAGGTCGCCCAACTATGTTTCATTACTCTTTTTGCAGTGGTTTTAGCAATGTTTTTTCAATTGTTACGGACAACTTTCGTTTCATCTATCGTGTTGAGTGCAATTGAAGTTATTTGTTTCTGTGGGTAATAACGGCGGTACATTCATGGCTGGCTATTCGGTCTGTTTGAATTTTATACACGGTATAAAGAGTTCAATACCTACGGTAAATCACTCATATATATTAGATGCAATGCAGTACATAGTTAAGATATTAACGACCTAAAGCTGCCCAATTGACTCTTCAATATCAATAAACTCTGCGATGAAAAGGGACATTAGAGGACTTTCGGAACTGGGTTTGATCTTAATTGAAACAACTCAGTATTCGACGGATACCAAAAGGAGACATAACAGTAGATGCACACTGTTCAGGGAAAGTTGTAAGAAAAAGATCTAGTACACCTACGAGTACGCATGTTGGCTTGTCAACTGTTTAAGTAGGCTCATATACTAGAGAGAAGTCGTGACAAAATCTCCCTTGACCATCAACTTGTTTGAGTAGACAAGCCACTCAACATTATGGACAATAAAGTCACCACATACATGAATTCTACCTCAGACTCTATTGACTAAATGACAATGCAGCATCGGCGATAATTTGCACGTGCTGATACGACGATCTCTTTAGAAGTTACACCAAGGTTCCTTGGACATCAGACGGATAACGCCAGTCAAAGTAAAACGTTTACCCCCAGTGCCCTTATAAGCGACACAAAAAAATAGAAATAAATAATTACTCAAGCCATCTCCAGATAACTTTCACACTCAACTGCCCTCCCTGGGAACACCATTTTCTTCCTTACCTTTGCCAGAAACATTAATTATAGACATGATGAAGACAAAGGGAAAAATAGGAAAAGCGAGAGTTGCAGGACTACCGTACTTACATCCACAAAACATTTACTTCTCTTTCTTGTTATCTTTTCTTTCTTTCTTTTATACTTATTTGTTTCTCTTTCTTCCTTTTTTCATTACTTTTTTCTTCCTCGTTTCTCACGTTAAACATTGTATGCTTCTTCAATTGTATATCTGTACATTCTGTTTCTTTCTTTCTATCTTTTGTTTCATGTTCTTTCTCTCGTTTTATTTTCTTCTTTCTTTCTGACCCCATTCTTTTCTGTGCCGTTTTATTTTGCACTATTTTATATTTTTTATTATTCGGACTACTATTCTCATCTTGATTACTAAATTTACTACGTTTATGCTGATGTAACCTTTGACCTTCTCGAGATGCATCTTTACAAAATTAAGAACTTTATAGTCGAACTTAGGAATAGTTCTATTGAATTCAGGAGCCTGAGCGAGATTTTCAACTGCACGCATTATTCAATCCCGGAGATAAACTATTTTCATACCGTCAGCGATAACCGAGTAGAATTATTTTTTCATGTAATTCCTAGTTATGATGTTTTTTTTTTAGGAACGGTCGGACGTTCAGCACGAAGAAGACATGCACTTGTTAATGGATTCTATTACCCATGAGGGTATATGTTCTTGTGGGCATTGTTTTATTTCCCCATCTCTTTTTCATTGTTATATTGTCCTCTGTCACTTTTTCATTTTTCTACATATGATTCGTTATGTACTACTATAGTTCCGTTTTGGTCAATAGTCACATTTTCCATTCGGGGTGGCGGTTGAACATTGTCATGTTGTATTTTTATTATGAAGATCTTGTGGTCTGTTGTCCCTGTGCGACTGGTTATAACCGGTCGCATTAGGCATTAGTATATTTTTCGCTAGAAAATGGATTATCTTGACTTCGTGACGAAAAGCGATTACAGCTGAAAATTGAACACTTGATAATAAGTTGACAAAGATCCTTTGATAAAAATAGTATTTATTTTCTCACCGCATTTCAAAAATTAGAAAAAAAACTCTCAAATCGTCGGCGTTAAGAAGCGCCTCTCGTTTATGTGACGTTTTCTTTAAACTTCTCATTCTTTCTACGAAAAAGAAAAACGATATGAACAAAAAGAAAGAAAGAAAAATCAGCAGTCACCCGTGGCGGATTATCCACCGGGTCCACATCCCAGCCGGTAGCTGCTTGCTGCCATTACACACTTCCCCCTCGCAAGTAATTTTACTGTTAGCTTTCTGTTAATAAAAAAGCATTGACAATTTTTACGAGTTCTGATTAACAAGCTGACTGTTAGCCAACGCGGGGGCCTTTCTATGGAGCATAACGATATTTTAATTGAAAAATAGTGTTATCCCCATAAGCTGCAAGTTTGATCATAGGCAGCGCAAAATGAGCGTCTTTCGTTGGCTTGTGCCACGGTTTCCTTCGTTCGCATCATTTATTTATATTGCATTCATTTCTGATTCTTTGTAAGCTTTCCTTAATTTCTGCGTGTCTTTATTTATTTTTGTCTTTTTCTTTGTACTTGTTTTCGATTCGTCTTTGTGATTTTCTTCTCGTTTCCGGTCTATCTTTCAAATTGTCTCCCTTTTTCTTTTTTTACTTTTTCCTTTCTGTTGCAACATTTGATTTTTAGTCTTCCGCTTACATTAGTCTTTTATGTTTCCTTTTCTTCTTTACTTCCATTTTTCTCTCCGTGTTAGAGTCCTCCTTTTATGTTTGGGCGAGGCTGTCTGTCACAACGTCACGCTTCATATCAAAATAACACGTTCTACGTAAAAACAAGCAGCGTATATCAACTCACCTTATTATAAAACGTGCAAACACTTTTGTAAAGAAAGATGTTTATAATTCAATTGTTCCGTGCCTTGGTCTCTTCGCTTAAGTCTGAAATAGCATTCTCACTGCATAATGTCAAGATTAAATACACTCATTTGATTTTAGATTTGTCAACCCAGCTATGTTTTTTGATGACCGAGGACAAAACCACTGGATAATAAGAGTTAGTGATATGGATTGATCGATAATTGAATGATTATAAATACACTGAATAGATTTCAAATTTTCATATACAACACAACTAAAAATAACAGACGCTTAAAAAAACAGTACCCACACCTATTTGATCAGAAATATTACTCACGGTATCTGAGGGATAAAGGACAAGATAAGGGAGATACGAGGCTGTCAAAAGTAAATCGAAGATCCACTTTCTATTCTCCATTACGGAGTCAGGATTTGCTATTTAACCTTGGTATCGATTAAACCACATTCGATGTCATATATTTTGGTTGAAATGTTCGGATACTCGTGAGGAGGGCGTATAATTTCTAATAGTAAGTTAATGGTTGTTAAATCTAGGACTGAAAAGTGATTTAGTCTCACCTATCTAACCACTATATCGATATTTTTCGAAAAATGTGAAAAATATATATAATATTAGGACTATTACATGAAAGGTGTGGTTATTGTAATTTGATGCGCGTAGTTGGAACTTGATGAAGTTCAGTTTTTAAAAAAATATATAAAGAAGTACCTGTAATTGCAATCCAAAATATTCAGACAAAAATGTTTCTTTAATTTATTTTTCATTTTGCGAATTTTTTTAAAAATTTTAGATTAAAAATGAAAAATTTTTTTTATTAATATTTATATTTTATATAACAAATTAAAAATTTTTGTAAATGTTTATTAATGTTTTTTTTATTGAATATATTAAAAAACATTAAATAAACATTTTAATTTTTATTTTTATTCATTTATTAGTTTTTCTTTGTTTTTTATTCACCCCAAAATATTCAAAATCTCCGTCTTTTATTGTCTGTCTTAATAATTTTTATTTCAACAAAAAACAAACAAACTTTTTACTTTGATTATCCAGGTTGTACTTTTTTATTTTCAAAGTTGTTACTTGAAATATGATGATGATGATGACGACGACGACGACGACGACGACGACGACGACGACGACGACGACGACTACTACTACTACTACTACTACTACTACTATTACTATTATTATTATTATTATTATTATTATTACTACTACTACTACTACGACGACAGAGCTTGACTCTTTTTCTGTTTTCTATCGCAACGTTTAGTTTTCTATTGAAAACTGTTGTTTTTTAATCACATAACAATTTATGAACTCATAACGAATTTGTCGATTCAGATGAAAAATTAAAGTTATTAATCTACTTTAAATAAGAAAATTTTAGTTTTAATTCGTTTAGAGAATGAGATATGAACAATTGAAGTGTGATTAAGTGTTGACAAACTTAATGTTACATTACACCCCCTCTGACGGGAGGTCTAAATGTCTCACATATCAAATATCATTTTCATCGGTCTGTCATGCGCATATTAAATGGAAACATCTTAAGGAAATGCAACTTTATTCGTTGGTAACCACCACAAGTTTTCCCTGGTTATAATCAACACATAAAGGCAATCCGTAACTAGATGTTTTTACACGAGGGCATAGTTATCATTGATCAGTTGTTTTTCAGCCAAGAAAAAAAAAATGCAAAGCATAAAAATAAAAGCTGGTATTATTATTTTTATTACACTTCGATAAACAATAATTAGAGATAATAAATAAATAACCTGATTAATTCAATTAGTAGATGGCCCCATATTATTTCGACCTCAGCCTCTTTCTTCAATAGCATCCACAACAATTATACTTCCTCTGCACATTGCGAATTGATATCACTTTTATCTTTGAAAGAAAATGGGCAGATGTTTTTTCACACGATTCTCGCTTACCATAAACAGCAATTTCGTCCGTGTGCCATATTCACAGAAGTCCCATAAAGACCTGGCTTTTATTCTCTCTAAACATGAACCTGTTTACAATCTTCAATTAAACCCTACTCATAAAACCGCCCCGAAAAAAGCAGAAACGTTTTGCGTGGCAGCCATCTTTAAAAAATGATTGTATCGTTAATTGTTCTTAATAGTCTGAATACGGCAGCACACGCGACTCGCATTCACTAAAGTGTATTATTAATCAGTCTTGCCCCGTGGCAGAGATAGTTAACCTTTTGTACACTAGATACTTAAACGGAATTTTGCTGATGCAATTACTCGACAAAACCTAGCCAACACTTTTTCAATCTCCTAATAAAATAAGAACCATTTGTAGAAAATGCTGGTTAAAGATAAGAGAGAAGAATCTAAGTGATCATTCGTTTCGGATATGGAGAATATGCTAAAAGATATATTGAAGAGTCTGATAGTTAGAACGGGTGATATGTTTGAATGCATTTTTTACCAATGAGTGACATTTTATCGAGACCAAAAGCAACCCAAAAAGAAGAGTTAAAGATATAGATATGATATTCAGTTGAATGATGAATAATATTATGAGAGGACACAACACGATGAATGGGATGAACAAACTATAATAACTATAGTAAATGACGCATTTTATTTATTTCTCTTAGATATCATGATAATTTCACGGTAGGAGTGCGTCTATAATACGGTTATAATTGTTATGTTTTCCAGCACGCCAACCGTCGTCCATATGTCTTGTATACGATTAACTGTTTGATCAATTTGGTTTTGGGGCGTATAATTACTAGACAAATAGTCAGAGAAGACCCAGTAGTAGTGTCAACTAAGGGCCGACTCAAGACTCCCCAACACTTCTAAATTGGGGTCTAGCAACTGGATGAAGTTTTGTGCAAGGCCGGTTAAGTAAGTGGTTAAGTAATTTATAAGGTTCGGATATAGGGTAGGCAGATAAAAGGTAGATATGGCTGGGAAAGATAGACATAAAGGCTAGTCGGATAATCAACGATGTCGGTGTCAGTTTAGTTTAATGCTCGACACAAATTCAATTCAACCCGTAGATTGAACTCAGATAATAACACTTCGTATCAAAGTGTCTCTAGCATTGATGGTAAGTATATTCGTTTACTTAGTCAGTATAGGACCCTACGCTAACTACAAGGATTCAAATTTTCAATATTGCTAAATCTAGCCACACTGACAAGTTCCAGAATCAAGGTAACACGTATCTTCCTTTGCGGTTGTTTTAAAGTCCTTTAATCCAGGATTTAAACTTGAATTTAATGTTGTTTTTCCTAACCTTTTTATCCCTTCACAAGTATAATCCTTAAACCCATTTTCTCTCCCTATTTTTCTTTAGAAGACACATTATTTAACTTGAAAACAGTAACAGCCAAATATACGCTACTTATAAACATTGGATCACAGGATTTATATAGAATTTAATTTATATCTCTTTAAATCTCTCCAGTTATAAATCTCAACTGTTACTTTTAACCTCCCCCTTTTTTCAAACCTTATTAATCTTTCCTTACACTAAATTTAAACATACATACATAACACTATTATATAACGCGTCCAAAGAGGAGTCAGACGTGACTTTACATTTCCGAAACAGATGTCAACATAAGCTGAAGAGAGCCGGATGGCTAAGTCCTTCTGTGCTTGAAACCGACGGTACGAATGTTGTACTAATTTTTCTGTACCAAGATATATATATATATATATATATATATATATATATATATATATATATATATATATATATATATATATATACATATATATATATACATATATATATATATATGTATATATACATATATACATATATATATATACATATATATATATATATATATATATATATATATATACATATATATATATATATATATATATATACATATATAATGTAGGAATATATTAAACTTAATTAATTCATATATATACTTTCTAATTTCATTTCTGGCCAAAATACATTCTCTTTTCATTTAATAAATATTTTAATACATTTATACTTTATTATAATACCATTAATAAAAAAAATTAGGCAAAAACGTGTTGATCTCTGTTGTGTAATGCGTCAGCGTGTACAGTTAATCACCACTGCAGAGACATATCTCGTTGTAATAAATAGAATACGTTGCCATTTAATAATGTAGTGCATGGACGGCGGCACTGGGGGGCAGGGGGGGCTCAAGTCCCCAACTTTTTGACTTGCCCCCCCCCACTTTACGGTCATCAATAATGAAGTTATATATGCATGTGTTTAACCGGGCCCCCCACTTTTTAGGAGAGCACTCCCCACTTTTATAACTGTCCCGCCGGTCCTGTATTAAATGGCTCAGTGTATTATAGTATTGATTGGATATTTACACTATGTATATCATGCGCACATTACAATACACGTTTACCTTCAGCTAAACAATTGTAAAAAGTTGTTAATATGCTCTATAAGGCTGACACATGCTAAACAACTAGATGTAAAAATGATCTTTCTTGGGTATGACATTAAACTGCATTGGGTTTTGAGGCCGCAATTTAGAAGTTTAGGATGTTCTGAGTTATGGTTTGGTTGCCATTACTGCCATATTCACTCTGATCGAGGGTGTATGTATCTGCCAGCGTATTATCTATGTGTTTAATATAATTATTTCGGTTTATTATATGCCCCTATCTTGGGGGTTGTTGGTTAGGAGTAAAATGTAGTATCTGCTCTGACACTATACAATATCCTTTCTCGCCTCGGTCAGTGAAGGAGAACTATTTCCAGACTGAGACAATTTTACTTTTTGTTCCAAATCCAGAGTACCCCTTTTTGAGGAGTTAAATTTACCCACATTAAACACCGACCTAGTTTTTATCTCTGCCTTCATAGGGAAGCAAGTAAATAAAACCATATTCCTGAACCCAGTGGTATACACCTATGTATTTACATCATTGATTACTACTTTACGACAATACTAGTGATGAGTATTAAATATTAATAAAATGCAACAGAATACTGTTACCATCATTGTGTACGCACATACGCGCACGTTCACTGTACAGGCCGTGATCGTCCGCTCGTAGTGCTGATCTGACGTCATTGCTCGAATCCGACACAGTCAGTGATGCAAAAGAGGGATTCTCCCTCCAAACAAAGTAACAACTCCATTTTGAAACAAATAACAAACTTTTGATTTTGAGACATATTAAATAGAGCATAAAACACTGTTACAATATTAATAGATTCTTCATTAACGGTTGATATGCCGTGAAAGAAAATAAGTAAACTAAACTGAAATTTACCTGATGTAAATATTAAGAAAATGAATTATATAAGCATTTAACAGAATAACAAAATTTCTGGTACCTGGTACATTGTGCGGTATTCTCCCTGGGTGGGTTGAGACGACTTCCTTTGAACGAGGAAATTCGCGGAGATATTAAATTCACAAACGGTCCTCAATTATTGGTATATCTCGGTTACGGCAGATGACGTGTAAGTATTCTTTACCGCCTCTTCAGGAGGTTTGGCACAACCCCATTTTTATCTTACTCCCACGAGGTAAGATGTGACCCAAGGTCGGGTCGGCAAAGTGGGGTTTGAAAAGCCAGCGCCCGAGAAGGTGGGCACTCTGACCATTAAAAATTGCCTGGGCAGCCCCGTCGGCATTCCCCGGTAGGGGCGCCTCAGGCAGTAAGCAATAAACTTACTCCTCCCCAAAGAGGGGAGGCAAAGCCTGGGAGGGTAGACCTCCTAGAACTGCACAGGACAAACCCACAGACCGGCGGAATCAAACCCCGAAGGACAAGACGACATTGGCTGAAGGGGGAGATGACGTGTAAGTGTTTGCAGTTATCTGTAGCCATCCCCTCTCTTGATACAACGCCTAGTATTACAAAATGACCATCCACCTCTTACTGAAAAGGCTCACATTCGACATCTAATGAAACAAAAGGGGTCAATATGCCGTAAATCTAAAGTACCAAACGCAACTAAAGATATGTGTAGGGATTTCTGCGAGGCTTATAAATAAATTTGTCGCTAAAATCTAATAATATTCTTTGTCTCTTCGTCAAACCCTTCTGTAATGACGTCTCGTTATTTATTTCTGATTGTTTAAGTGGGTCGTCTTACTGGCGTGATATTTCGAGTATTGGCAAATGAACAAAATAGAAAAAGGATACCACAGAAAAGGTCTTATTTTCATTTTTACGAAAAGGCGCCAACGAAAGAAGAAAAGAAGAAACATTCTTTCGCTTATTTTCTGCAGGTGTTGTATTTTGTGGAAGAATCCTTCAGAGTAAATGCCGCCAAAACTTGGAAAAAAGTGCTTCGAACTCACCTGCACAGGTGGACGCTAATTAATGTATATATTTTCGGAAAAATAAGAAAAACAACTTTATTAGCTTTTTCTTTAAAATGTTTTCTTAGACAATTTGGACAACTGACAAAAGAGAAAGGAATAATATTAATATTGATTTGAAACGTTAACCCATTTGTATATTTTAACCAATCAGCTTTGTGTGTAAAACTTCTTTGTCTGTATAAGCAACACGCAAGTACCACGGTGTTGCCTGGAAATGACTTTATATCTTATCATAATAGTGCACAACTTACCAAAACTAAAATCCACTTGAGGATAAAGATTTGGGAGATTGTCAGTTGAAAGATGGCACAGTACTAGGAAAGTTTTGAAAACAACATTTAATTAATTCAGAGGACAAATATTTTACGTTGACGTCAGACATGAAAACTGCCATGTTGTAGTATGTAGGGTAGTAGTCCCACGGATCGTGTTTAAGAAGTTGGCAAAAACCTTTTTTCATGGAACATCGGTTTGATTTTAGGTACACATAGTAAGAAATGAGAGTTTTTTGCAGTGTTGATAAAAAGGCGAATTCTTGCTGTGAAGGTTTTACGGGGACGGGGGGAAGCGATTAGAGATTGGAGAT
>OY744518.1:37360207-37365207 GCA_963556195.1 Sepiola atlantica
CATCCTCTCTGTTGAGGTTAACGAGTTCAAGGATCGACGGTTAGCCAGTGGTAGCTAGGGCTCGTCGGACGATATAATTGAGAGCACTAAGCCAAGGAAATTGTCCGGCGCTTTTTCTAGATTAACGGGTTGAGTGCATATACGTCGACCGGCTGACCACAATGGCAGCTTTCTGTGTTGCAAACTCTAGAACCTATGCGCAGGGCGACGGCGAACCGCAGGCAATCATCATCAACTAGGTTCCGGACAGTCAATGATAGCAAGGCTGTTAGTCACGCACCGCTGTGACGAACTCGCAGCTTGAAGGCAACGGATTTTTAAGGAGTCGACTCTTGTTTTCACTTTAGTCGTGTCTCAACTCTTCTGTCTCCCCGTCTGTTCCGGAACAATGAGACCAGCTTCCCAGCACTCGCTGAAAAAATCATGGATCAGTTGGTCGAGAGGAGATTCCGATGCTTCATATTTAATACTCTCAACCAGATTCTGATTTGTGCAGATGGAGGTGTGAGGGGGCTATGCAAGGTCGGTTGTTTATCTGATACAAAGTCCACCGAAAAGATAGGAATGATTGCCAGTTTATATCATCAAAATTGAGTGCCGAATTACGCAATCTAGCCTGCTCAGATCGACAGGAAACAGGTAACATAACGCACTAAGTAAAGAAAATAAAAAAAAAACTAAGATACGGAGGCAGTTGCACAAGAGGAAGAGTAGCGGATGTTTATCAATAAGTAGGAGGTTGGATGACATGTTGGATAAGTTACTAAGTTTTTTTCTCGATTCGATTGGAATCGCGAGCTTACTGATTAGGGAGGCGAGGATTATAAGTTCATCATGATTGTTTATGTTAACCCCATCAAAAACTCTGCTGATTTTCTAGACGGATACCCTGAGGAATTCTGCCGAACAATTGATTGATATTGCCGACTTCAGACTTAGCAGTGCTTACCTAAAGTCCGACTAAGAGCTTGGACAATTCTGGAGAAGTGCTCAACAAATGTTGTATCATTGAGATACCAGATGTTCAAAGATGTAGTCACTGAACCGACAATATTGTTGACTCCCAGGGTAAAAAAGAAGAGGTTCCATCTCGTTACCCTGCTGTATACCGCACTATAATATGAGGGTGTGGTCGGCTATAATCAGGGTGTTGGAACTGGCGTAGGCAGTATTGACCAATGGATGAAGCGCAGGAGATTGACAGTTACAGGTTTCGAGAAGATAGTCTCATCGGATTGAGTTGAACACGTTCCACACAGCCAATTAACCAGCAAACGGTCTTACTGCTATTGTTGTTGGCGAAGGATGGACGCCTTAACAGTATGTGCAGCAGCTTCGCATACAAGAGAGACTCCGACACCGAGTTCGATGGGGGAAGCTCTATGGCCAGTGTGTGAATCACAGGATGTGTGACCAATATGGAGGAGAGACGACGAAAAGTCTTTCTGACGGCGATAGATCGTAGTTCGTCACCTTTCTTTCTTAGCGCCGTCAAATTAGCTCGGAGGAATATAATCGGAGATGATTTTTTTCACAAAGTCTAAGAAAAGGCAGACACAAGCCGACAACCTGCTACAGCTCTCGCAAAAGATGTCAAAACTAGCTAATGTCCTGCTCGAAGGCCATCGAATTCTCCGCTACTGTTTGGAGCGGAGGACTTCAGGCCTGCTCGCACGTTTTTATTGGGGCGCTGACCGGTAAAGATGATTTATTAGGGGTAGATAAAATCCTGGTATCCGATAGTGATGGTGGATTTTTTGCTTTCAGCGTTTCTAGCACCTCAACGTTCGGACTTGCGACGGAATCATTGAAGCAAACATTCGTGGCCCTGTGCCAATTGGGCATTGGAAGCCTCCTCAAATATGCTATAGGTCTGCGTTTCGAAGGTATGATTCGGTGTCGGTTCTGTGCTTATCTACAGATTCCGAGAAGAAGCGAATGTCGGATGACAATGATGTATTTGCTTTTGTGGGATGGACACCCCGAGCTAGTGGGGCAACAACCAAGACACTTTCCCAATAATTTATAGTTTTCTGGGGAGGCGAGGACTTCTGACGCGCAGATCCTTGCGGTTATTTTTGGAGAGGGTAAGATATTCTGTATTCTCGAGAACTATTCCCTTCTTCAATAATTCAATAGAGTTCTTTTAAATATAAATATATATTATTATAATTCCTTAAACATAACTAAAACTTTGGGTAAATAACTCAACGGTGTATATATTACTTGACCTCACACTATAATAATTTTATGAATGCCCATATTTTTATTTAAATCCAAAATGTTTATCTATATAATAGTTTTGTAAAATAATAGCAGAAATAACCTACGTTTCCTTGGGTTGAACTAAGAACCTGCCCACAGCTTATTACACAATATTACATATGTTTCTTGTAGTTCACATTTTTTACATTCACTTTTTTGTGAGAGAGACAAGCATTTACTAAACGTTGTTTATGTTATAACAGGAACATATACTAAAATAACTTGTGAAAAATGTATAGCCTTTGACCTCGTCGAGTTGAACCCTGTGAATGAATAAACAAAATCTGCGCCCACCTGCTAAAAGCACTATACGCCTATATTACCATATTCACCATGTTTTAATTTCAATAATTTATTTATATCATATAATATAAAGTAAAGGTCAATTTCATTTTCATTGATGTTCGTAGCGAACGCAGACTTTACAAGATTTCTGCATTTTTGATCAAAATAGAAATATACTTGGCTAAGATCAAAGTGTAGTATCTGTTCCGATGGATAATGCACCTTATAGACTGGTATTGTCTTGGCCTTCGGGGCTTGATTTACGCCTGTCTATGGGTCTGTCCTGTGCAGTTCTAGGAGGTCCACCCTTCCAGGCTTCGCCTCCCCTCTTTGGGGAGAAGTAAGTTTATTACTTACTGCCTGAGGCGTCCCTACCGGGGAATGCCAACGGGGCTACCCAGGCAATTTTTAAACCCCACTTTCCCGACGCGACTTTGAGTCACATCTTACTTGTTGGAGTAAGATAAACACTGGCCTTGTGCCTAACTCCTGGAGAGGAGTAAATCAATATCCTATTATTCTGATCAATGTATTTCTGAATATATAATTGTTATAGAATTAATCACAAAAACGTATGCGGCGTTCATGAGCACGTAAACATACAGATAAAAATCTACATATTTCTTATATATATATATATATATATATATATATATATATATATATATATATATATATATATATATGTGTGTGTGTGTGTGTGTGTGTGTGTGTGTGTATATCAAATTATCTATTTAAATACTATACATTATAGTTTCCAGAGATATACCCTGGTTTCATTGACACGGATATGCATTTACTGTTTAGAAATAGAACCCATGTCAAGGAACGGAGAAAGTCTGAGAAAAAAGAACGGTCGTTGGTGATCACGTCTTTTATCGTCCAGTGTTTTGTCTCAAGTTTCCCTTTTTCGGTGAAGTATTCTGTTCACGACGACTATCTATACGATTATCTGGGCCGTAATTGCAACTCAGTATTATTTTTAAAAACACAACAAACACTTTGTATTATTCATTACTGAGGTTGCGTGTTTATCTGTTTCTATTGTGTATTCGTATTTAGGAGGTTATAATGTAAAGCGTTATTTATTTATTGCCCGCCGTGTGACTCAATTTCGCCTATGAAAATTGGCTGTTATCAATTTACAAAATAGGGGTATATTAATGTTATAACAGTATTCGTGTGTAATATTCATATATTTATCGTGGAGGGGTGTTTATGTGTGAGTATAACGTGGTTATTATATTATAGTTTATTACTTAAGGGTGCGGTTCAGAATTCGCTAAAAAGGATAAACCCTCAACATTTGATGTCAAAACCGACATTCACTTCTCAGCCTAACGATATATAATAAAACGCACTCTTAATAATAAACAAAGGAGGCGGAAATGCTTGGTAGGATGATATAATAACAACAGAAAATATCCTACCCTACTTCTCACAAAATGAGGTAATACTTGGAATTATGCCTCCCATAAAATGAGAAATTAATGTTTGTGAATGTGGTACCAGCAAAACAGAAAAAATACTATACTACTAATCCCCCCTCTCTTAAAAATTACAATGAACTCATGACAAAATTCATTTAAAAATGCGTAATCATAAAAATACTTGATGTTTTTATGGTACCTTGGGATTTTGGCTAAGATCAAAGTGTGGTCTCTGTTCTCGGCATCCCTGGTTACATCAGACGTTTTACTATCGACGAAACTTTTGCGTATAGCTAAGAAAATATGTCAATGCAAATTACAAAGGTATAAAACAGAATGTTAGTTTATTAGAAACTGGTTAAAAATGAATAAAGGGAGGCGCGATAGCGCTCTATCTCTTAATAGACTTCAAAACGACCTATGCTAGAAATCTCATTTGTTTGATCAGTCAGAACTCAAAAACCAATAAACCAAATAAGTTAACACTTTGCACAAAATTTTCATTTGATAGGTTCTATAAGTGTGTAGAATTTCAGCATCATTAGTCAAGGCAACACAGAGATCCAGAAAGGTCAGGAGTGATTTTGTGTTATCCGTTTGTACGTACGTACGTGTGTGCCACCCTGTATCTCTTCAGCTATTTTATGGATTCAGCTGATTTTTGGCAGTGATAGAGGTTCTAGGGTCTAGTTGATGGCATTTTAATTTCAATCTACCATATACCTTAGTTTTCCAGAAAATTAAAAAAAAAAATTTAAAATTACTATTGTCTTGAGGCATAGCCTTTACAAAAGTAGTGACATTCCATGATAAATGCCAGTATACTGAAATCATATGCCCTTAAGGGTTAAGATGAAAATTCATATACACTAAATGTACAAAGCAAGGACATTCCCAAATTTGTACACTTTTATTGTCATTAAGGGTATGACTACATATCAACCAAACAATTCATTATCACATCACTACAGTACAAATATCTATGCATGAGTGGATGAAGTGTGTGAGGTGCGTTGAGGA
>OY744518.1:37370207-37385207 GCA_963556195.1 Sepiola atlantica
GATTATTTTCACAGGGTCATGGTTTGACTTCTAGGGGTTTACAAACGAATAGTAGCTTTCCGTGTGAGTAATTATCATCACGGGGTTAGGGTAAACGATAACGGTAATAACGCAAAACAACCCAAGAAGCATCCGACAAAAGCATATTGGCTGATTTGGTAACACCCCGGGGATGGGAGGGTGTGCTTGTTCTATATGTATGTCTCTTTCCCTAAACGTGCGTATGTTACATAAAGAGTATACTCATGCACATTAATAAAATTATGAGACGACTGCTCGTCAGAGTGTTTATTTTATGTGCGTCTATATAATTACACATCAAATTATATTTATTATAATTTACTATTAATCAAATATTTATCAAATACAAAAAATTCAATGGCCTGATCTTAAAGTAAATTTTTAAAAAGACCATTTAAAAAATAATTTAATTTCGTATTGGTTTTGTTTTCTTAACTATCTAAAAAAAAGTCGAAAGTATTCATGCGATTGGACTTTCAACGTTTCGTAACACGTGATATCGATTTTATTTCAAAACCGTTTTTTAAATTTTTTCATTAGCTTATCTTTTCAAAAATGTAAGTTACAAGAAATAAAGAAAAATGACCAAAAATATAGTTCTGATAAAATGTGGTTTTAATCAACGATTGTTAAAGAAAGGACCCCTCGCATGAATACGATTCTAGAAAATTAAAAAGGAAACTATTGTCCGTGCAATTCAATTCATAAACATGTTTTCAGCTTGACGATACTTGAAAGAACTTTGGACCGATGAATCAACCATTATACTTGGGGTAGGTTGTTTGAATAAAAAAAAATGCATTTGGAATCCAGTTAAATTAAAATAAAATAAAAATTGAATTCCTAAATTTGTTCCTTTCTTCTTGGTATACATCTACCCCTCCTCTTTCTATATCTCTGTCTTTCTCTATCCCTCTCTCTCTCTCTCTCGCTCTGTCACTGACTCTCTACCTCTCCATTTACTGTCTAAAGTGTGACTACCTGTGGTAATATTTTCTTTTTGATTATCGCATCACTCTTTTATGCTCACTGTCTCCCGAGGAAAAGTGGCCAAGAAATAAGGCGATAATACATAAATATAAAAATAAATCTTATCTGAAATTTAACAAGAAATTCGCATATTTGAAAAGAAACCAAACAAAATGCAGTAAGCTGTACGATTTAGTAGAAGTATTACTTTTATTGTTTGAAAACAGTAACCCCCTTACTACTAACCAGTTTTTTTTACTGCTTAAAACGAGTAGTTACCGCTTTTCCAATTGGAACAAGTTAAACATAAGTCATAGTGTATACAAAAAAGTAGTTACCTCCCTTTGTTCCCCTACATAATTCTCTTTTCCATATGACCCCACTCGTTTTCTGAAATCGCTATTTGATTGGCCAGGACGATTCTCTTTGACCAATAAAAAGACACTTAATTTGGCGGGCTGAATTCAAGAAAACCTTATTCTTCCTCTTTTGAACATTATCGCTGGCCGTTAAACAAGTAAGAAAAATCTCTCCTTAAATTTGAATTTCCACGAATTGAATTGACCATTTTCAGGGAGCCGTCTAAGAAATTTTAGACGTTAAAGAACTTTTTATTAGACTTCTTATAGCCGCAAAACACAACTAGTTTTGCAAGGACTTTTCCTGTATTATTTTTAATTTAATTATTAATACACGTATTATCCTCAATATCTGTCTTGTGTGACTTCTGTGAACTTTCTTTCAGTATTTTTCCAACTTTGTCATTCGACAACTGAACGCTCCCTGCCTTTCGCTTTAAGTGACGTGGGAGAGGGCTGTAGCTCCCCTAAAGCGAGCACTCTGGTAATGGACAACATAGTCGATAATTACCCTGTCGGCATTCCCCTGGAGTGACACCTCAGATGACCAGCAATAAACTAGCCCTTACCCTCAAAGCAGGAGGTAATGTCTGGTAAGCCCTAGCCCTTACCACATCGCCGCAATATTGTATGCCTGTGTTTGTTTTACAAGTATGTAAACGCAATTTACTTCGACGAACTTGCTGCACTTGCACCCCCTCAACGTAAATACTTCTGACAAACCCGAAAAGCAGCAACATTGCACCCATTTCATTTGAGAGGTCCTTAGACGCCGGAAGGCTTTCTACTCTAATACCTTCTTTCTTCAAACCGCGTGCCTTACAGATTTTCTTTCCTTGCTCACTGTTTCCCCGACTGTATACACACATTCAGAAATGTAAATGTAATGTGAACAAACATCTCGCTGCAAAACTTCCCACTTAGGATGTTCCTATAAATGTACTCCCGAATTCACAGTGGCAGTGAAACTTGTTTGGAGTGAATTGAACTAAAACACATAGAAAAGAAGATGAACCTTCCCGGACCGTTTTTATTTTACAAATTATTGCTTGAAGTAAGTCATCAAAGTAAATTTACAAAGCCAGGTAATAAAAAGGAGATAAAGTCTAATATAGGGTGGGCAAAAATAAGGGTCCTATTTTTAAAAATTCATAACTTTTTTATTTATTGATTTAAAAAATTTTTTTTTTTTAGAATAAGTAAAGGACCCCTTCCAAAGCAAGCATGAGCCGTATTAGCCCTAAGGAACGCACCCTCATTTAGAAAACATTATTTTTGCTTAAAAAACTCAAAACAGTGTAAAAAACAATACTTTAGTTTTTGTAAGTTTTAAGAAGTGTTTTTCGGCTAAAATTTGTTTTGTTTATTTCAAAAAATCTCGGAAGGGTCAGTCTACACACACATAAAGTTTGGTGTGTTTAACTTTTATTTTGTGGAAGTTATTCAAATTCAAGTTATTCAAATTTAAAGATAGGACCCTTATTTTGGCCCACCCTGTATTAGTCCATTTTTACTCGCTATTTCTCCCTCTTTTTTCGTGTCTCTTTTCTTTATGTAATTAAAGTTATAACCCTCTTTAATATAGGACTATTAGAAGAGGGTGGAGGGTTAAAGGGAGCAGTACAATTGATAACGTACCCGATTATAAACGCAGACAAGGAAAGGGACGGGTGAGTGAAAGAATACTAGAGAGCGTATTTAATAAAGACGATGGATAAAACAGCATACAGTTAACGATAGAAAGATAGCGAGACATTTGTTATTAAATTGAATATTATATCTTATGAGAACAAATAAGATGGATGTTGTTTCAAATATAACTCACTCCCGTAATGTACGGTAGTGAGGGGTACCGGAAAGAGAGAGAGAGTGCGAAAGAAAGAGAGAGAAAACGCACGAGAGAAAGAGAGAGAGAGCACCCCAAAGGGTGGGAGGACGCTCGTAAAGGTGGGAGGAGTGAAAGCGGAAGTCGGAAATGATGTCACGTGCGTTCAGGGCCTTTTCTGTCTCTTGTCTCTGACTCATAACGGAGGCAGACGTGAAATCCACCGGTCCGCTGCCAGTAAGCGAGGGCCGGAGGTGGTGGGACGCAGTTGCCCGGAATGGCCAGACGATATATCTCTCTAGTTCCTTCATTCTCTCACTCCCGTACAAGCCATTTGATCCATGTCTCTTCTTTTATGTTTAAATCAAACTTCTAAAACGAGGCAAACGTCCACGCGTTATCGTTAAACAGTGAGTTTAACAACAGCGAGGAAGCGGCCGAGATACACAAGCCAACGACGTAGACGAAACCCGGGTACCTACAGTTGGGGTAAGCAGCTATGTAACAGTAAGTCAGGAATAATTTAGGATGCAGTTTCTGTCATGAAAATATATAGAAAAATGCTCTTATCAAACAAATGTTTACTAAATTAGCTTTAATATAGATGTAGGTAGATATATTTACTTTTTAATTTATATTTATATTAATTTGCTTGTGTTACTTATAGAAAAATGTCTTAAACGTTAAAATGATGTAAGATTACTCAGGATTTTACAAATCGTATGTCAGCAAAATTAATAAAAAATGTGTTCATGTTTTAACTTTACAAGTAGTGTTCTTTATTTGTTTAACGTCACATGTTTAGAAGCATTTAGGAAATAATCGAATTACGCCATTTCTTATCATTGTCATTTGTGCTAAAAATATGAATTATGTGATATTCACAAAATATAAAAGAGTATTTATTTACTCCTCTCCAGGAGTTAGATAACAGGGCAGGTGTTAACTTACTCCCAAAGTAAGATTTGACCCAAGGTCGGGTCGGGAAAGTTGGGTTTAAAAATTGCCTGGGCAGCCCCATCGGCATTCTCCGGTAGAGGCGCCTCAGGCAGTAAGCAATAAACTTACTCCTCCCCAAAGAGGGGAGGCGAAGCCTGGGAGGGAGGACTTCCTAAAACTGCACAGGACAGACCCATAAACCGGCGTAAATCAAGCTCCGAAGGCCAAGACAATACCAGTCTATGGGGTGCAGTATCCATCGGAACAGATACTACACTTTGATCTTAGCCAAAAGGCAGTAGAACAATATGAACTAGCAACTCGCTTTACGAGAAATTCTTCTATGAGAATTCATAGAGAAGTGGACTACATATTCTGTATGTTTTTATAATCTAAATTGTTACAGTTTGGAAAGATAATACTAACCTACTCTATTCTATGTCTCCTTCGTATATAAATAAAATTATGAGACAACTTCAAGTGTATAGTTGTGTGTATTTTAACGTTAGTTTATCTTTTATAGATGTACATTAAATTTTTTTTTAATTTTAATTTTATTTTCTCATTTTTCTATCAATCGAATAGTGATAGAAATAAAAATGATATAGCGCTAGACAACTCAGAATTTTACAAATCTATGTTAAAATAATTAAATTATTAAATTGAATACACAAGAATACATTTCATTAACAAGTAATCCATTTCACTCATTTGTTAATAGTTGTATAAAAAGATTGAATCACTTTTGACTCTTCAGAATTAAGAAATTGTATAGTTTAACATCTCGAATAGAAAGCTATCTAAACTCACTTTAAAATTCAATAGCAACTGCTCATGTATAAAAAGATTGAATCACTTTTGACTCTTCAGAATTAAGAAATTGTATAGTTTAACATCTCGAATAGAAAACTATCTAAACTCACTTTAAAATTCAATAGCAACTGCTCATGTATAAAAAGATTGAATCACTTTTGACTCTTCAGAATTAAGAAATTGTATAGTTTAACATCTCGAATAGAAAGCTATCTAAACTCACTTTAAAATTCAATAGCAACTGCTCATGTATAAAAAGATTGAATCACTTTTGACTCTTCAGAATTAAGAAATTGTATAGTTTAACATCTCGAATAGAAAGCTATCTAAACTCACTTTAAAATTCAATAGCAACTGCTCATGTATAAAAAGATTGAATCACTTTTGACTCTTCAGAATTAAGAAATTGTATAGTTTAACATCTCGAATAGAAAGCTATCTAAACTCACTTTTAAATTCAATAGCAACTGCTCATGTATAAAAAGATTGAATCACTTTTGACTCTTCAGAATTAAGAAATTGTATAGTTTAACATCTCGAATAGAAAGCTATCTAAACTCACTTTAAAATTCAATAGCAACTGCTCATGTATAAAAAGATTGAATCACTTTTGACTCTTCAGAATTAAGAAATTGTATAGTTTAACATCTCGAATAGAAAGCTATCTAAACTCACTTTAAAATTCAATAGCAACTGCTCATGTATAAAAAGATTGAATCACTTTTGACTCTTCAGAATTAAGAAATTGTATAGTTTAACATCTCGAATAGAAAGCTATCTAAACTCACTTTTAAATTCAATAGCAACTGCTCATGTATAAAAAGATTGAATCACTTTTGACTCTTCAGAATTAAGAAATTGTATAGTTTAACATCTCGAATAGAAAGCTATCTAAACTCACTTTAAAATTCAATAGCAACTGCTCATGTATAAAAAGATTGACATTACATACAGCAACATTACTTTGACTAAATTAGTTATAGTTCATGGCAGTTTGGTTTTATAACAAGTTTAATGACCAAACGATGCCAGAACACTTACATTAAACTTTCAAAATACTATCAAATAAAAAACAAAACAATAGTAATTTGGTAAGAAAATAACAAAAAAGACAAAGCAATAAAAAGCAAAACGAACCTGGGTTCAACTGAGTTAGTGTTGTTTCTGTTGTTTTGTGTGGAGTGTTAGATGAGTGCTGTGTATGGGTGCAAGTGAGCTTTGCATGTATCTATATTAGTTGTGGGACGATTAACTGGAATCGTGAATCAGAAAAATCGGAACTTTTGTGATATCGGCATTGGAAAAATGTGAGTCTATTTTTTAGTACCAAAAATTATTTAAACATTTTTTTTATAAAACAACATTTTCCATTGCTGGTACAAATGATAAAATGATAAATATTCATTGAATTAAAACTAAAATCTATAGGTCATCCCCCACAAGTGTATTTGTACATTTATGAAAATATATGCACGTATTACATGCGTTTGGAGGTAACCTAAAAAACGAAAAAAAAACAAAAACAACAGCTCTATAGCTAAATATTTAGAGATTTAAAAGAATCGGAATCAGAATCGGAATTGTATCGGGGTTGGAAATTTAGAACGGAATCGGTAATTGTATCGGAATCGGGGAAAATTTTGAATCATCCCACGTCTCATCTGTATATGAGATACTAAAGTGTGTGCGTAAGTACTGTATATTGATATGGTTCCGACTATGAGCGAGTCAGTTAAAAGTGTCAATGTGTGGTTTAGCAAGTTGTGTGTTATGTTTCAAGTATGTGTGTATGTGTCAAGTTATTTGGAGTGTCCGTGCGGGTAGGGTGGATGCTGTAATTACACAGCCCTTTCCTTTCTGCTGTCAGAAACAATTAACACCGGGGAAGCACAAATCAAAACCACGACCAATAAAGTGGCCGGGAAAAAGTAAAGACAATTGATACTGTTGATCAACCACCGACGGGGTCAACACCTAGACCAAGTCAGCTTCAATCAGCCACTCAATTTACTGGTCCTTTTCTACCACTTATACCGTCCAATATCACCACCTCCGCCACCTCCACTACCTCATCTCCTATCATTATCTCACACCTCAAAAGCAACCCGAATAGAAATTCCCTGTTCTCACCCATCCCTTTGTTTCGGGGTGTTGGGTTTCCTAATGGAAAACAAAATAAGCTAAATGTTTAGATAAGGACCGGGCAAATTCTCGATGAGGAGATTTCGAAGAATTTCAAAAAAATTTTTTTTTTCTGAAAATAGAATATTCAATCAATTTTAATCAAGAAATATATTTTCTGATAAGAGAAATAATATAATCTTAAATATTAACAAAAATGAACAAATAATACCATCCCTCGTCTATATTATTTTATTTATTTTTAATTAGAGCAAAAGCATTAGTAGATATATATATATATATATATATATATATATGTATATATATGTATATATATGTATATACATAAGTATATACATGTATATATATGTATATATATATATGTATATATATGTATATGCATGTATATATATATAGATATGTATATATATGTATATACATGTGTATATACATGTATATATATATATATATATATATATATGTATATGTAGAGATAAATGAAAGAAGAGGAATACACATGACAAATGACAAATCTATTTCAACTTCGATTCACTGTACACCTTATCAACGGACATTTACAAACTGGACAAACCGCATATTTTTTACACGCACACTCTTACTCTCCATTACTTAATATTTTTTCAAATTTTGGAATTTTGGCTCTTCCACTGCCAACTTACCATCTATATAATTCATCTGATGATAATATATCAATCTTTGAAAAACCGTGGCTTAAGGAAAGAATAATAAACAATTTTTTCACCGAGTACACCTTGCATTGAACAATCGAAGTTGAAATAGATTTGTCATTCGTACATGTTTATCCCTCTTCTTTATAATTGCTCTATCTCGTATATTGAGCTTAAACAATTTCACTATAAGTTCTATCTTTTAGTTTCATATTTTATTTCATATATATATATATATATATATATATATATATATATATATATATATATATATATTTCAAACAGACAATAACGACTTATATGTATTTTAATTATCTTTAAATCAACACGTGTTTGTGATATTCAATTAATCACATTTGGATTAATTTGCATATCGATGGGATTGATTAAATACCCGAAACACGTTTTCATTTATAAATAATAAAAAACATTAAATGCTTATTATCTCTTAGATACACGCACACATTTTTAATTACCATGTTCGTGTGTCTACGAGCTCACTGTACAAGGGTGTGTCAGGACAACCTGACAGAAGGATACTTTACCCTACAAATAAACCCTGACCAAACATTCAAAATAACACAGAATTCGAAGCCCAAATAACATCCCGTCTACACGGCTATACACTGGCTCATATAGGGAATGGCGCACTTCCCCAAGTAATGTCTAAACTAACAGCACTTAACTGGATACTTCACCAGACTAGATGAATCCTTGTCCTGGAATCCGGTCAAGTAAGACCAAGAGCTTACAAGACATATATAACATAACAAATTAATTCGTTAATTGGGGATAGGAAAATAAATTTTCTCACTTCTTTACTTACTCAACGTTTGAGATGTAAAGATTAAATTTAATGGAATATTCTATTATTTATGTATCTTATATAGTGATCAAGTGTTAGCCCCAGGAAAGAGGACCTTTAGTTTCTGGGAACTTCAACTGAAGTAAAATGAAACAAAACGATACACGTGCGAAATTGAATACCTACTCAGCACCACCCTCTAGTGTCTTCGGCTCCCTGTACACGGGTTTGTCAGAGACCCTGACATGGGAATACTTCCAATTGTAAGTAAACTCTGACCAAATATAAACAAATAGTGTGTTTTTACCTCAAGCCATCCAGCACCCCCTCCCCCCGCGAGTTACGTACAGGGCCACCCTCTCTATTAATAAAAAGCAGCTTTGAATAACAAATCAGAAGCCGTTGACAATGAGTAATTTATAAAAGATATGAATAAAAACAAAAGTAAATACTGGCAAGCCGGCACCCTTGATAAAAGAGGCCCCTCAACCTGTTCATTAATCGGGCGGACAGGTGTAAGCAATGGTGTAAACCTCCCTGTCTCCGGAAGTTACAGGTAAACAGTGACCTTGCTAAATAACTGGAAACACAAGAAACAAAAGTACTGATCAACATTCAGAAACATTATTTTCTTATTTCATACGTTTTAAATGTTTTCATGGCTGCTCATCAACATTTGAGTTCAGAGTCAAAGGTTAAAATACAAAACGGGGGATTAGCCACTGAAAGTGCACATATAGCCCAGTTGGTTACAAGGGTTATCATATACTATGCTTTTATAAATAATGTACAATTTTCCTCTGAAAAATAATTAGTAATAAAACAGCAAGAAATGATCAACTTTATAATACTACAAGACGGTGTAGAAATCATGAGTAAAACATCCCTTCATGTCTCTAGAGAATCGTAAAACACCTTACGTTTCGAAAAATGTTCATCTTAGTGTGTGGTCATTGTCAGAAACAATAACAGTTGAACTCATTTGAAATTAATGAAGGTAAATATCCGATCCCAAACGAAATAATGCCAGTCCGATTTTCATCTGGGAATAACTTCAATTGAACAAATTATTCTCTGGTAATATTAATTATTAAAAATAATAATGAGCAATTAGAACGCCATACAATGTATTTTAGTTTTATTAACTTAAATGAATTTAAAAAAATATATATATATAAAATACCATTTTTTTTAGTCCTCATCTCGTAAAAAAAGGTATTTTATATATCTTTATTTTGAAATTCAGAAATTCTGATGATGAAGTATATCTTCGAAAATTAAATTGAAAAAAAAAAGATGTTAATAAACCTAAAATGCATTGTATGGCGTTCTAATTACTCATCATTATTTTTAATAATTCATATTACTATGTAAACAATGCTTTCTAAAACAAGGACACATTTCTTATTAAATTATTCTATGATTTAGAGAAAGAAATCTGTTCCCAACAAAGAAGACTTTGCTACAAATCCAAAACCAGCTATACTTAACGACTCAATATATAATATGTGATAGCTGACATATTTATTTTACAATATATAAGGCTAAGAGTTTTAAACAAGACTATACCTGTATAACTTATTATATTATTAAACGGGGTAAGATCCAAAGAAGTCTTTACAATAAATAAATGAAATTCAAATTTTTTAGTTAATGCTTAGGTTTTTTTATAATACTATAGTAATTATGGTCCCAAAAGTAACATTGCCATCTTTAGTCAGAACTCGAACCACAAGGCTATACTAATTCATTTGGTGTTTTCTCCAGCATCCCGAGTAACTAAATTTTTGTAACCGCGAAATCTTACCAAATTTTCAAATATTATTATTATTATTACTTTATTTCACGTATAAGACTATGTTGGGTCTATGTTTACCTTAATCACGTGACTACTCGGCGGTCAGCCATTGGTCGATTTAGCTGCATGATAATCCATGTAAAAGCTTTGATTCTGGAGTTTACTTTCCCTCTTTCCCATTGTCGCTATCAAGATGACACCATGCGCTCACCCATTCCTATACTCATACCAGTCATGTTAAACGTATTTTTATGACAATATGCGTTCAGTTTGCGTAAACTAATTTTCATTTATGTTTCCGATTATTTGTGACGTAACAGTTATATTTAACGGTTTCTGTAAAAAGATCTGCCATTTCATGAAATGCCAGTTGTCTTCTATCTAAAGCAGTTATATCGAAGTATTATTTTGGAAATAAGATCTTAATTTATAGTTGAGAATTGCTCCTATCATTCTGTCAACGGCGATGAAGTGAATACCGATGTGATCTGACGATGTGGGCATTCCAAATTCGGATCCTGACGGTTACATTGTTCCATTTTCACTATGGACGTTGGGGATATTCATTTAGTAATTCAATTTAGTACTGATTCAAGAAAGAATTAAAAAAAACATGGCCGACAACAGAATCAAGCTGATCAAAAGTCATACCACGCTGATACATACGAATGTACGCTTTTTTATTAAGACGTTTAACATGTGTGTCTATTTTGCTATGTCCGATTTGATCACAATGAATCTTCTTATATTTTATAAGTAAAATTTCTCATACTTTTTTAATCTCTTTTTCGTAGATGTTAGAACGAATATGTTTGCCAATAGCGGCAGTCATTATCTCCAACGATATAGAAATCTACTCAGAGAGAAATAAAACAGCCCGTGTCTCATTTCTCTTTTTGTAAACTTTTATATGTTTCAGCACCGTAGATAATATTATCCTTTCATTTAATTGTTCCACGCTTCACAAGACATCGTTTACTCTAATAATATATGTATGCGTATGTGTGCGTGAGTGTGCATGTGTGTGACTTTGAAGGTGGTCGATAGGGTTCTTATACCTTTGCTTTACAGCGTGTTTTTTTCTCTTGGCCAACCGAGTGTCTTGGAGTCGTAAATGATTATCGAACTCGCGCAAGGATGTTTGCTCGTCGGGACGAGCTCACTCACAAGGGTGCCACGCCGTGTTAGGCGCGCAATTAGGCTTAATATAATTGTTACCTTGAAGCGAAACTAAGTGAATTGATCTTGCAATGTGATAGGGAATGCGTATGACAGGTGTGAAGGATACACCGCACCGGGGTGAGGGAGGAGGGGATACTCATGATTAGAAAGTAAATAACGTTGAGTGGATAATAGGGGGGGGGGAGTGAGTAGTGAACATTTGGAGTGCGGAAAGAGAATCAAAGAATAGACGGGAATATGAATTAGAATTATAATAAGAAAGAGGAGAAAAAACAAATACATTAATACAAACAACAATAAATTATGAGAATAGAATCATTAAAAAATTTATTTCGAAGTAAGAATACTACTACAACTACTAGTACTATTACTGCTACTGCTAAAGTAAAGTGGTCAACCATAGCTGAGGGCGACTCGAAGGCTCCATTTTGATTAACTATTACACTAAGGTGTAGGGGAGGACGTCACTCTTTTTCAAGGAGTACTCCACTTATCTTTGATCGTACAGCTTATAATGCTAGAGGTGTGGCAAAACGACATCAAGTACAATCTGGTATGACTCGGGCAAAGATTGAACACTGCTCTCCCGGATCATTAATGAACATTCTTACCATTATTACTGATGATGCTGATTATGCTGATGCTGCTTCTGCTGATGATGATAATAATAATAATAATAATAATAATAATAATAATAATAATAATAATAATAATAATAATAATAATAATAATAATAATAACAATAAATTCGCTTATTCGTATGGTACGTCTAGTTCACTATATCAAAGCATATACAAACATCCGTTCGAAATAAATACAATTTTTAGTCATATTCTTGAGAAACTTTTGCATGATTCTGGAAAAGTCCAGACTTCGTTGGGTACGCTAGACAAAATATGGCGTATTATTATTGTTATTATTATTATTATTATTATTATTATTATTATTATTATTATTATTATCATCATCATCATCATCATCATCATCATCATCATCATCATCATCATCATCATCATCATTAGTATTAGTATTATTATTATTAGTAGTAGTAGTAGTAGTAGTATTATTATTATTAGTAGTAGTATTATTATTATTATTAGTATTAGTATTAGTATTAGTATTATTATTAGTATTATTAGTATTATTATAATTAGTAGTAGTATTAGTAGTAGTAGTAGTAGTAATCGTAGTAGTAGAAGTAGTATATTTTTATCGTTTGTAAGCGTTCATTGCAAGCGGGTAGAAACACAGAAGTTAAAGAAGGTTGTCATACAATCTTCTTTGTGCATAGGTTTGTTAGTAAGTGTCTGTTGTCGTTTCATACTATAAATATCACTTGTGATATATCTCGTCAGACAGAACGGACAATCATGTATGTAGTATGTCGTTTTACTGCGAAACATGTAACATATAAATAAATACAAATATTCGAAGGGAATTTAAAAAAAAACCAATAAATCAAAGAAAATACTTGCCCATAATTGGGGTACAAATATTATTTTTACGAGATATTAGTGTAAATTTTGGAATTATTTCTTAACAAGTAGAAAATATTTTTTGTTCACTAAAGTCAGTATTTTCGTATTGATTCGCTGCATTTCGGACGGGAATCAGAGTGAAGTATATTTATTGTCCTCACCCACAAGGGTAGGTATTTTATCTTTTTCCCAAACATTTTTGTTAGAACTGTATTTCTCCCTCCAATATCTAAAACTAACCATTTGTCTAACAAGTAATGAAGAAGACGTTTAATCCGTCCAACATTGTAGCTATTAGAGGTTATATATATCTCGCCACACAGAAGAAAATATTTTTTATTCATTTTGCCACTTCAATTGCAAACAAGTAAAACAAAAATACTACTCGCATGAACAAAAAAAAATACTAAGTCTATAAACAACAACAAATCGCAAATGCATTTTTCAAGAAAAAGGTTCACATATTTTTCCTTAGCCACTGCGTATTGTTCAAGGAAGAGATTCTTCTATTAATATTGGCCTGAAGGCAACTGCTCAGAATCATTTCCGTTCTCGGTCAAAGGAAGAGGCGAATTCTTTTATCAATAATGGATTGCAATTTCTTAGGAAAAAAGTCAGTCATTTTAATGGATTATTTCGTGAAATAAGAATCCTATTTAGAAACATTTTTTTTATTTACAAACAATACTTTACTGATTTCACAAAAATGCATTTTGATATCTGAAACAAATCTTTCATTTGAAAATTTAAATATTTCAGATTTGCATCAAATTTGATCAAAAGTTATAAGAAGCCAATAAAGTAAGATTCTCTGAATTCCAATGTTTTTTAAAACGCCTTAAATTTGACCCTTGTAGTTTAGATATTTTTTAGCAAAATTTAGATGAGGTTTGTAGAGCTAAAATTTACTAGCATTATATGTTGATTTTCATTTTTCTAAGACAGGGCATAAGAGTGGTTCAAATCTATTGTTCTCTTCGGGAAATTAATTTTATTCGTCCTAAAACAGGTATTCTTCTAGAACTAATCAACACGATGCTGTTTTTTAATAGAAAAAATAATGAAAAAAAAACCCCACCGTACGTTTATTTTTATGACAATTTCTTTATTATTTGACAAAGAAAATCAATGAATTTTGTTTTCAAGGGTAAGTTAAAATTTCCACTTTTTTCCCTGAATTGTCTTATTTATGTGAATAAACTAAATGTTGTAAAGAACATAATCAATGAATAAACAATTTTGGCAGATTTCATCGTTTTCCTTGGGGGGTACTGGTACATCTTTTGAACCGGAGAAAATAATTAGGTTATGGTTAGTTTAGGGTTATTGTAAAGTTAAGTTAGTTTTAGGTAAGGGTTAGATTAAAAGAAAACCAGTTCATTTTGTCCGGTTCAAAAACTGTAAAGTACTATGTAGACGAAGAGGTTGCTTTGAAATTGTGTCCTCATAAAGTCGAGCAGATAGTTGTCGGGAAGATCACTGCTCGAACCTCACTCTTTTTTATTCCATTGTTTTGCTTAAGATGTAATCAATTGCCTTTCGGCTGTTTCTGAGCATGCTGATTGGCTAAGCGCTTCGGCATCTTCCGGTTGTTTACGAAAACGGCTGGTAGATGCTGAACAAAAAGTCGTTTTCGTCTTGTTCAAAGACTGTACCAGTATAATATATATATATATATATATATATATATATATATATATATATATATATATATAATTATATATATATATATATATATATATATATATATAATTATATATATATATATATATATATATATATATATAATTATATATATATATATAATTATATATATATATATATAATTATATATATATATATAATTATATATATATATATATATAATTATATATATATATATATATATATATATATATATATATATATATATATATATATACATATATATAGTCTAGAAAGCTTTGAGGCATTTTAAACAGAAAGAAAATGCAGTTTATATGCCATGGGGTACTACCTAAA
>OY744518.1:37387707-37390207 GCA_963556195.1 Sepiola atlantica
GTGGGGTTCGACATCGGGGATACTTGTTGGCAAGGCTACTAAGGAGATAACAAACAACTAATTGAAGCAGAAGGAGCGAGTACAATTTGGGTGGGAACCATTAAGCGGATATACCGGGAGGGAGGGAACAAAAACAAAGCTTATGGGCGAGTGAGAAAAAGACAAGTCAGGAATCCTTTCTGTACATTGTGTAAGATGTATTCCTATGTACATACATATATATATACGGAAGCTCGGACTGTTGAAAAAAAAAGGCAGCTCCTCGGTTTGGCTATACCGGCAAGGCCGTTTTTTTTAAAGTCCGAGCTACCGTATATGTATATGTATATGTATGTACATAAGAAAACATCTCACAAAATGTTCAGTAAGGCTTCTTCATTTGTATTTATGTATATACGAGGCCCGTCTAAAACGTATGCGACCTTAGGCCAGAACATTTTTTTCAAATACTTGGGACCCTTATCCACTACAAAGTAGGCCCCTTGTATTTGCACACAATTAACCCACCGATCCATCCACTGCCGGTAACCCCTCTGGATGTCTTCTTTCGGAAAGGGGTTCATTTCCGCCGTCGCGTTCCGCATTATCTCTTTTTTTGCACCCACACAACAGCAGCTGCACCCCGAGCAGTTTGCGGCTGGCACGAACGCTGGTCACTCTCCGCTAATATGCGGCCATTTTTGAATCGGTGCAAACACTTCGTAATTTAGGTGACGCATCGCATCTTCTATAAACACCTGCTGAACTTAACGGTACGTCGGAGATGAACACCATTCCAAAAGAAGGCTTCCAGAAGTGTTTCCGGCAGTGGATAGATAAATTGGCTAACTGCGTGCAAGCACAAGGGCCATACTTTGAATAGGAGTATGGTCCCAATCGCGTCACGTATTTGAAATATTTTTTTCTGGCTCAATGTCGGATACTTTTTTGACAGGCATCGTATATATATATATATATATATACACATATATATATATACACATATATATATATATACATATATATATATATACATATATATATATATATATACATATATATATATATATACATATATATATATATATATACATATATATATATACATATATATATACATATATATATACATATATATATATATATATATATATACATATATATATATACATATATATACATATATATACATATATATATATATATATATATGTATGTGTGTGTGTGTGTACTGCATGCATAATCACTGTTTCCTAGATGATAAACCAATGAAACTTCAATGTTTACAAAATGTACTCAATAAAAAGTAGCGCTGTTTTTAGTAGACATTTTTATTTATACTAACATTTTTTTATTTACATATGTGCATACATGTTTCAGCTTCGATATTTTCCGAGAAGCAGAAACCTTAGACCTTCAAAAAAAATGAACGTCCGAGGACGCTGGTTCTCGAGAGAGATCGTCGCAGCGGAAACATGTATGCACATATGTAACCAATAATGTTGTCATAAATTACAATTTATACTATACATATATATATTTATTTATTCAAAAAAATATGTGTAAATATATAGCAATATTTTTCTGTTTCATATATATATATATATATATATATATATATATATATATATATATATAAATGAAACACCAAAAAATAATGCTATACATATACATCAATTGTTTTTAAATAAATATTCTTATTATTATTAACATACATCGATGTTATAAATATTGTTATATATATATATATATATATATATATATATAAATATATATATATAATAATATTTACTAAAAAATATAAATATATATTTTTTAAAAGAAAATTATTAACTTTTATTAAGTAAATGCATCGATGGCTCATGCTTATACACTCTTCAGTGTAAGGGATTTAATCCACGCCGGGCGGACGGCTCGAACCCGATTTACAAATTGCCCATGACTCGTAGTCGAGTCTCTTACCCGTCGACCGACATCAATCAGCAAGCAAGTTAGGAGAGATTTAAATCTATTAATACCAAAGCTACGTAGTTATGTTACTGTTTTTACTGGCGATACATACAGCGTTGTTGTTTTAGTATTTTCAACTTCCACGCGGTAAATAATATGCAGAATGTTACATTAAGTCGCCCATTATCGGACCTGTCATTATTTTAATTTTATATATACATTTATTAATTGATTTTTATGTACATGAAAGTAATCGATGAACACTGGCTTCTGGCTATCAATCGTCATCAGCATGGCTAACCTAGACGATGGAATTGTCTGTAGTCTGACGTTTTACTACTAGGCCATGACACCTTGCTCGACATATGTACGGTTTGTTATCGCCTAAATATTAAGTTACGTAGTTTTGTTATTCTTTTTACTGGCGATACAAACAGCGTTATTTTTTAGTATATTTGTATTACATAAGCGGTAAATTATATGCAGAATATTGCATTAAGTCTCCCTTAATCGGACGTGTTATTATTTTTATCATATATATATATACTTATTAATTAATTTTTACGTACAT
>OY744518.1:37397707-37422707 GCA_963556195.1 Sepiola atlantica
CTCAAAATTAAATAATAATACTAAGATTAAGTTAATAAACATTTGTTTCCCTATATTTTTATATAACATAGAATGCATACTAAACTGTACCTTCATTTTGAGAATGAGGTATGTCTGGAAAAACATTTCGTTTTAATGGTCTCAATAGCCATACTTTATAATAACCTGATCAAGTCACACACGCCTCTTTTAGTCATCTGTTTCTCTCCCGCCTCTTTCACTCCATGGCTATTAAATTATTTTGTAATAATTCTTAATATTTCTGTGAGAATTTAAAGAAATGGCGACAATTCGTTTTTAGCGTAGTCATCTGATTTACATACGTGTGTATGTACACAGCACACGCACGTATGCAACTTATTTGAATAATTTGGAAGCAAGAAAGACTGTTGGTGATGCACAACTGTTATCTACGAGGGAAAATAATAATGTGCTTTCCTAAGCTTAAACGTTCATGTGACCGTAATTTGTATTGGATTGCCTGAATCCCATCGTGACAGGATGCTATTCGACCTCTGATTGTACTTTCAGAATGCAAGACCCATGTATATACCAAGATAAAGTTTTTGTTTACACCACATAATATTCCAAAATGGAGCCCTATTTAAGCACTAACCAGGTTCGACGTCGCTTAACGTCAAAGAAACAGTGTATTAACGTGATTTAGTAGAGATAAAACATGAACATTGAGAGTTCGTAGAGATTTATTACGCAAGCAATCGGAAGATTATGATTAGTAGAATTTTCTGAATTTTCTAAATTTTCTGAATTTTCTGAATTTCTTTATCTATTCTAAGCGTATTGTCAGTTCAAAAGAATGACAATCTATGTGACTTAGAAGCCACTACGTGGAGTGTCTATATCCCAGAAGAATCTAATAAAATGCTCATCGAGAATAATATCAAACATTATTTGAATCTCTTGCTGTGAGCAGCATAGACGGTTATAAAATGACGCTGTCATGATTTTTGCTATCCACAGAAACAGTTTTAATTCCTTATGCATTTCGTCAGGAATTCCTGGTTCTTGAAAATCTTCCAGAGATCTCAGTTGATCGATTAACAAAAGATTATTAAACGCCTGAAGTTTCTTTTAAAAAGGTTTCTGACAAAAACAGTTTGATGACTGTTTGATTTAAAGGTGTGGTAATGGAAATATTTCACCAATCAACTGATTCAATGTTTCATTCATAATATTATTGCTAACCTTTTTCTTGCAAAAGTGTGCAATTACTAGTTATTCCTGTAAAATAGCTGTTTCGTTTGCTGTTCCAAATATGCTTAATAGCACTATCTTTGCTATCACGAATAAACACTTTTGAGATGACTTCAAAAGAAGTTTATAGTTTTGAGAGAGAAATAACAATAGATCTGATTCGTGAATGAGTTAGTACAAACACTATTAAAGTATAACATCTAGGAAGAAATAATTTAAAATACAGTCATGCTTAATTTTTGCCCTGAGAGAAAAGTTAGAAATACCATTTGTAATAAAAGGTCAAGTTATAAAAAAAACTGTTAGCACGCTAGTGTTGTTAAAAAAACTACAACTTAAATATAGTTGAAATATATCACTTCGCCCTTTCTGGTGCAGGTGGTATGTTTCACGGCTTTTACAACTGCGCAACATATCTATGGGGTTGCAATAAGACGAGGTGGGTGTCACATATTTAGACTGATAAAGTCGTGAAAGTTCTCAAGTAGCCATTTCTGGATTTTTCCGAAACTATGACACGGATTAACGCAGTGTAGCAATCTGAATTGAGTCTGCACCACTTTCCAAAGATTTTGGGCGACATAACGTGGCCTTCTCTGGATAGACATCCAAAATATATCACCGTTTAATGGAATTCGGTCGTCCTGACGCACGAGACTTGGTGCAGACTATAGGCTAGCCACCTGTTGGTCTGCGCGTTATGCAACTCGTTCTGAGAATAGCCAAAGCATATCCGGTTCGATATAATGTTGGCCCTGTTGATGAGTTTCTTGACTATCGTGAAGCCGTTCTCTTGAGCATTGCTTGTGAGTCGTTGTTCCTTTCATTTTTTATGAGTAGCGAACATTATTTTTCAGCGGTTCATTCCTAGTCGCCATTTCGACGGGGATTTTCTTGCAAACTTCTGCATTAACTTGCCTGGATCTTGCCGTACCGTTTAGTGCAGCTTCCGGAATAATCTTGTTGTGCGGGCAATATCAGAAATCCAAATATAGCCATTGCTTCCACAGAACCGTCGTAATTCTTCGGCTCACATCTCACGGCCTTCATGGTATTCATTGAACACTGAGCTGCAGCTAAGTTAACCGAATTGATGAGGCGGGTCACTCTTCAGCTGATTTCAGGTTGCCCATGCTCCCTAGCTCTCAAAACTACGAATATTACATAGAAATACACACCCGTTTCAATTTACCACTGTTAAATAGTCTAAATGGTTCTAAAATAAAAGAATATGAGAAAATTATCAAATTTATTTCGAACACCTATTATATATATATATATTTATTTAGTACACATTTTAATTCGTACACGCATTTTGATTACATATGCGCATACATCTTTCAGCCACAACGCTACATACTAATCAGACCTTAAACATAGGTTTCATTGATCACTTACATATAAACAGTTAGATACAGTGGGATTTTTATCCAATATATATGAAAAAAGTTTCACCGAAGATATCATATATATATATATATATATATATATATACATATTTAAAAAAGTGAGGCTACCAACATGTAAAAAAACAGTTTTTTCAACGATTGTTGGTTATTTTAATATTTTATCATTTTATAATTTTTTAATTTTATACCGGGTTTCAATCCTCGTGCGGTTCTCTACGGATATATTTTCCATTTGAAAAAATGTATTTATTTTTAACAGTTTGATGTTTCTACGCATGTGCGATTATATCTGTGCATGCGTGTGCGTGTGCGTGTGTGTATGTGTTTTCATAGTTTTTGCTTCTATGAGTAAAAGTTTTTTTTTTTTAAAGTATGTGTGATTTTGAATTTCATCTTTCCGGTCATCTTCGTGGGCAGTGGTTGAGTACACTTTGTTCAGAATGCTTAAAGTTCGTCTTCAAATTTTATAACTTTGTCAACACTCTGTCTGTCTGCGTGTATACGCGTCTGTGTGGCTAGCTATTGTCCGCGGCCCGCGTGTACACATGTGCGTCTACCTCGGTCCATAATACATACTTACACTTACACACACATACATACATACGCACACACACATATATAAATCTACATATATATACACATATACACACTCACACACACACACATATATATATATATATAGATCGAGAGAGAGAGAGCGAAAGAGAGAGAGAGAGAGAGAGAAAGCGGAAATAAAGGTCAGGGGGAACAGTCCTGCATAACGTAGAATTCAATTGGACACAAATAGAGGGATAGATAGATAGATAAGTAGGTATGGCAAATAGATAGATATATAGATAGATAGATGGATAGACACATGAGTAGATATATGGATGGATAGATGGATGGATAGATAGAGAGAATAAGATTGATAGGTGTATGGATCGATAGATAGATAGATAGATAGATAAATAGATAAGTAAGTTAATTGGTAGATGGATGGATAGACAAATGTATAGATATATGGTTGGATAGATTGATAGATAAATGGATAGATAGATAGATAAATAGATAAATGATGAATGGACAGACAAATTGATAGACATACACCCACGCGCGCCCACATCAATGTTTGCATATATGTATGTGCATACAGACACACACACACACACACACTCGTTCTACCTATCCGTTCTATGTATGTGGATGCGCATATGTAAATGCATGTGCATGAATATGCGTTCCCGTCTTAACATGTACGCTATTTCGTTCTTATATGTATGTAGATGTGTGTGGTTCGCATGTTGTCTGATTTGTTATATGTTTTGTATAGTGCTGGGTTGAATTTAAATATCAAGTTTTTTTGTGTTAGGATATATGAGTACTTTTCGGTTGGAAGATAGGAATTATTTTGAATTTACTTCTGCTGCACAAGTGCACATGTTCAGAGACAAACAACCTTCTATTTTCTTTGATTTGTATTTTGCCTTTATGTAAAGCAACTCTATTATTAAGTGTTTTGGTGGCGTCTATATAAGATTCGTTAAATGTTATCCACTCTAGTTCATAGATAACATTTCTGGAGGTGCAGTTTAAATCTTTTTTATTGTGAATGTTTGTGCTGGGTTTTTTAATGTGTATAAGTTCCTTTCTATTATTATGTCACAAACCTCACATCTTTCCTTGTTGCATTTTGTGTTAGGTGTTGGTTGAGTTTGGATGAGATTAAACTTTGTTTGACGTTTTTTGGTAGGCGTTTGATGTTTATCATTTTCGTTGTTTTTAATATGTTGCTTAGTTTGTTGTTTTGGTTGAGTAGGGTTAGGCTTCTTGTTATTTCTGTGAACACAGTTGTGGATTGTTTTTGTTGTGTAGAGATGTATGCTAATAAAGGTTTCTTAGTTTCGTTTTCTGGCGATTCGAAATTGTTCTAATGGTATGTTTTCTGCTAGTTCTATACCTCTGTCTATTATTTGTAGGTTGTATCCTTTTCTTGTTAAGGTTTTCCGTAGAACCTTCAGTCGGACAATCCAGGTATTTATCACTGAATATAGTACAAATTCTACGTCCTAGGGAATAGGGTATATATTTTAGGCAGCTTTTGGGGAGGTGGCTTCTAAAATGGAGATATTGTTGGGTATCTGTGGGTTTGTGGTAAATGTTTGTGATAATATTATTGTTTTTGATTTTAACTAGTATATCTAAGAAGGGTAGTTCTGGGTGACTGTTTTCGAGGGTGAATTTAATTTTGGGGTGTATGTTTTGTGATATATTGTATAATTACTTAATGTCCTCTCATGTGGGTCCCCAAAGGATAAAGCAATCATCTAGGTATTTTTCCAAGATTCTATGAAAATAGTTTGAATATGTTTTCCATATATTTGTTCCACCTTTTTATATATGCTTTCCTCTAGGTAGGCTTGTGTTAGGGTACCATATGTTGGTGCTGTTTTAGTTCCTATTGCTGTAACTAGGGTCTGGATGTAGTTTTTGTTATTGAATTCAAATGAGTTATTGTCGAGAATAATGTCTATGCTGTCGATAATGAATTGTTTAAAGAATCTTTAGTGTAGTATTTGCGGATGTTTGTCAATCCAGTATGATATTGCCTGTTTACCTAAATCATAGGGGTATGTTGCTATATAAGTTTCGAACGTCAAATGTAACTAATTTTGTCCCGGGGTTTACTGTTTGTGGTAAGGAGCTCAGGAAGTCTATGTCGTCTCTTATGTAGCTCCTGACTTGTTCGGTGAATGGTTGTAGTAATATGTCAATTTTGTTACTAAGTTTGCTTGTTAGGCATGTAGGGCCTGCTACTATATGTCTGAATGTTAAGTCACTTGGATCCGGGACACTGATATATTCTGATTTCTGTGTGTTGATGCCATTTCTTATCTCATTTGATTTGTGTATCTTAGGTAGTTTGTAGAGGTTGTTTGTTTTTATCATGAAGTTTGTGAGGTAATTATTTTCTTTCTTTGTTCGTATTGAATTGTATGTCGTGCAAAGTTTTGTGATTTTTGATAAGGTGTTGTTGTCAATGTTGGTGCTAATTGGTTTGTAATAATCTTTGGTCTCTAGTGCCTCTATAATTTTCGATTCACAGAAATCTTTTTTCACACACACACACACACACACACACACATATATATATATATATATATATATATATATATATATATATATAGGTATATATATATATGAAGATAAAATGCACAATATGTCATAAAATAAAATTCTATGTTGGTAAAGTATGTAGAAAAGACAAAGAAACAACAAATTAAATATGGAATAAATCACAAAACGAAATATTTTAGCGCTTTTGGTCGGATCAACGAACGCCTTTAAAAAAAATGAAGATTTTAGAATTCATTGAACAATATATATATATATATATATATATATATATATATATATATATATATATATATATATAGTAGAGAATGGTAGTTTGCTTGAAGCATTGCTGGGTATAGTAGTAGTAAGTTTTTGAAAGGCTGTGGGCAATGCAATTCCGGGTAAGATGCAAGTTGAAAGGAAAGGAACAAAAACAATAACAATAAATCGAATACGATAGAAGACTTACTATTTATTTTTCCTTTTTTTTCCTTTTTTTTTTCTTACATAACAGCAAGAGTGTTTTAGCTGTTCGTGTGATGTCCGGGTGATTAAAAATCACTATTTGATATTTCGGGAAAAGACATCCCTTTTTCAAAGATAATTAGACCAGAAGAAGAATAATATTTTATTCTTCTCCGACTGTGTAGAGAATAATACAAACAAAATGGCTGCCAGATATAGACCGCAGCAAAAATGCAGTTTCACAGGGAATATAAATTAAGTTAAGTTTTATTTTAATATTATGTTAAATATATGATTGGTGTTTAGAATATTTGTGTAATATTGGTTAAGTGTATGGTGTTCGATAAACTGTTAGTTTTGATAATATATATATATCATTTTTTATTTTTTATTTTTTTATTTTTATATTTGAATATTTACTTTGATATCTTCGTATTTTTTTATATTGTTTATCTTTCTATCGTAATTTAAGAATTTTAATATAAAGTAAAGTAATTAGTCTCATATTTTAAATATTCTAGATCTATCTACTTATCGATTTCGATTATCATCTATTAAAGAAGTGTTATTAATTACTAATTGTGAGTTTCGTCAAATTAGATTAACGAATTAACTTATTAACTTGATATATTTACTATAAGATAAAGGGGAGTAACTCTGGATTTTTTTATTTTTATTAAATATTTTTTTTATAATTAATTTTTATTTATTTATTTATTTTTTTTTTTTAATATTTTTTTATTTTTTTTTTTTAATTTTTTGGGGTGGAGATCTGTATAACAATATTAGTATATATATACAACATATATACACATAATTCATATATATATATATACATATCTATGTATTATTGTTTGTTTAATTGTTTATCTATATATATTCATCAATTTCTTTACATATTTGTTTGTTTGTTTTTTTTATTTTTTTAATTTTTTTTTATTTATTTATTTATTTATTTTTTATTATTATTATTTACTTGTTTAATTTATTTTATGAATTATTTATTTAATATTTGCATGTTATTTGTATACATTCTATATGTGTTTGGATTTATTAATTAATAATGCTAGGTTATGGGGTGACTTATTTAGGTGGGTTAGAAGAGTATGTTGAATATGGTTTTTGGTTTGTGGTTGAAAGTGTGTAAGGATGGAAGTTCATATGGGGAGGGGCCTGTTTGATTGTTTGGGTGTGTGGTGAGTTTATTATAGGAGGTGAGTAATGAGTGAAGTGGTGGAAACGGACTCTGTTAAGTGTTAGATATGGGGGTTGGTTGGTGGATGGGGGGTAGATATTATAGAATGAAAGGTGAGTAGAGCTCGTGACGTTGATTGAGTGAGGGGTTTAATCTGGAGATGAGGATTGATTCTGTGATTCTAAGGTCACCAATGTTTCTGACAGACGCTAAGATGGAGACGTGAATATCGCGCTGAGTGTTTGAGCAAATCTCTATGTGTTTGTGGAAAGAGGATATACGGGTATTCAAGTGCTCCTTTATGCGCAAGTGTAGCGGTCTTGTAGTGTTGCCGATGTAAAATTTTTTGCATTTATTACACTGTAGTTTGTAAACACAGTTAGTGCGAAGGCACAGACCTGTGTTGGAGATAGGGCAATTGGCCAGGGAGGAGGGTTCGGGTGTGTGGTTAGTGTGTTTATTAGATAGATGTTGGCGTAATGAGGTGCCAGTATGTGTTAGTTGTATGTTAAGGTTTTCCTTATGTATTGCCTTGCGGATGGAGGTGGTGATCTTATCGCTGAAGAAAGGGAGTTTTAAGAAGCATGTGTTCCCTGGCCAATTGCCCTATCTCCAACACAGGTCTGTGCCTTCGCACTAACTGTGTTTACAAACTACAGTGTAATAAATGAAAAAAATTTTACTTCGGCAACACTACAAGACCGCTACACTTGCGCATAAAGGAGCACTTGAATACCCGTATATCCTCTTTCCACAAACACATAGAGATTTGCTCAAACACTCAGCGCGATATTCACGTCTCCATCTTAGCGTCTGTCAGAAACATTGGTGACCTTAGAATCACAGAATCAATCCTCATCTCCAGATTAAACCCCTCACTCAATCAACGTCACGAGCTCTACTCACCTTTCATTCTATAATATCTACCCCCCATCTACCAACCAACCCCCATATCTAACACTTAACAGAGTCCGTTTCCACCACTTCACTCATTACTCACCTCCTATAATAAACTCACCACACACCCAAACAATCAAACAGGCCCCTCCCCATATGAACTTCCATCCTTACACACTTTCAACCACAAACCAAAAACCATATTCAACATACTCTTCTAACCCACCAAAATAAGTCACCCCATAACCTAGCATTATTAATTAATAAATCCAAACACATATAGAATGTATACAAATAACATGCAAATATTAAATAAATAATTCATAAAATAAATTAAACAAGTAAATAATAATAATAAAAAATAAATAAATAAATAAATAAACAAAAAAAACAACAAAAAAAAACAAAAAAAACAAACAAATATGTAAAGAAATTGATGAATATATATAGATAAACAATTAAACAAACAATAATACATAGATATGTATATATATATGTATATATGCATTATGTGTATATATGTTGTATATATATACTAATATTGTTATACAGATCTCCACCAAAAAAAAAAAAAAAAAAAAAAAAATATGAAAAAAAAAAAAAAAAATAAATAAAAATTAATTATAAAAAAAATATTTAATAAAAAAAAAATCCAGAGTTACTCCCTTTTATCTTATAGTAAATATATCAAGTTAATAAGTTAATTCGTTAATCTAATTTGACGAAACTCACAATTAGTAATTAATAACACTTCTTTAATAGATGATAATCGAAATCGATAAGTAGATAGATCTAGAATATTTAAAATATGAGACTAATTACTTTACTTTATATTAAAATTCTTAAATTACGATAGAAAGATAAACAAAATAAAAAATACGAAGATAAAACAAAGTAAATATTCAAATATAAAAATAAAAAAATAAAAAATAAAAAATGATATATATATATTATCAAAACTAACAGTTTATCGAACACAATACACCTAACCAACATTACACAAATATTCTAAACACCAATCATATATTTAACATAATATTAAAATAAAACTTAACTTAATTTATATTCCCTGTGAAACTGCTTTTTTGCTGCGGTCTATATCTGGCAGCCATTTTGTTTGTATTATTCTCTACACAGTCGGAGAAGAATAAAATATTATTCTTCTTCTGGTCTAATTATTTTTGAAAAAGGGATGTCTTTTCCCGAAATATCAAATAGTGATTTTTAATCACCCGGACATCACACGAACAGCTAAAACACTCTTGCTGTTATGTAAGAAAAAAAAAAAGGAAAAAAAAGGAAAAATAAATAGTAAGTCTTATATCGTATTCGATTTATTGTTATTGTTTTTGTTCCTTTCCTTTCAACTTGCATCTTACCCGGAATTGCATTGCCCACAGCCTTTCAAAAACTTACTACTAATATATATAAATATATATAAATATATATATATATATATATATATATATGAAAGAGAGAGAGAGAAAGAGAGAGAGAGTTTTTCACAAACTTGTTCGTCGTTTAGAGAGTCAATAGTATGGCTAGCCATATCGAACGCATCAATCTCGAGATTCGAAACTTTGACGAAAGGAAACTAATAGCTGTAATCGACTATTGGTAGATGTTTTACCATCTGAGATAACGAACGCGACGTTCATTTATCCGTGTATATTTCTATCCCAATATAACTATCTATCTTTTCTAAGTTAGAATACTTACGCTGTATATCTGTAAGCCACTAAGCGTATGGTTGTTTGTATTGTGTCTAAAGACTTATTTACGACACTTTTCCTATCAAATTACCATGACCATTTACACATTTTTGCAGTAGTTTTCAAAGACGGAGACTGTATGATTTATTTTCTGTTATTATCCGATTGTTGATTCATTCATTATCCGTCAATCTCAACACATCAGTTTTTGTGTTATACAGCTTTATTAAAGCTTTACACCTCGTGTCATCGGTGAAGCTTCAGTTTTAAATACAATTTCCATCGCTAAATGTTAATGGACGCATCTGGATTTCAGATACGACCAAGCATTTCTATAAGAGACTATGCGCGGTGGATGAGTTGTCAGGCTTAGTTTTTTTAAATTTAATTTCCTTTATAATGTATAACGCTTAAGTTCAAAATCGCATTTTGGCAAATCTGTCATTATTTTTTAATAAATCGTTCGTTAGTCTGTAATATATATGTTCGAAATAGTATTTCTGTTGGTCTGTCACGTTTAAACATATTCTCATTAATCTTTAACTCTTAAGTTCGAAATAACATTTTCATAGGTTTGTCACACTTCAGTTTGAAATAACATTTTAGTCTCAGAATTGTTAGATGAGGATTGATAATTTTTATTATTTGTATTATTCTCATCTTGCATGTCATTGTATAAATATGAATACAATATGGGAACTCGTAATTATAAATAGTAGATTATTACACCATTACAAAATAAATAAAATAAACAAGAAAAATAAATTTTGTATCAATTTTAAAACATCTATAAAAATTGAAAAAATTTATCAAAATATTGCTTTCGTTTTTTGTTTTATTCATGGTTACTTTTGTCTTTAATTAATTAGTAAAATTTATTTTTATTTCAGATTGTACATATTAGTGCGAATAGTTTCAATGGCAGATCTATCATATTTCCAAAAAGGGAAGATTCTTGATGCCCGTATGGCAGGTGCTACTGTAAATAAAGTGGCTGAGATGGTGGCCGTTATCGAAGATGATGACAGCCTATGAAGAAGAGGGGAAACACCATCCTCTGAACAAAAGTCTAGAAGATATCTGAAGCTCTCTGAAAGAGATCGTAGAGCCTGTGTAAGAATTCTGAAAGAACGAGCACAAAACCACGACACCCAAAATAACAGCGGAGCTTAACAGCGATTTGGATGATACCGTTTCAACAAAAACTGTTCGCCGAGAGCGTTACAAGGCTGGATTTCATGGGTGGGTTTCAAGGTGCTTCCATTATTTTGTCGAACTCCTGTATACTTACGTACGCAACATTAAGTACTAACATAACACACTATAAACAAGAATCTGTTTAAGGCTTCTAAAATTCATACGAGAAGCGTCCACATCCGTAGCGCAATGGATAAAGTGCTAATTAATAATCAGTTCTAAGTGACCGTCTTCGGGAGGTTGAGGATTCAATTCCCAGTAAAGGCGATGCAACAGATACAATAAAGAAATTGCTTCAGACTTTTACTCAGTCATGGTTGACGGAACGAAAGCGGTCTACGCCCTGGATTTAGAAAAATAGTTCCATTTGAACATCTCGTACAGATTCCCGAGTTCGACATAAAGATTCTTGAGTTTGACACCTGAAAAAGATCGGAGATTGCATCGGTCGTAACATTGTTAAAATAATATCCAAGACGCGAAAATATTTCGAATAATTCAAATAATACTAACACGGTATCACCATAAACAGAACTCATTATAGTTTCATAACAATAATAAATACAAATCTTTTAGAAAATTATACAAATCTAAAAAATAACGAATAAGCAAAAATCTGTATAAATTCCTAAATTCAACAAGACTCACCTGAATAAGGTAGAGGATTACATCTATCGAGACGTTTTAAAAATGACACCAAAGATGAGAACAGTAGTCCGAATAATCTAAATATTACTAACATTTTAAATTCTGTAACAATTAATTTTGAAATAAAATTTTCATCGCCACTCTGGCAGATTAATGAATGCGTCCAAGCCTATCCATAAAATGACACTGTTGAGTTTCAATTTGAAATAGCGTTAAATATGCGGCGAGTATAATTTTTGTTAATTGAGGATAATAGTAAATAGGGTTTAGTCAAGGTAAGCTTAGCGTGAACTCGAATGTCAGCTGGAGCTCCTGTGTACAGAAGTGGATGTGACGTCACATGGATTAAAGAGGGGGAGTGGAATAGGGGTAAGCAGTCGGTTTTTAATCTCGGGGCGAACCGCACGGGTTGACAATGACTTAGATCGATGATAAACTAAGAGGAACAATTATCTGTATCTATGATTTATCTTCTCTGCCAGCGGCAGAGGGGAAGACAACGTCAACATCTCAATAAAGAGTGTTTTCTTCAAATACGATGATTTATTTGTTTATTCGTGTTGTTGTGAAACATTGATTTCACGTGCTCCGATCCTGGGAGAAGTGGACGACACGAGGTAGAATTAATTTGTGCTGATTCTTTTCTGATTAAATTGATAAAAATCCATTTTTTTTTGTTGTAAATTGTGAGACATTTAGATCTACCCTGAGAGTGAAGGTATAACAGCGATAACATTTTTTAGATATCTGACAGTCTGTCGTTTTGTCTGTCGACCTATCACACTTTAGTTTCAGATAGAAATTCTATTACGAGACGCAGTGATTGAATGGACGCATCTTAAGACTATCTGTTGTTGAACATTTATTAGTTTTCTTTCTCGCGTTAACTTTTATCCTTTTGTGATGATGGTGACGCAGACGACGTTCAGAAATTGCCCAATAGAATTAATGGACGTCATATCGATCATCCTTTATTGAGTCGACATAAATCGTATCCATAAGAAAGAACCGTGATAAGAAACTGGCGATAATAAACAAAAGAAGAACATTAAATAACTAAATAAAAATAGACAATAGAAACGGTAAAGAAAGCACATAGTAAAAACACTATACTTTCAATAACAAACAGAAAACAGAAATTTATATACTAGTAAAATGCTATTATGTGTATTAAGTCATTATACATTAATACCTCTTTTATAGAAGATATCGCAATTGAGAGGCTTCCATATCTTTTGTGTCTCATGTGGTTGTTTTTATCACTATGAACTTTTCGTTGTTGTTCTCTATACAATTTCTTTTAACTTTCTCGTTGATATTAGTCGATCAAAACAGGTGAGGACATTTGTATCTTAATATTAACGAAAATTATGAGATAATTTCACGTACGTCTGTACCCCTATTTACTTCCCTCTTCACGAGGGCAGAGGTACACACACAGGTCGGTTTTTACTGTGGGGAAAATTCACCTCCCCACAAAGGAGCACTCGAGATTTTGACAAAAATTAAAATTGCTTCAATCTAGAGGGATTTCTTCTTCACTGACCGAACACAGAAAAAGATGAAGTGAAGTATGAGAACAGATACTACACCTTGCTCCTACTATGTTTGTGTTTGTTTTACGACAAATACAATTGCATTTATATATGTATTATTTATTTACTATTACTCGAACATTTATTGACATCAAGAAGATAACAGCTTAAACATTTTGTAATCCTATTTAATAACGATATTCATTTTGTAATCCTATTTAATAATGATATTCATACATTTCGGTGTCAAAGGAAACAATTCTGCTATCTTAAACTATTATTAATAGGTGAACATTTTGAAAAAAAAATACTTCGTGGCACATCGACATTCGGAAGCATGTGGACTGTAAGTTGGTTATGGTTTTATAACAGAATATCGCGAGGACTTGAGAAAGCTGATTGTCGGGTCACCCAGACCACGGGACATACGATATATATATATATATATATATATATATATATATATATATATATATATATATATATATATATATATTACTATTTCATGTATCCACATAAAATTTTATAAAGAGATATCATTTTTTATGTATCAATTTTCAGTTCTTTACGTATCGAGCACTGTTGGAGTACATACTGAAAATTGATACATAAAAAATTACATCTCCTTATAATATTTTATGTGGATACATGTAATAGTAATATTTAGCTCCTCAAGCAGTTGAGCACTTTCACAAGAATTTATTTCACCACTGAAAAATAATATGGAAACAATTAACTTAGAAAGATCACTTAAGAATATCCCAACACCTAGCAAGCATGGATCCATTATTAAATTAATTTGAAAAACCGACGACCTAATACGCCGAATGCGATGTCGAGCAAACTTCTTCCTAAACAATAAAGAAAACACCTAGATACAAAAGAATCCCACAAATTGAAAAACTGTGGTGGTCGTCATGCCTTTTTTGGGTGATAACTTCCTCCACAAATAAAAATAAAAATAATAAGAAGAAGACTTACATGCAAAACCAACGGAAGTTTATTCACTGAAATAAACCATTAACAAATATAACATATTTCCTTTTGTAATGAGTTCAGAAGTCCTTTCTTTAGTTTCAGGGTAATTAAAAAGGAGAATGTCTTTTGTTTTGTTGAAATGCTCATGTGTTATAAAATGTTAAGAGAGGCAATAGGTAATGTTCGCCTGTGAAATTGTATGAAGCGCGCGAAAGGTGAAATGGAAGAGTGATAGTAAGACGCTTGTAACCTCCGAATGAAGAGTCAGTTGAGAGAGAGGGTTTGATGTTTGTGTGTGCTTAAATACTATTTGGATAGGCTCCAGCGAGCTTAAGGAGAAAATTTTAGAAAAATGTCTTTGGAGAAATCCTATTGGACAGAAATATCACGTGGTGTGCTCCCTACTACGTCCGCTCGTTTTGAGTTGATTTAATATATAAGGCCACACCGGAATTTGCGTGGGCGTTATTTTTTATCTTTCACGCGCCAATACAATTATATTCACACTGCGCGCCTAAATTGTATTTATCCCAAACAACAATTTTTATCCGAATCTTAACCGTGTCAACTGGCACAAAACCTAAAAAACGCAAAACCAATAGATCTCATAATTAGCCTTGAAGATGACCTCTTAAATGTAATTAAAAAATTAGAATTTCACAAACAACATAATAATTTCAAAAACAATTACACACCATCGTTAAAAACATGAACAACTCTAACAAAATCGTCGTAAAAGCGGACACAACTAGGAATTTTTACAAAATAGATAAACAAGAGTATAACAAACTACTAACAGAAACCATTACGAAAAACAACAAAAAACTAAATACAAGCGAACGTAATTATATAGATATAATAAATACTGAAAGTAAACAAATCACCGATAAACTAAAAAATTAGCGACAAAGTTAGTAAATTAAAACCTAAGGAAGCCTATATCTTATTTAAAGACCACAAAAGTAACTTTAACAAAAACCCTATCACTCGCTTAATTAATCCGACCAAACCAGGAAGAATTAGTAAAACAATTCTATCTAGAATCAACAAAAAAAATAAGTAAAGACCTTGAAGTAAACCAATGGGTGAATACTGCCGAAGCATGCGCTTGGTTTAACAATATCGAAAATAAGAACAAATGTACCTTCCTACAATTCAACATAGAGGGCTTCTACCCGTCGATAGCAGAAGAACTCTTCAACATCGCCCTACAATTTGCCGAGATGTATACCGATATATCCAAGGATGACATCCACATCATTAAAAATGTAGGAGATCAATTTTAACCTATAATGATGACCAATGGATTAACACAAATATGACAAACCCCATTTGATTTAGTCATGGGTGCCCTCAAATCTGCGGAGGCATCAGATCTTGTGGGGCTATATATTCTATACACACTCACAAATATATTTGATAATACCGATATCGGCCTTCATAGAGATGATGGGTTGGCGATAATTAGAGATTCTAACAAAGTCAAGGCAGAAAACTTCAAGAAAATTATTCATATGGAAATGAAAAAACTAAGCCTAAAAGTAGAAGTACGCGCTAACATAAAAATAACTCACTTTCTAGATGTCACGTTAAACATAAATAAAAAATACTTACGAACCATACCTAAAAGATAACGCCAATCCAATATACGTAAACCCAAAGTCTAATCACCGCCATCAATCATAAAACATATTCCGAATTCTATCGAACGTAGACTTATCAACAATTCTAGCAACGAAAGTCTTTTAAAATAATCAAGCAACATTTACAATACAGCTCTAAAAATAGTTGTTACCATAATACTGAAATTAAATATAAAAAACAGGACACCAATAATTACAACAAAAGAAAAAATAAAAGAAAAAGAAACATAATCGACTATACACCACCATATAACCAGATGCTAAAAACTAAACTGGGCAAAAATTCCTAAATCTGATTGAAAAACGCTTCCCCGTAACCAATCCCTGCATAAAATATTCAATAAAAATAACCTTAAACTATCCTACAGCTGCTGCGAAAACATAAAAATAATAATTAAGGCACACAATGATAAAATACTAAAAGAGAACAGCAGAGAGGAAGGAAAAAATAAAAAGATTATATAAAAGAGTGAAAATATAGCAAAAATAACACTAAGTAGCACAAAATATAAAAAATAAAAATGGAAATAAACAAAACACTAATAGTAACCACCCGAAGAGAAATGAAAAAGTTAGCAATGAAGAGAAAAGATATAACTGCATAAATTGTCCACTTTGTCAACTACAAACTAAATGCCTAACCAAAAGTATTGTACAAGCCACAATATTTGCGAAGGAATTACCGAATAAGAAGAAGTACTTCGTGGGTATGACCTCCCTAGATTTTAAAATCAGATATAATGACCACAAAAGCACATTTAAAAACAGAGACCGTCTAATTAAAACAGCACTAGCAAACCTCTATTGGAAGCTCAAGGAAAATTCACTATCACCAATAATTGAATGGAAAATAATACGACAGACCAGTACATGTAGAAATTTAGACGACCATGTAGATTATGTCTGAATAAATAATTGAAATCCTAAACTTTAAAGACCTCCATAATCTATTAAACTGTAGACGTCAGAGAGAAAACAGCTGCCTACATAGAAATAAATTTGGCTTAGACTAAAAATACATAAATAAATAAACCAATAAGTAAAAAAAAACTAGACTAAACAAAAACCTAACAATTTAAAAATTAAAACCTAAAATAAAATTACAAAGAATCACGTGTTAAAATAAATTCACTTATTATATTGACACAACAAAAACAGGATATATGCCAATCTATAGAAAACAGAACAATAGAACAGGATATATGAAGTAACACTAACCGGACTTTTTTCGTAGGATGCCCAACGATTGCCTGAGAGAACAACAAAGAATCTTATTGGTTAACTAGCTAGACGTGCGTATAAAACACCCGGCAAAACAAACCCCAGGCATTTTAGCCTGAAAATTCCCTCGGGGATGAAACGCAGAAGCCTCTGTGTAGCTTAATTACCATGAATATATTTTCATAGCTTAGATACTTTTTTATGTAAATCGCTCCAGACAAGGCATGAAGCAACTTCATATAAGGAGCTAAAAAGAAATACTACCCCAATGTCCCAAACTAGCTTATAGACATAAGGCATTGTCAAATGTTGACCATTTAAAAACAAAATCGAAAAATATGCCCAGTAATATTAAATTAAATGTCCAGAAAGGAAGAATCAGATTTATCATCGTGTCGTTTTTACTAGTTAAAAAGTAATATAGCAGTACCCTTAAAATGGCTGTGGAAAAGTGGATTATGCAGGCTAATCAGATGATTACCTTTTTTATTAATGAAACATTTAAAAATAATTTGGAGTGATAATTTAAATAAATACATAATTCAATGTAAGGAAAATCAATTCTTGTTAAATTTCCATTGTAAACAACACTTTATATGTCTATATACATACATAGTTATTTTAATAAGTATGTATGATTCGTAGACGTATGTAACATGTTCACTAACACTCATCAATATATATATATATATTAAATTCCCGAAACAGTTTGTCATGGTAAACAACTGATGATCCCTTAAAATAGTGGTAGAAACTAACTAATATAATAACTGTAAAAAATAAATTGACTTACATGAGTGATTTTCCACTGGAAGACTTGAGACTATAAGTTTTTTTGTTGTTTTTTTTTTATATATTTTTTTTTATATAGTTTTAATGGTTGAGAAACTTCCGAGACTATATATATATATATATATATATATATATATATATATATATATATGTATATATATATATATATATATTTGTCGCTCCTCGAAAAAGTAGAGCACTGTAATGGTAGTATTAACAAAGCTTGACGTCACTAGCTTTATAATGCATCGTTCGTTCCCTTAAAAAGAACTAGAACACTCTGGTCGTTAAGCCTGTCGAAAACGTGTTAAAATTATCATCGTTTATTCGCTGTTTACAATTGGCCCAGTGGTTAAAGATTTCGGTTTGAGTTGAAAATACTTGTAATCCGGGGTTTTGAATCGCATGACCGGTAGTGAATAGTCATAACTCTATGCTGATGAGTCCCGATTGAAAAATGGACGAAACGTATACGTACATAGATAATAAACAATAACAAATATTATATATATATATATATATATATATATATATATATATGTGTGTGTGTGTGTGTGTGTGTGTGTGCGTGTGTGTATATAACTGTACCGCCGACATCTACATACAATTAGAGAGACAACTCTAACGTAGATACCTCGCTAGTATTTTGCCCCGTTTGGTCAAAAAAATATATTCATCCATGTCATATGTGTAATTAAGATTCAACGTATATGGGATATGATAGTCTATTTCGAGTTTCAAGTTATAAGTGCAATAATAGAAAGTTGTCCTGCTCAACGCCGACTCAAGACAATTATTGTGGAACTTTGATCGAAATATAATATACGTATATAAGTATTCTGTGTATTTAAGTTTTAGAATACATAAGTTAAGGGTGTTTATCTCATCAACCCTTAAAAGAGTTAATGAACAAATAAATAAACAAAAAAACAAAAAAAATACTAAGAAAACAGAAGGTAACACGTCATTCATATAAAGTTATGTATGTGTATATGTTTATATATTTATATCTACTAATTCATTGCTTAACTAATTAACCGATAATTATGAATTTTGAAACGTAGCCGCTATGCGTAAGGAGTCGTAATGGGGACTATAGGTAGTTTAATTTAGTTTCATGCAATGGGGCACAAAAGGGGTTACAACGATTTGTCAAAGTTAAGGTACCTCCGATCTTTGTAAATTTTTTAATAAGTATTAGATATTAATCAATAAATATTCGACTAATTTCAATTTTTGTGGAATTTTCGAAATGTTTTTTTTAGAAAATATCATGGGAACAATATTTTATTTAAAAATGCAAATATTTCAAATTTCCATTGACTTAAATACATAGTTATTAGACACCAATCAAGCAAGATTCCTTGGATTTGCATTGTTTTCTAAAGATCCCTTAAGATTAAGGAGTAAATTCAGGACATAGTCAAGTATCTTAATCATGTAACAAATTCCCATCAAAATTGGAATAAGGATTCTAGGTATAAAGTTTTGTCTTATTAGACTTATTCTTTTTGTAAATTGGTATAACATTGGTGCAAATTTGTTCTGTTCGTTGTATACATACTTACACACACACACACACACACACACATATATATATATATATATATATTTAACTTATTTGTAATATAGCAGGAAAAATCTCAGCAGAGTGCTCGATTAATTAAGAATTAAAGGTAAAACTTAAGAGCATAATATTTATTTATTTTGGTACAGAAAAATTAGTACAACATTCGTACCGTCGGGTTCAAGTACGGCAGGTCTTAGCCATCCGGCTCTCTTCAGAGATGACAACAGAAGCTGAAGAGAGCCGGATGGCTAAGACTTTCCGTGCTTGAAACCGACGGTACGAATGTTGTACTAATTTTTCTGTACCAAAATAAATATATATATATATATATATATATATATATATATATGTATATATATATATATATATATATATATATATATATATATATATATATATATCAGAGTTATTGATTCCAAAGTAGACGTAGAAACTGATAATAAAGCAGTCATGAATGGCATACACAAACCAAAAAATATTCTTCTTCGAGGACATTCATCACTAATATAGCCGAATTCGACATTCGACCTCGGTTCTCAGATATAATTTTTCAGAGCTGACCTCTATGACACAAAATCCGTCCAGCATAATGCATTCATATTTATACAAATATTAACATAGGTCTTCCTGTATAAGCAGACTTGTCAATGACCATTTACATGAAATGAACTTATTCTGTGAAATGTTCCGGTGTGCATACATACGTGTAGAGCCATCTTGTCAATGTCAAAAGAGAAAAAAGTTTTACTTTCATCGATTATTGTTGTCCTTCTTTTACGAATTACATACACACTGCACCCTTCCCCCTCTCTCTCTGTCTCTCTTTCTCTCTCTCTCTCTCTCTCTCTCTCTCTATATATATATATATATATATATATACATATATATATATATATATTTATGTATATATGTATATATATATATATATATATATAGAGAGAGAGAGAGAGAGATCGATTGACACGTCGGAGAAACTTATTATGATTTGTGTTTCCTTGAAACTGCAGTAAGCTGTGAATGCCAAATACATTTGATTATCATCATGTATATATACATATATATGAGTTGCCTACTAAAGAAAATAGACTAATATGATTTTTTCGATCTATCTACATACGTACAGTATTAGTCATACTCAAGTTTTTATGTCTAATAACTTTAAAGTGGTCAGCATACCGACAAAAAATGCACTTGCTTATATATAATATTATTTGCCATAAATATATGTTCATAACCTACTACATAGCTGTACTCACGTATTGAGCACTGTTTAAATAGATACTGAAAATCGATACATAAAAATATTATATATGAAATAATAGCTATATATATATATATATATATATATATATATATATATATTAAGGGGTGATTCTTTATTAGGTGAACACTGTAGATGACAGCTGCCTATAATAGGTTTAAAAACTCGCTTATTTTCTATTATTTCCAAAATAAACAAATATACACCTATGTTTCATGCCAAACCTGCAATCGTCAATGTGGGAATATACAATCCCTGACGGCAAAACGGTTCGAAACCCGATATGAAAGTCATGTTTGACTAACTAGGCATTAACATCTAAATCCCAAACACATATTTATAAAAAAATGATTTTACTCATTTAATAAATGTATTAAAAAATAACGTTTTTTGGTTTTTATATAGTCTCACTCTCTCTCTCATTATATATACATATATTTATATACATATATATATATATATATATATATATATATATATATATATATATATATATATATATATATATGTGCAATACTCTCATTTTATATATATATATATATATATATATATATATATATATATATATATATATATATATATTCAATATTATTTTTAGTAAGGCCTACTATTTATGTTTAAAAAATTATAAAATTCGGTGCAGTAGTTTTTGAACCCACTCGAACATGAATTTATAACTAGTTTTTTTTCCCCAAAAAAAAAATGAACCATATCTCATTACACTCGCCATAACTTCTACAATCTAAATTCCCCTTGTATTATATACACCATAATATTAGTGATTAATGAAACAAAATATCTAATTGTTTACATTACAAAGATCATTGTATTCGTTTGTAACCAGCTGTATTCCCCCCCCCCTAGGGAAGGTTAGTCCATAGGGGGTTGTTGCAAAACTCAGTAACTGAAGGGCCCGCAGACCCAGGATCTTGGTCCGTCCATCGCCTACCCTCTGCTGGTTAGGAACCCCTTGTTGGTCGACTACGAGTCGACCACTAACTTGAAGTGGGTATGGTTAATCGATCCCGAGTCCTTGGATCCAACAGTCGACGACTCTCGCCACGAAAGGGTTCCCCCCCCCCCCCCGAGAGAGGACCTCCACCTTTAAGAGAGTCAAAGATTATTATACAAATATAAACACTTCATACCTCCTCTTCAAATATTGAGTTCTGGCGTGGACACAGACTTCACGATATTATGTCTGCCCTTTGGCAAAGATAATACATAGCATATAACATGTCTGAAACCTATATTCCAAACTTCATACAAATTCATCCATTTATTCTGTGTAACCCTTATTTAAATGTAATTGAGGATGGCCACTTTTTTATGGTCCTATTTTTTATCATATGAAAGTAAAATAAAACTAACATCTAAACGTAAGATTCTCCTATTCAGTATTATCGTTTAGCGATGCAAATTATATTTTAACTCAAGTGTGACACACAAATCGACAGATGGTTGTTCGTATCTATAGTAAAAAGCGTCCATTTAATCGGCGCGTTTGTTGATGAAAAATAGTTTTTTTTAAACTGAAGTGTAACAGATCGAATGACCAATCGAAAATAAGAAACTTATGTTCGTAGTCATATCAAATCATAAATATATATTCCAATATCTCTATCTTCATGAAGTCAGTTATGTTTATATTTTAGATATTTGTATATAAAGGTGTAAATAAATAAATAAATGGGTACCTGACTAAAACTCATGGAAGCTTCAAGGCAGCGGGAGGAGAGGGATGGGCTCCGCCTTCCATATGCTGTGCCCTAGACACGGTGATTCTTAACAAATCACCGCCGCTACGGCCATGGTCAGTGTGCGATGTCGGCAACGACACGCGTGCGCGTCCAGGCTATGCGACCTTTACCTTTACCTATATATATATATATATATATATATATATATATATATATATATATATATATAAAATTCACTTATAAACTATAAACCGATCATCATGAACTATGGAGCACATATGCTAGGCGCAAAGGGTCCACATGTAGTCTATATTTATTTTTATTTAGTTTATGTAGAACGAGTAAGAATGGGGCGAGAATCCTTCGTGAAAATTCAGATACCTTCGTTTTTTGTGTGAAATTTTAACAATTGATACATACTTCTAAAATTTCAGTTTATTTGGAGAATTTCATATGGATTATAGAACGCATTATATGGCAATACTTCTCATTTGTAAATTAAAATATATAAGATGTGTATTGAGTTGTATCCTTTATATTGACTTTAATCTTCCTAAGGAGATGTACAAGTGGTGGCAAACTGTTCTTCTCATAGTTGTCGATGAAATCATTCAACTTTCAAATCAGTTTAGTCGATACACTTTATGTAAAATTGCACTTTAGTGTCTCTATAAGAGACTATCTCCGCTAGTCATTAGGTGTGTCGGTCTGTCACGCTACTGTCATAGCAGTGTTAGCTGTTACCAAATATCTTTTTAAAAGAGTATCTTCGCCGATTCGTCGGTCACGCGCAAGTTTAGAATAACATAATCAGGTTTTGCTTACAAAGTCGCATCTTGAAAATAACAGTTTTAGTTTACTGTACGACCAACAGTCTTTTCGAAGATTCTTCGTGATTCTTTAGTTTGAGGATGATCATTTGGGTGGTTATAGGTCGATTTTTCGTGATTCTTCAGTTTGAGAATGGTCATTTTGATGGTTATAGGTCGATTTTTCGTGATTCTTCAGTTTGAGGATTGTAATTTTGATTGTTATAGGTCGATTTTTCGTGATTCTTCAGTTTTAGGATAGTCATTTTGATGGTTATAGGTCGATTTTTCGTGATTTCTCAGTTTGAAGATGGTCATTTTGATGGTTATAGGTCGATTTTTCGTGATTCTTCAGTTTAAGGATTATCATTTTTATGGTTATAGGTCGATTTTTCGTGATTCGTCAGTTTGAGGATGGTCATTTTGATGGTTATAGGTCGGTTTTTCGTGATTTCTCAGTTTGAGGATGGTCATATTGATCGTTATAGGTCGATTTTTCGTAGTTTCTCAGTTTGAGGATGGTCATTTTGATGGTTATAGGTCGATTTTTCGTGATTCTTCAGTTTGAGGATGGTCATTTTGATGGTTATAGGTCGATTTTTCGTGATTCTTCAGTTTAAGGATGGTCATTTTGATGGTTATAGGTCGATTTTTCGTGATTCTTCAGTTTGAGGATGGTTATTTTGATGGTTATAGGTCGATTTTTCGTGGTTTCTCAGTTTGAGGATGGTCATTTTGATGGTTATAGGTCGATTTTTCTGTGATTCTTCAGTTTTAGGATGGTTATTTTGATGGTTATAGGTCGATTTTTCGTGATTCTTCAGTTTGAGGATGGTTATTTTGATGGTTATAGGTCGATTTTTCGTGATTCTTCAGTTTGAGGATTGTCATTTTGATTGTTATAGGTCGATTTTTCGTGGTTTCTCAGTTTGAGGATGGTCATTTTGATGGTTATAGGTCGATTTTTCGTGATTTCTCAGTTTGAAGATGGTCATTTTGATGGTTATAGGTCGATTTTTCGTGGTTTCTCAGTTTGAGGATGGTCATTTTGATGGTTATAGGACGATTTTTCTGTGATTCTTCAGTTTTAGGATGGTTATTTTGATGGTTATAGGTCGATTTTTCGTGATTCTTCAGTTTGAGGATGGTCATTTTGATGGTTATAGGTCGATTTTTCGTGATTCTTCAGTTTGAGGATGGTCATTTTTATGGTTATAGGTCGATTTTTCGTGATTCTTTAGTTTGTGGATGGTTATTTTGATGGTTATAGGTCGATTTTACGTGATTCATCAGTTTGAGGATGATCATTTTGATTGTTATAGGTCGATTTTTCGTGGTTTCTCAGTTTGAGGATGGTCATTTTGATGGTTATAGGTCGATTTTTCGTGATTTCTCAGTTTGAAGATGGTCATTTTGATGGTTATAGGTCGATTTTTCGTGATTCTTCAGTTTGAGGATGGTCATTTTGATGGTTATAGGTCAATATTTCGTGATTCTTTAGTTTGTGGATGGTTATTTTGATGGTTATAGGTCGATTTTACGTGATTCATCAGTTTGAGGATTATCATTTTGATTGTTATAGGTCGATTTTTCGTGGTTTCTCAGTTTGAGGATGGTCATTTTGATGGTTATAGGTCGATTTTTCGTGATTCGTCAG
>OY744518.1:37425207-37502707 GCA_963556195.1 Sepiola atlantica
TACACATCGCTGCAATCAGGAAAGACCCGGATTAAGACAGAATCTCGGATCGAACCATATCAATAATCAACCATAAAAATTAAGCCTATATTGACTTCTCGAAGTACTCACTCGCCACCCAGAACAATAATAGCTGGCAACAGTGTTTAACCTTTAACTTTTTAGTTCTCCGTCTTGCTATGATGTGAGCATTTCAAATCGTAGAACCAATATTTTATCAGTACATTTTATAATTTTTACTGTTTATTCTGTCGTACCTTTCGTGGGTCCCAGAAATATACTAGTGTCTCGATCTTTTCCAATTCGTCCCTCCATTTTGTCACACTATATTATTGCCATATACTTATGTAATCTGATGCAATTTTTTTTTCTGCAAACAATATTTATGCAAAATTAGGAGATTGTTAGCTTTAAACAGCGCCCACCCCTTACGAACTTCATAAATATAAGCAATGTTATTAGCTGCCTTCGGATTCGGTATTACATTTAAACAATCTCCGGGGAGAAAAAATGTTAATACAAAACAGTGATCAATTACGAGAAATTTAATTGTATTTATCTTTTATAAGCAGCCATTTCTGAACTTAAGAACGGAACCACTGTTGTAAGCGGCCTTCGGGTTAGATATTACATTAAAACGTGAATCTAGCGACAAAAAGAAATTACTATAAAACCGTGATCATTAAGTATAAATGTTACCGTATTTTTGTTGACAAAAAAGAAAAATATAATATGTTTAACATGACGCCACTTAAAAAATAAATAAACGAAAACAATGTTGTAAGCGACCTATCTATTCGCTATTCCATTAAAACGTTATTCTTACGAGAAAACAAATCATACAAAACATCCATCGATTACGAGAAAAGTTACGGTGATTTTCTTTAAAAAAAGACAAATACAATAGATTTAGCAAACATAGAAATAGTGTTGTAAGAGGCATTCTGATTAGCTTCAACATTAAAACGTTATTCTAATGAGAATCCATGACAATGCAAACGAGTAAACGGTATTTTACTTTGCAAAAAATATTATCTCAAGCAATCATATTCTTATTTATCTATAAATAATTATGAATGCATATACTACATTCGTGGGTATTTCATTTGGACTCACTGCATTTGACAACCCACGCATCTTGGTGACACCGCATCGCAAATTACATGTGTAATTATCCTTATTTTCTTCAGTTTTACTCTTTAGGTCGAGATCAAAGTGTAGTATCTGTTCCGATGGATACTGCACTCCATAGACTGGTATTGTCTTGGCCTTCGGGGCTTGATTTACGCTGGTCTTTGGGTTTGTTCTGTGCAGTTCTCGGAGGTCCACCCTCCCAGGCGTTGCCTCCCTTCTTTTGGGAGGAATAAGTTTATTGCTTACTGCCTGAGGCGCTCCTACCGGTGAATACCGACGGGGCTGCTCAGGCAATTTTTAATGGCCAGAGTGCTCACCTTCTCGGGCGCTGGCTTTTCAAGCCCTACTTTCCCGACCCGATCTTGGGTTACATCTTACTCGTGGAAGTAAGATAAAACTGGCCTTGTGCCTAACCTCCTGGAGAGGAGGTAAATAAATACTCTTATATCTTTTTTTTATATTAAGTCAATGCTGATAAATATTTCATTTTAAACTTTCGATCAATGGACATATACGATCACAACTACCATAATATGTTTCCCTCTTAAATAATAGCATTATAATAACTTCTCGTGTGTGTAGGTGTTTCTCGCCTTTACGAGGCGTACCCATTGTTTTTTTTTCTGTTTAAAATAATCTTTTAATTATTGCAAGCAACCATTATACAGATATACTTGCAAGCCTACCAGACGTGGGCCGGAGGCGTAGTAAGTATTATTTACTCCTCTCCAGGAGTTAGGCACAAGGCCAGTTTTATCCTACTCCCACAAGTAAGATGTGACCTAAGATCGGGTCGAGAAAGTGGGGTTTGAAAAGCCAGCGCTCGAGAGGTGAGCACTCTGGCCATTTAAAAATTGCCTGGGTAGCCCCGTCGGCATTCCCCGGTAGGGGCGCCTCAGACAGTAAGCAATAAACTTACTCCTCCCTAAAGAGGGGAGGCAAATCCTGGGAAGGTGGACCTCCTAGAACTGCACAGGACAATCCCATAGACCGGCGTAAATCAAGTCCCGAAGGACAAGACAATACCAGTCTATGGGGTGCAGTATCCATCGAAACAGATACTACACTTTGATCTTAGCCAAAAGGCCAAGAAGAGAAATTCATATTTCTTATTAAGTAATGTTGTAACATTAGGGAATACATACTTAATGCGGGTGCGATAAAGCTTACTGTAGAAACTGACGCACCTCATCTAAGTAAAACTTACAAGAAAAACAAAACAAATACGCGAGTTTACTCTTATGTAGGGACCGTATGTGTGTAGTATCAAAGGTAATTGATGCACGTCTCACCCCTTTGATTAATGATGGAATGTTCTACATTCGTGTATATATTAAGAGTGAATATTGAATACTATTTGTGACAGTAAGCAACGAATCGTTAAATAAAACTTATACTTATGTTATGTTCGGCTTCCAGTTTTAATTACAATATGCTAATAAACTTTCACAAAAAAATACACGAGATGAGTTTTACAAAAAACAATAATTCGTTATCGCTCCTGAATCTTTAAATACGCATCTGTGTGCCCGTAGATGAGTTCCTATTTAAGTCGCCAACATATTAAGAACAAGAGATTTGTTTTGGTGTCTACTGAAACTGAAATACTTTCGTTATTTTTTCATCATCAGTTATTAAGATCAAGTCTCCTTTTTTTCTCATTAAAATTGCATTTGCATACGTTATTTCTATATTTCTTTCTTCATTATTATGCGTTATTATTGGGAATAAGATTAAGTCCCCGTTACTTTGCTCATAAAAGTACGTTTGCAAACGTGATTATTTAAGGGGGCCGGACACACGTGCGTTCGCTTTTACTATATAGATTACTTCGGGACACTTCGAAATAATGATGAAATAAAAAAGAAAATACAGATTTCCGAAAAAATGCCAAGAGAGAATACAGCTCGTAAATTATAATCAAATATATTTATGTTTTTTTTTAGGTTTATTATTTGATATGTTCCTTCTAAACATAATTTACAGCTTCTACTGTTTACATTACAAGGGGGGGGGGCTAATTTGTAGATTTCCCAATTGATATGGGAGCTGATCTTATTATTTCTGATTTAGGTTCCAGATATATTTAGACAATGCGGTACTATTTCTATATCTCTAGTTCCGAAGGTCATCATATGATATTGGATCAGATGTCCGAACAGATTTTGCCGAATTTTATTAAATTTGTCTTATCTCTAATCTTTTGACTTATTTATTTAATTTTTGTTAAGTGATAATCTTTTGAAAGAAGAAAACTCGTTATTTTCCCCTTTTTAGTAGTATGATCATGGCTGAATAGAAAATTGATAATTCGTGCCTGTTTATTGTATGTTTTTTAAATGGCCATCCCGTAATCCTCAACAGATGTGTACAGCATTTGGCCATTAAAAAAAAGCACTACTCTAAATTGGTTTTCAGAATTTCGTCCAGGGGATGAAACACTTGACTCTTCACCATTTTCTTGAAGGTCAATGTCTTTAAAGGATTATCATGTGAAAATGGTTAAAGACACTTGGACATACAGAGTAACATTCAGTGAAAATAAGGACACAAACGTATCATTAAAGTTGGACCAATATATTTCGATCTAAGGATTCCGACCATATTCATTCGGTGATATGGTTTTAGTAAAAACATAACTGAACATTTTATACAGTGAGGGGAGAAAAATCCTGGAAGTAGGAAGGAAACGATGCTGAGAGAAGGATAGGGGTAGGAGTAGGAAGAGAAGTACATGTGTGAGAGGAGGCTAAAGAGGAGTGGAAAATGGTTGAGCATAGAGGAAGGAGCTTAAATGCTTTGTGGCAGTAGTATGGGAAAAGTAGGAGCACATGTAGACAAATAGAGAGGGTTATGTACACGTAAAGTAGTCGATGGCAGCCAGAAGGATCCCTTTTTATTGGCTACTACACCGAGATGTAGGGGAGATAGCCACCATTCCCCTAAGATTACTCCACTTAACTTTGATATTCACCTTACAATGCTAAATGCTTAGTAAGGAATCATCAAGTACCATTTTAATAAGAGTTTTTTTATCACTCGACCGAGAATTTAACCTCGATCTCACGATCTATTAGCGAACACTCTAAGAATTATGTCAAGTTGGCCGATGATGTAAAGCGTGCTATCGAGTCCATTAATTTCATAGAATAATATATTAAATCATATTAAAGCTTTACTAAAAGCCTTTACGTGTTTATCAAAGCACACAATCTCTATGCCAATACACTTCTGAGACTAATTCCTGTGTTAATGTGTGTGTATATTTATCGTTTCTATGTGATGTATATATTATAATATTTAATTTACTATAAATCGATTATTTATTGACATCAGAAATGCATTAGCGTAAAATAAAAATAATTTCATCACGTAATTAAATCCACGATAATTCATTTATGTTTTTTTTATACAAGTCAGCCATTTTAGTCTTTTGTAATAGTAATACAAATAAATAATACTTAATAGCCCTTTAGTAGTGAAAGTAATTTGCAAGCATTTAAACTATCGCTTAAAACATTATTTTCGACTAACAATTTATTAATCGATCCATGTATTAAACCAGTGAAAGATTTGGAAGTAATCTATGCATAAAATCATTTGCTAGATATTAAAATAACTTTACAATGAGAAAGTAAGTTATAATTTTATCACAATTTCGTTTGCTTAACAATTTAATGTCACCGTAATAATTGAATTTATCTTTTAACAGATTGAAAGAATGTTACAAAATATGTTGTTGTAAGCGGCATAGTATATTACAAACGGAAAGAAAATGAAAGTAAAAATACCTCCGGGCAACGCCAGGTAGATTCAGCGAGTTATAGATAGAACAAAAATACAACAAAGGATAAATATTACCGTAAAAAGGTTACAACAACACTATTACTACTACTACTACTACTGCTGCTACTACTACTACATAACTTCTACTACTGCTACTACTACCACAACCCCTTGTATTGTATTTGTATTGGCATCCGTCAGTCGCGGCGACTATGGATCAGCACCGTATTGTTTGATGTTTGTGTGCATCTTTTTGATTCACTGTAGAGACCAATTCTTGATTTGGATGGTCTACTACAGCCTTGACATACGAAAGCTGTTGTGTAATTTGTCACCTCAGCTTGCTGGTTCGCCTGTAGGCTCGCTCTTTTCCTAGCTCTCTTCTCAGCGTTTTCAATGTGGAGGGTCTTCTCACTGAAGATCATTCCCTGACGTATCTGTTTCCTCCAGGAAGGTATGTCAGCTGCAGAAGCTTCCCATGTATCAATGTCAATTGAGCCTTCATATCTTGATTGCAGACATCCTGGAAGCGGAGATGGGGACGACCCCTTTTTCTTGATCCTGAGGCAAGCTCGCCGTAGAGAAGGTATTTAGGGATGCACCCATCATCCACTCACTACTACTACTAATAATAATCAAATATCCATACAGCTACTTAAAAGAAAGCGGGGACAATCAAAGGAAGATGAAATACATTATTAACACATAATAGCCGAGAAGAACAAAAACGTTCCTTGAAAACAAAATTAGGTAGTAAATTCATAATAAAACAAATAATTACTTATGCAGTAATCTTAGTAAGATAATTACTTGGGCAGTGTCATTAGTAAGATACCATGGACCATTCAAAAACGAGACAGCGGATCAACTCATAACTTTCGATAAAATAAAACACACAACCCCCGATTCTATATAACAAAGAGGAACACAACTGTTAAGTATTAAATATTGGATTCCCAATGCAATTTAAAGACTATAAAATACAAAACACAAAACACAAGGAGACTAGTTATCGTCGCTATATCTGGCACCAAGATAAACCTACGGGGAGCTGTAGAATAGAAATCAAAGAAAAGCAAAATTGGAAGTGAAATAACTACATGCACTATATTTTCGTTACTAATGAGTCACTAGTTAGCAAGGCTAAACTCCACTCAAGGATATAGATGAATGATAATGATAGATTGTCAGTTAAATGATAATGAATACTATAGGAGGATTGCAAGTAATAAATTAATGAATATCATTTTATAGCCTAAAAAAGAACGGTTTATAACAAGTCTTGATTATATTTGACGTTAGATTTGAAAATCACGATGTTGTAGTCCTCAGGGATGTAATATTGTAGCATTGTGTCTCACAGATTGGGAGTTCTTGGAAAGAAAATTTATTCGTGGAAATCCTGTTTAATGTTACACACTCGGAGGAAGAATTTACAGTGTTGATAATTAGATGAGTTTTTGTTGTGATAGTTTTACAATGAGGAGCATATATTGGAACTCAGTCAAGTACTTTCTATGGAAATAACAATGGAGTAGAAAAAGACTAGCAAAACCTCTACTCTGAGAAAGGGCTGTACAAGAACAGAGAAGATCGGCGCTTTTAGATTGCGAAGTGTATTTTTAATTGTGTTAACGCCGGAAAAGGTTTTCTGGAGGGCAACGACCAAAATGTGGTAGTAGTTCATCGTAGGACGTATCTGACTCTTCTCTTGAGAGATGGTTGCACCAAAAGTCAGTTACCTTTTTGAGTAGTAGAATCATCTAATAATTTGTCGATCAGCTTTAGCAACCAATTAGATATAAGTCTTTAATTTGGAGTAGAATGTTAGTGTTGGCAGTTTATCAGAGCAAAGGTCTTACTCAAAGAGAAGAAAAATTAATTTGAATTAGAGCAAAATATTGATCTGAAGTGAAGAGAGGTTAAAAATAAGAAGTTATTTCCCCAGTGGAACACACGTTCCAAATCAGAAAAGAAAGAGAAATGGAGAGGGGGGGGGGAATTCAGCAAAGTATTGATCACCAATTTCCTTCGAATTTCAGTCACATACAGTTGTATATAGATTCAAAAAAAGTAACTTAGAATATGATTTAGAAGACCATAACAAACATAAAGAAAATACTTGCGGCCAGAATAGATCGTTGAGGTACGTCAAGAGCTTTTGTCTTAGTCGGAAGATAGATAATCAGAAATATCTTAATCAGTAATGCTCTTCAGAGTGTTGCCATAGATTGGTGTGTGATCTGCATAAATGTCGATGAATGATCTTAAAATGTGATTTGGAAGATCATTGTTGAAAATCGAGAAGATTGTTGTGCTCAGAATGGATGCCTGATTAACGCCTGTTCATCAACGACTACATTTTATGAACCTATCAGAAAGAAATAATTTGCTGGTTGAGCGGACAGTTCCAGATATTCCATAGCTAGAAATTGTGTGAAGTAACCTTTTATATAAAATCCAATCAAAGGTTTTTGTTATCTCAAGAGCCTTTATTCTATAAAGGAAGACCCCCGTAAATAGATTGAGTGAACCTGTGTAGTATTACAGTCAGCAAATGACTTGTCGATGTTGCAGGGCAAAATCAATATTGCTTGTCACGGAATAGGCCCTTTCATGCTGAGGTGATTGACAATGGTTGATTTATCACAGATTCAAACTTACTCATGACGTACGAGAGACTGGCTGGTTTGTACTTTGAAGCAGAAGACCGATCTCCAGTATTTTTAAATACTTGGAAGACTGACGAAGTTTTCCAACGTGTTGGGTAGCATTTCATATTTAAGCAATGATTGCACACCTTTGTAAGAATAAGAACTATTTCCGGTTATAGCCTTTTAAGCACTATGATTGGAATGTTGTCAGAGCCAGCTTTGCTAGCATCAAGGTTCTTGATAAGTTTGGGAACATCCCGGACAGATATATAGAGGTCGCGCAGAGTATTTCCAGTTATAAGGGGGACACTCAGAACGTTGGCGACCCTGATCCCAAAGGGTTGAATTTGATGAAAATTCTTTGCAAAATGTTTGGCTTTATCGGATTCCAAGGAAAGCAAATCTGCCCAATTGATGATCGTTGGGAAAAAGGGTCCTGAACATATGCGTGATCTGTAGATCACGCATATGTTCAGGACCCTGTTTTTTATTCGCCAAAACTCGTCGTCATAAACCCTCTGATCAGTTACTTTAGACTTAACGGATTAGGCATATGACTCTCTCGCGTTTTCTTTAATATTTTTGCAGTGGTTGCCTTAAGACGGCTTTGCCTTCAGAACATCTATTTCGTGGAAAACTATTGAAATAATGGTTTTCTGTGAGCAATAGGTGTGGGGCGGAACATTATAGGGTGTTCAAGGGCGTGCACTTATGTTTCTGGTTTTGGGAGGGTATGAAACTGTATTTTTAAATATTGTGCAAACTAACGAAATTTGCAGGGAGATGAGACGCATTCCTCTTTTAATCAACCATCTACTAGCTTTGTAAGAATAAAATCAAGTTCTAGCAAGGACTTTTCAAGGACAATAACCACGGATATAAATGTTAGCAGACGGATAATCAGACAGAACTTTACATTTGTTAGAGTTTAACTCAATGACAATAACTCCATTGTTGTGCGAGTGATACAAGACAAAGATAACTCTGAAGAAGCACTACATGCAAACACCTGAAAAGCACCGTCCGCTCTTCGTTAGAGATGCCCCTACATCTTGGACACTTTTCTGACACAACCACAAATTCTATCATCATGACGATCTTGTAGGTTGTGTTTAGCGGCTATGTGAGAATAATCTGAAATCCTATTAACGTCAACGACAGACATTGATGGGCCAATGCGATTTTTTCACAGAACAGACAATCATGTTTGATGTCATATGCATTGATTTCTACACCAGAAAAGTTCGAATGCAGACCATAAATGGAAATGAAGGAGATCAAGATGGAACCGCAGTCATATTTCATGGGTGGTTAGACATTGATTTTCTTTGTTTCCGTCCAAGAATATTTTTAGTAAAAAATAAAGAAAAACAAAATTTCAACCCCACCCCAATTTGTATTTACCCTCCCCCATAAATAGAAATATTTTTAGTTAAAAAAAATAGAAAATAATTTTTGCCCTCCAACAATTTTTTTTACTTTTCACCATACATAGAAGTATTTTTACTTTAGATTAGAAAAAACACATTTGTTGCCCCCCTCCAATTTTGTTTACCCATACATATTAATATTTTCAGTTAAAAAAAGAAAAAAAATCCCCCCAAAGAATATTTTTAGTTTAAAAAGATAAAAAAAGTAAAATTTGACCCACCCCCCCAAAAAATTTTTTTTTACCCTCCCCGTACATATTAATATTTTTAGTTAGAAAAAGAAAAAAGAAAAAAAAAGATTTCATCCCCCCCCCAATTTTGTTTTACCCTCCTCAGTCATAAAAATATTTTTAGTTTTAAAAAAAAAATTGGACCCCCACCCCCTAAACATAAATGTTTTACTATCCCTACACATAGTTAAGAAAAGAAAAAATAATTGAGGAGACGCCTCGGTCATATCAAAGAACTCATGCTTAAATATGCTATTGAAGCCGCCTAAGTCGTATCAAAGAACCCGTTTTGGTATTCTTCCAAAATGGTTACCAATTTAGTAATGGCCGGGATATGTATTGCTTAACTTTAATTTACAACGAAATACCTTGTATTAACAACGTAATGAAAATAAAAAATGATAATGTGAAAAAAATCCTCTCACAATGACGTCACTTCCGGAAGAACCGGAAAGATGAGTCAGCAATTTAGTTTTTCAAAATGGTCACCCATTTACTAATGCCTTGCTTAACTTCAATTTACAATAAAACACTTTGTCTTAACAACGTAATGAAAATAAAAAAATTATAACGTTAAAAAATCCTCTCACAATGACGTAACTTCCCGAACGACCGGAAGGATGAGTCAGAAGTTTATTTTTCCAAAATGGTCACCCATTTACTAATGCCCGAGATATACCTTGCTTAACTTCAATTTACAACAAAACATCTTGTCTTAACAACGTAATGAAAATAAATAATGATAATGTAAAACAGAAGAACAGATACTACATTATCTCCACACCTCTCAAAAAAGGAGGAGGGCATGCCTGGGAGGATGGTATCATGACAACAGAACAAATACAACACAAATTCCACACCTCTCAAAAAGGAGGAGGTAATGTCTGGGAGGATGGTATCATGAAAACAGAACAGATACTACACTACCTCCACACCTCTCAAAATAGGAGGAGAAAATTCCTGGGAGGATTGTATCATGACAACAGAACATATACTACACTACACTATGCCCCCTGAATTGAGTATTTAAAGATAGTACATTAGTCTGAAATAGTATATACTATACTATTTCATAATAAGTACAATAGTCTTAAATAGTATTGTTTGGGCTTCAGACAGACAGACAGATACATAAACTCCATCATTAATAGATCTTCGTGTCGTTTAAAATACGAAATAAACGTAATTTTGTTTTTAGCGTCGTAAGTAAAATTAGCGATAGCGCTCGAAATAGCGGTTAGTGAAAATGCACTTTCATCTTCAACATTTAGACACCTATTTTATAATTCGTATAATTTTGTTGTTCTTGTTGGGTATGAAGACAAATTTCTTCAATTCTTTCATTTGGCCAACGGTTTTTCTTGACATCTTATTTGTTCTAGTTGTTGTGTTAAAATTTATCTTTTAGTCGTAGTTGTTATTGTTAGTATTTAATGATGTACACATTCCTCCAGGTACATCACTTGAAATAGGCTTCCGCCTTTTTCCTTTATTTGTTTATACGGTCGTAACTTTTCCCACTAGAATATACATTTTTCAATTCTTAGCGAAAGATAAAAAGGCTTGTTTTACCTTATTTACATGTTGCTCATTAAACAACAACCGAAGAAAAATCGACAAACCTCATGTAGTGTTTTCCGTGGTCGAACAAATTAGATTTAAAACCGTCGTGTTGGTGAATGACTTGAAATAGTTCCATCCTCTTCAAGAACCAAAACTTGTTGTAAATCATATTTTCTAGGATTGAAGACTTTCCCTTCGCAGATTTAGTAAACCTTTTGTGTTAAAATGGCTTTTAATTGCTCGTTGTTACTGTTGAAATAAACAATTTATTAATGTACACCACTGAAGTCTTTTACATAAAATTAAACATCGTCAATTGTAATAATGTTTATGTTGTATCCGACATGAGTCTGAGTTCATTGTTGTTTGTATTGTTGCTTTAAAGGGTCGATAATAAATAAGACAACATGGTGGTATATTTACAAGTGTGTGTATTTTCAGTCAGTAAGTAACTTTTATTACAGAAAGACTAGGTATATAGTTCTTTCTCAACGCAAAAGGATGTGGCACAAGGCAGGGAGGTGTGGGAAAACCCAGCTCCAGAGAATTGGGGCACTCTGGCCTCTTGAAAATTGCCTGTCAGCGAGTCAATACGCTTCAGGCAGCTAGCTTTACACTAACTTGTTCCTAAGGAAGGAAGACAAGGCCGGAGACGGTGGACATCCTATGAAGACCCAGGACTCATACCTCAGCCTGACAGATAAACGATCACCGAAATGGGCTGCACTGATTGTAAAAAACGGATTTTCGACTGGAATTTAGCAGTCAAGAGTCTCTAGGCCACTCAAGCTGCGGAGAGACCGCTCGTCATCCATGTATTTGTTTATTTCCATTTAAACTAATTTTTAATATGTTTGTCATATACTACTAATATTACTAATATTATTTCAAAAATAGTTTACATATATGAAATAATATATACTTTTATAATTAAGAGATTGTCTCAGATGTTAAATAAAAAATCGCTCAAACCAAATCCTACTTGAAACTACTGTATTTACTTTTAAAGGGATTCCAAAGAATATTCTGTGCAACCCTGTTATTAGAACTCTGTGTTTTGTACATTACAAGATAAGAGAAAAAAAACTAAACAAATGTGTTAAAGGATATAATTTTTTAAATATTTTTTGGCACTAAATTTTTTAAAATACATCGCGCAAATACTTGGTTATATATTTGCAGATATGTCTCAACTACAATATTATTTAGTCTATTTTTTTTTCAGACCATGTCGTCAGTATGGAATCACAAGAGGAATGCAGTCTTCTTTTTATTTTCAAACCGAGAATTTGGCGTGGATAAACTTAGCCTACATGAGGATGTAGTTGAATCATGTATACAACTATGTAACCAAAATATTTATATACATACAAAGTCATACTATGTCTATGTCTATGTCTATATATATATATACATAAATTCCCGAAACAGTTTTTCATGGTAAACCACTGATGATCCCTTAAAATAGTGTTAGAAACTAACTAATATAATAACTGTAAAAAATAAATTGACTTACATGAGTGATTTTCTACTGGAAGACTTGAGACTATAAGTTTTTTTTGTTTGTTTTTTTTTATAGTTTTAATGGTTGAGAAACTTCCGAGACTATATATATATATATATTTGAACTCAACATCTCACTGTTGGAGTTACTTCATTTTTGAACGCTTTTCCATGCTGCCTCTATGAAAAACTTTTTCTTCTAAATCTCCTTTCATTGGACACCTTGCCAACGGACAATTACCAACTGGACAAACCCCATATCTTTTTCACACGAACTTTTTTTCACTCTTTATTTCCTAATAATATTTCTTTCAAATGTTGAATTTTGGCTTTTCCACTGCTAACTTATCTATCTGTATAATTCCTCTGATGATAAGATTTCGATCTTTGAAAAGCCTTGGTTTAAGGAAAGAATAATAAACATAATTTTATTACAGAATATACCTTACATTGAACAATAGAAGTTTGAAATAAATATGGACTTTCGTACATGTTTATCACTCTTCTTTTTTCTATCTTCATATATATATATATATATATATATATATATATATATATATATATATATACATATATATATACATATATATATATATATAGTCATCGCTAAGTAAGGCTCTAGTTGAATAGTGTTTATAAAAAAAATATGTAACCAAAATATTTATATGCATAGAAATTTATACTATATATGTTTTTAAATTCCAGAAACAGTTTTTCATGGTAAACAACTGATGATCCCTTAAAATAGTGTTAGAAATAAACTAATATAATAACTGTAAAAAATAAATTGACTTACATGAGTGATTTTCTACTGGAAGACTTGGGACTATAAGTTTTTTTTATTTATTTTTTTTATTTTTATTTATTTATTTCTTTTAATTTTTTTTTTTAATATAGTTTTAATGGTTGAGAAACTTCCGAGACTATATATATATATATATATATATATATATATATATATATATATATATAGTCATCGTGAGTATATGTGTGTAATTATGTCATTGTGTGTGTGTCTGTGTGTGTGTGTATAAACAGATCCAACCGAGCAGTGTACAAAGTACCCATTCATAAGCGAGAGATCAACTCGAGCGGAGATAATAAATTTTTCCGCGTCCCTCTAACAAGGTTATTCGCCATATGTCAACCTTGCCCCCGGCCCCGTCCATAGACGCATCGCCCGGCGGAGCAATATCTTGAGTCGATAACAGCGAGATTGGAAAAGCTGATAAAAAAGAGCTAACGACAGTCGCTAACGGTGAAAATACTTCTGCAAATAAGATTAATAGACACCACGTGACTGTCGTGATGGGGACAAATTCGTCGAAGAGGTCATGGCGATATAAGTCGAAAACGAGGCGTCACTTTTCCCCTTCCCGCCTTGCAGACTTCACAGGGGCGGAGTGTCGAAAAGTCCTTCAGAGGGCACGAACACACGCACACGCGCACACACATACACATGTTCTCACGCATGAATATACGTATTTTAACATGTACACCAAACACATATACACCAACCTACATAGACACACACGTCTGCAATAATATTAATACGCATACCTACACTTAGAAAATATGTACATGTCTGTATAACCGTACAAATAAATATGCACCCACACATACTTATACACATACACATACAACCATGCACCCACTCTCATTCACACGCTTTCACGCACAATTATATACAACCGTACATACATATAATACGTTTACACACTCATACGGTTACACACTTATAAACACACCTATATACACGCATACACTTATGCACCCATTTAAATAGATTTTAATATGTACATTTTCCTGTTCAAATTTACGCACTCATTTACATAAACACACGTGCGCGCGAAGATAGATGTGTCGACACACTTGTACCAGTGTTGCGAATTCTTATCAAATAAGCCATGATTTGAATATTAATATTTAGTGCGTTTACGATTAGTAATTCTCTGAGAAAAAAAAAACTTGATTGTATTTGAAAACATTAAAACTCCATTACGCAACCGTACTATTAGGGAAAATATGAGCGTCGGCAACTACACCGATTATATTTACACATAAACATATAACAATTAATAGAAAATATATGCATTTGTAAATTGGTATATTTAATATTTCGGGTGGAAAAAGAAGTATATCTTTATATCATACTAGAGGAAAACATACGATACCTTGGCTCGCAAATTCAAATCAAGTTAGTTGTTTTGTACCAACAAAAAATACATTTTAAAAGCCAGGCACATTTTGTAAAAAAAAAAAAGAATCCGAAATTAGCCCCTTTCTGCTCATCATCTCTTTCTCTCTTTTATTCGCTGCCAAGGTAATAGTTTTTTATATTAATAAGTCACAACTTTCCAAGGCGAAACAGATTCAAGGATAAGGTTTAATCAGCTTGTCAGTTGGATATGGGACTATTCTATGAGAGAGTCATACCGGGTAGACAGAAAGGACAACAATGCTTACTGAAAAGGACGGCTCGACAAGAATTTGTTGACATTCAAATTGAAGGAGACCATGCTGTAGTCTGCAGGGAAGTTGTTCTGTGGCAATGTTTTTCGCATATGTCTGATTCTTGGAAATAAACTGTGTCCGTGGTTTTGGGTACACAGTGATGGAACATTATTTTTTTCTGATATTGTAGAAGGTCGCGTTCTTGCAGTGACTATTTTACAGAAAGGGATTACCAACTGCTTATGGTTATAATGTAAATAAAAGACTATAAATATTTGTTTGCTTTATTGTTAATTTTAATAATATTTAAGTTAATAAACAATGAGAGGCAGAGCGAGAGAGAGACGAAAGCAAGAGTCATAGAAACTATATAGAATACCGTTTAATAGAATAAGAAACATGTATTATAAAATTGTCCAATGTTTTGAAGTTTGAAGCTGTTGCCTCCTGGTAACACCATATTCCATCGCTAGTCTGTAATGGACATAGCTTGTTGATTTTTGACACGCTACAAAAAGGGGTAATTTATGATTTCCCTGTACATTTTCATACTTTTGTTCCGTCCATAAGTTTATTCTGCTACTATAGACGTTCGATATGGAAGGTCAAGCTATTGGTTCATACAGGGCAACTCTAACCTAATAATAACATCATCGAAACGATGGACGAAATAGGTTTCTAAATCATATTACTATTCCATCTTCAGAATCGAAGCAGAAATTGCAACGATATAATTCAAGTCTAGACACACTCTTTCATGTTTCTTCTATTTCATATTGTTCATCAGGTTTTCACTTGATATTTCCTCTTCCGGTGGGAATTTGGCTTCGACTTCTCCTTCTGAGTTCCCAAGCATTGCATCTTTTCCGTAGGGCAGGCTTACCCTCCACAATAATTGCAATATCTCAGTTCCATTCCTTCGATTATTCTATTATGTTCCATCTTTCGTATGTTTACTATATATTTCAGAAAATGAACACGTAAAATGAAAGACGTTTAGGCTTGATAAGGTCGAACTTATAGCTGTTAACGAACCATGTTTTGCCAATGTCTACCCAAACAATGTATGAATCAACATGTCTATAACTACTACATTGCTCTGTTTATTAATTATTGAGCACTATTATATAAACAAAATAAGCATTCTGTGATTTTTTTTTAAATATGTGTATGCAAACTATACCTGCATTACTGTAAATTATACATACTTACATTATATATATATATATATATATATATATATATATATGGTAAGTCAATGCAAATTGATTAGACCTGCAAATGGAAGCAAATCAATTGACTTTCCATATTTTTGCTCTATCCAGTATATTGAGCTTTCCTTATTTCACAATAGGTCCAACTCTCTAAAAGTTTACCTTTTAGTTATAATTTTCATATATATATATATATATATATATATATATATATATATATATATATATTAGTATTTAACGTATCCACATAACATTTTATAAGGAGATATAATTTTGTATGTATCAATTTTCAGTATTTACTTCAACAGTGCTCGATACGTAAGTAGAGCTAGGTAGTAGGCTATCAAAATATATTTATGGCAATTAAGGTACACATTTTAGCCTGAATATTTCCCCTCCTCGGGGATGAAACGGGGATGTGTAGCTTAATTGCCATAAATATATTTCCATAGCTTACTATATATATATATATATATATATATATATATATATATATATATATATATATATATGTATACTAGACATACTATCGAACACTTGGCTTACAAGCACTACCTCTATGTATTTTTCTTTGATATTATTGAACATTTATAAACAATGGTATATATTAAGGAATTCTTCTTACATTATTAAAAATACTAAGACTCTTTGTTTCAATATTATCCTTCAAAATAAATTAATAATCAGGGAACTAATAATGTTGTATTATTCTGATTGAAATACGTGCTTGTGGTATATACAACCTCTTATTTTGTTCATATAAACGCATAAGATTAATCAGTTATAATAGGTATTGCTTTCATCGGTGTTAAATAAACAAACGTGGGTCGATTTACCGTAATAAAACAGATAAACTACGTTAAGCAAGGAAACTGAAATCACTACATAAATCAAAAGGCTATGTCGAACATCAGCTTAAGAGAGCGGATGGACAGACAGAGCTTCTTATAGAGGTACGTGGACACATCTAGAAATGCGATTTCAAATCTAAGTGTGAGAGATGAAAAAAATGATATTGCAAACCTATGCCTGACAGACTACAGAAAATGTTATTTTTTAATTTCAGCCCGAGAGATCGACGCTAAATGATATTTTATATTTAAGCCTGTGAGACCGATAAAAATGCTATTTCGAACTTAAGCCTGACATACCAAAAGAAAATGCTATTTAAAATGAGCATGATAGATACAAGAACATGCTATTTAAAATTTGATCGTGATTTCCCGGCTAACAGACAAAAAAGGAAAAAATAGAGACAAAAGTGTAAAAATGTGATTTTAAATTTAAGCTTGGTGCATTTAATATACTGTTTCAGTTATAGACTGACACCATAACTCCATTATATTAAGACTATTAATGGGCAGTATTTGTGAAGAGTATGCGTCATGTAAGATTATTTCTTCCATCACATATTTAGTTCAAACCTCTCCTTCTTATCTCTGCTCCCTCCAGCCAATTCTATATTTCTTTTATCAGATTCATTATCCTTCATAATAACAAATGTTTATGGAAGGCCAAGATGGCATTATAGACAGATTACACTTGATTGCTGTATATAAAATTGCAAAATCGATTAGAAATATTCTTTCGGATTCTGGCTTGGTTTCCTTCACTCCCGACTCTCTTCTTTTATTAGTTGCCGTCATTAAATATTGAATCGATCTTTTTTTATTGCCAAACAGACAGAGCGGCATTTGATTGAGGTTAGAATCGAATGATTAACCTTTTCTTGTTCAGTTTACTGAGATCCGTTGTCTAGAGATTAATGCAGACTCGTCCTTTTAGATAAGAAATGAGGATTAAGATCGTAACACACCGGATTAATGGCTCTGGATTATTTCAGTATTTCTATTGATATAGGAGAGAACATGCAAATAAGATTGCAATGAAAAAGAAAACTTACATTTATTCATGAAAATCATAATTTTTTAGTTAAAGAAAGCTCTAATCTTTATATTAATATAATTATCTTGCCACTTCTCGTGCGTCTCTATTTGTGTGTTTTCCTCGCCTCATTTTGACTTACATATTGTTAATTATTTTTCACTATTAATCGATAATCTATTGAAATAAAAAATACAATAGCGTATAGTACTAAGAGAAACAATGAACAAATGTTATTTGAAAACTAGTAGGACCTATTTCCAGGCGCTGCCCGGGGGGGGGGATATGAAATAATGATTTAATTGAAAAAACGTATAGGAGTAGCAATTCTAAAAAAGAATCGGAAAAGAACCCATATCAACAGTTTGTTAAAATAGGATTTCGTCATATTTTTGCTAATATCAATTTTTGTAGACTAAGGCATATTTTTGGTCCCAATCTAGTTGTCCTTTTGGAGAGATCTGTTTTACACTTACGTTAAAAAGCGACCGTCTATCTAAACCCGCCTTCGTAGGGAAGCCATAACATCGACAGACTATCTTATGTTATTTATTTATTTAAAAAAAATCGTGGGAAAAAGTTTAAACAAAAAATGCTTAAAACTAGTTTGTAAAAAGTACTTGTATATTTGGTAAATAGCACAATTCTTAAAAAATAACGTAATTTCACTTCGTAGTTTGTGACGTATTTGCGTTCATAAAAAAACATGTAATTAAAACATTCTAGCAAACAGCATGTACGTTTTTTGCACGGCTAGTCTGACGATGTTTTCCTTAACACGGAATATTCTGTAGATGAGTTGCTGCTTTCAATCTAGCGTATTTTTTACACCGAAGCAAAGTGTCGTATTTATTCTGATAGTACACATCGTATGTTAAGTTCACGGTCAGTGAAGGAAAAATCTTTCTCGATTTAGGCATCATTTTTTGTACCAATCCAGTGGCCGTCTTTAACGGAGATCTGTTTTTCTTCCACTAAAAAGCGCGCGTTTTATTAAATCAGTCCACGTTGGGAAGCCATAAAATCAGAAAACAATATTATGTGTTTTATTGACTTTCAAAAGCAAGGAAAGCATGGCAAAAAGTTTAAATAAAAAATGTTAAGGAAAATAAAATAAAAGTATTTCTATATCTGCAAATAACTTAATTCTGATAAACCAACATCATTTCGCTTCGTCGTAAACTGTTACCTATTAACCTGTGACGTATTTGAGTTAATAAAACATGTGTAATTAAAGAATTATGGCGAAAACTATGTATGTTTTTCCATGGTTGGTTTGGAGATGTTTTTCTTAATACGGAATATTCTGTACATTATTTGCTTCCGATCTAACGGATCTTTTAAATCGAAGCAGTGTCGTTCTTGTTTGTTAGAAAATACTTGGAAATTATGAAATACGGATTTTATTTAAAACATCAGTAAATAGTAGAGTATCAATCCTGAAAAAGAATCCATTTCACTGTAAGTGATTTAGGTGATTAAAATAAGTGTCCCGGCGTATTTGTTTATAATCAATGCTATATTGTTTGTTTGTAAATACTTGTTAAATGGTTGAGAATGAAAATATTGTTTTAATTACGTAACTTATACAGAATATTCCAGAAGAAATTGTTTTTTTATTCTGCTTCAAAAGAAATCGTTCTAGAGTGCAGTAATGGATTATTTCTTTTGAAGAATTTTTTTTTTTAGAAATAATAATTAAAATAGGTTTTAAATACTGTATTTTTGTAAATATTTGTCATGGTGTGAATGTGATCTACCCTATTTCTGGAAAATATGGTCCCTTCAAGACACTATGCATAGAGTTTACGACAAAGTGTCGCGACAGTCTCTTAAGAAGTCTTTCTATAACATACTATTCTGTACTTTCTGTAAACACACACTCTAGTAAATTTACAGCTTTGTTGTCTAATTTATTATCGGCCTTTAAAGGCTAGCACACGGCGACGAGAAACTCATACTTATTCGGACACAAAATAACCCGGACTTATGTTGCACACACCAGTGGCAACGAAAACTCGGATTTATGTCGAATACAACCTAACTATTACTAAAATTGGAATGTTGGATAAAAAAAAAAGACATAGATGTTATGCTATGGAAAATTGTTAATTATAACAATAGAGCGAGAATTTTTAAACCGTTCTGAATTTTGAAAACTCAAAGCGTTTCAAATCTGCGGAGGGGACAACACACAAAAACATAGAGATTTACAACGTAAGCCTGCATTTAGTTCAAGTAGTTATTTAATGGTCAACAATTACCGTACTAATTAAAATTTCATTTTAAAAATCTCATTAAAAAATAATAATTTATGAAACAAAACAACCTACATATTTAAACAAAAACGAGACGATAATGAAAGTTAAAAGCCTCCTGAGCAACGCCAGATATGCACATATACGTTAACACCAGATCTCCTTAATTCCAAAACTACAGAATTGATAGTTACGTATTCTCTCGGTCCAGTTTTTTTTTTCACGCGTCCCGTTTTACGCTGTTATTTCCTTCGAACTTCATCTGCTAAAGATCTTTTCTCGATACTATGACATCATTCTAAAATAGGTGAGTCCTTTTTCTAAATGTGAGCATATGTATAATTCTTTTATCCCAACTTAAATGCAATTATAACGAGAGTTAGAAGGTTTTCAATTTTCAGTCAATGGGTTATGAGTAGTTTTTTTTTATAAATTTATACAAAATAAACGAATTTCTACTTACTGTTCTCATCTTAGATGTCATTCTCACAAATCTTAAGCTGATGTAACCTCCAACCTTCCTCAAGTATATCTGGTGTAAATAGAGAATTTATGCGAATATTTGAACGGACCCCTTTATCTAATCAACGGGAGTATATTGTTCTCATTCCGCTAATTGATGACGGGTAGAAATCTTTAATTCTAAAGTATATTCTGAATATTGCTTTTATCGAGGATTGAACCTTCAACCTCCAGAAAACTGTCATTTCGAACTACCTATTACTTTGCACTGCATCCATGCGTCACAGATTAATATGGACACTTCTAGTATAAATTGTAATGGCTATACACTTATTCCTGTTTTAAAAGTGTAGTGATAATAAGTATCAAGGGAGGCGCGTTAGCGCTCTATCCCTTAATAGACTTAAAAAACGACCTATGCTAGAAATCTCATTTCTTTGATCAGTCATAACTCAAAAACCAATAAACCAAATTAGTTAAAACTTTGAACAAAATTTTCATTTGATAGGTTCTATAAGTGTGTAAAATTTCAGCATAATTAGTCAAGGCAACCCAGAGATCCAAAAAGGTCAGGAGTGATTTTGTGTTATCCGTGTGTACGTATGTACGTGTGTGCCACCCTGTATCTCATTAACTATTTTATGGATTCAGCTGATTTTTGGCGGAGATAGAGGTTCAAGGGTCTAGTTGATGTCATTTTAATTTCAGTTTACCATATACCTTAGTTTTCCAGAAAATTCAAAAAAAACTTAAAAATTACCATTGTCTTGAGGCATAGCCTTTACAAAAGTAGTGACATTCCATGATAAATGCCAGTATACTGAAATCATATGCCCTTAATAGGGTTAAGATGAACATTCATATACACTAAATGTACAAAAGGAAAGAAATTCCACAATTTTTACACTTTTATTGTCATTAAGGGTATGACTACATATCAACCAAACCATTTCATTATCACATCACTACAGTATAACTCTTTATAGATGAGTGGATGAAGTGTGTGAGGTGCGCTGAAGAAAAATTCCTACTAGTAAAATACATAGTCCTGTTGTGCTCGCATACCCCTAATGACATTTATCATGGAATATATATATATATATATATATATATATATATATATAGTTTTCTAGTCTGTTATTTAATGGTTATTGTATGGCATTACAAATGTGCTGCTTTTTAGACGTATTACTCTCTAGCATTTTTTGGTCTCTAATCTTTAAGAATAGATGTTAGTCGTTTACCTCCATATGTAGTCAACGAATTACGGCTTGTCAGTGTTGGTCTAGCCATACATTTAGATGCATCCGAAGAAGGTCGGGTAATAAATGGACTAACCTAACCTAATGGATTAACCTCCAAGATCAGAAAAGTAGTTTAAATAATTCAAAAGATACAAATTATTAAACCTCATCGAAAAAAATTTGGAAACACAAAAAGAACGAATATTTTTGATAAGTCTGATTAGTCCGAGTGTAAGTTTATTGCTTACTGCCTGAGGCGCCCCTACCGGGGAATGCCGAGAGGGCTGCCCAAGCAATTTTTAAACCTCACTTTCATGACCCAACCTTGGGACATATCTTACTTGTGCCTAACTCCTGGAGAGGAGTAAATCAATACAGTATTATTTGTAAGTAGAGGCAATGTTACTGCTGCATAGATAGCATGCCAGTTATAATAATGAAACAACAAAATATGAAATATTTGTGACGAAAGCAATACTGACAACTAAAGCCAACAACCAATGAAGAAGCGATAACAATGATAACACATGAAACAACACAGACTTTTTCAACTGCATATTCAGAGCCAACGGGCACCTGGTGAAGAAATGCTTGACAAATAATGTTGTATACAAAGCTATAAGACACAATAACATTACTAATAATGTAAATGTGTATATAGGTGGTAAAGAAAAAATATTAACGGCCAAATACACCTATCTTATGATGCCCATAATAAATCTAGCATACAAAAACATTACAGGTGGTTCTATGAATATATGCGCTCGGGTGAACAGAAACACCACCTGCTCGCAGAATAAAGAGCACAAGTTATGTATAAATACCAAATTATGAGCTCAAAACAAAATTATATACTGCTCTGAATTATTAGCTAATATTAAATAAATACATTTTTATTTCAAACTAAACACAAGTAGACACAACCAGATGAATTAATAAACGTTTCAATCAATGTAATTTCTCACAAACGGCTTAACTTATTGGAGCTTTGTAATTATTATTTACTAAAAAAAACAGATTTAATATCCATAGCTATATATATTTTGTGTTTTCTGCACTTGTCAGTATAAAATAATATATATATATATGTATATATATTAGGGGAGGTCGATTTTGAAACTGTAAATTATCGCACTCGAAGAAAGTTGCCAAATAATGTCAAAAGTTACCACAAGAAATATTTTTCTTCAAAATTTTGTATTTATTTGAGCATTGCAACTTTAAGATCAAATAAATCGAGATTTTTTATCACTGCCGAGATTTCACCGGCAGATGTGTCGCCTTAAATTAAACCCGGGTTTTAACAATTTTTAAAATTGATGAAATACATCATCTTAGTTCTGAACAAAGACTCGTTTATGAATACACAGTAGGTATTTCTAGAGGTAAGGTTGACTCTAGATATGCCTCCTGGAAAATTGGTCCTTTAAACCAAGCAAGATGGTTAACTTTGGCCATCAGGCTTATGTGTTTATGGACTCGTGGTGCATACCCACAAAGGCACACAACAAAACTACACTATGTAGTAAATTTTATTGTAAATGTGTATGCCACTTCTTGGTTTGAAATTAAAAGAAATAGTAAATTCCACAATCAGTAAGTGCACATTTTTAATATGATCCATAGGATTAAGGAGCAGCCTCAGGAAATCCAAGATATCACATTTAGAAATATACAAGGTAATACATTTTGTTTACTGCCTGAAAACTTTCTATATTCCATGGTTAAATCTGAGGAGATTGAAGTAAGAGAAGAAGCTTTAAAAAGAATTTTGGCCATTAGGTAAGTAATATTTATTCATATATCTCTGACTCAATTATTTATTCCAATTTATAGAATGATTTTTAAAGATTTTATCTAATTTCACCATAATTATTAAAGCAGTACAGATTGGAATTTTTTAATAATTCAATTAATTAATTTGTTCTTTCAGGAGTGAGGAGTCAACCAGAAAAAGATTAAAAAGAATACTACCTATTAATTTTAATGCCACACATTGGACACAATTAATAGATTTAAAATTATGCGGAATTTTTGAACCACCAATGACGGAAGATTTTACTGAATCTGAACTTCGAGAATCGTTGATGAATGGAACCAAGCTTGACTTGCCAGATTTGCCCTCACATTCTCAGGGTGTGGAACGGGCAGTTAAGTTAATAACAGAAGCTTCACAAACTGTATATGGTTTTAAAGCAAGGCATCAACACATTACAGCCAAAGTTTTGAGTCAGAAATTGAGACCAGCATTTTTGTCTAAGGGGTCTTATATGGAGCAATTTGACTCTCTATATTAAGCTTCATTAAAATAGTGTTCGGTTTTTCCTTATTTCTTTGCTTGTTATATTTTCACTAATAGCAGATAAAATAATTTTTTTAGGTATTCAAATATTACTGTTTAATTCATAACGTTAAAAGGTAGTTTACAAAAGCAGATACTGAAAATGAGGGGGGGGGCAAATTTTCAATTTGAAGATTTCTTTAATTCATATCATTTTTATCAAATAAAAGGACATTCCCTGCTTTTAAATGCTAAAATTATTTGGTTTTCACACCAATATTCAAGCAAATCTTGCAAAAACGAAGAATTTTCAGTATATTCTTGTCTACGATCTTTGATACCAAACGCTCAAAAAACCGCTGAAGTTTTTGATCTGATTTTTTGCATGAGTATTTAATAGGTCTATATACAACTTTCGGTACGTGCCTTTTTTAATATTTAAAAAAAAGTGTAAAATCGACCTACCCTAATATATATATATATATATATATATATATATATATATATATATATATATATATATATATATAATATTTATAAATACATATTATTTATTTATCACCTACAGCCATTGATGTTTCATGCTTACGCACTCTTCAATGAAATATATATATATATATATATATATATATATATATATATATATATATATATAATCTGAAACTAAAGGTACACCTTTAGAGGATATAACCTATAGTGAGATAGTTTGAGCTAAATATACGAGATAGAGCAATTATAAAGATGAATGAAAGAAGAGAGATAAATATACTTTTACACGCACACTCTTACTCTCCATTACTTTTTATTTTTTCAAATTTTGTAATTTTAACTTCTCCATTACTAACTTATCTATCTATGTACTTTCTCTGATAAGATTTTAGTCTTTGAAAAGCCTTAAGGAAAGAAAAATAAACGTTTTTACCGAGTACACTTTGCATTGAGCAATCGAAGTTGAAATAGATTTGTCATTCGTACATATTTATCTCTCTTCTTTCATGCATCTTTATATATATATATATATATATATATATATATATATATATATATATATATATATATATATATATATATATATATATATATATATACTCTTTGGTTTGGTAGAAAAAAGCAACAGATAGCCCAATTATTTACTAAACATCATCATATTTATTTTTTCATTTATTTATAATGTAACAGAACATGAGGTCGATTCAATATAATACCATAGGTGTTAAGCTTGGAATCGCTCTCGGCCATCTTCAGCAATATTAGATCTCAGAGAATATTGCAAGACAAGTGGTAGAAGTTTGCTTTTTCTTTTTAATTATTTTTTTCCTTTCGGTATTTTTTTGTGGAGGTCTTACCGCTAAAGACTTAAAACAGGAGGCATGCCGAAAATAATAAATGGGAAAATAAATCCTAATCAGGAGCTGGGAGAAAACCTCCATACAAACGAGAGAAAAACAAATGTAATCAAAAAGGAATAATTAATAGTCGCTTCCCCACAATTATTTTCTGATGTATTCCGTGAGGTGATATCAGGGGCGTATATTTTTTCTGCTCCACTCTATTGCCGCTGATAGAATATCTCAAAAACCTCCCCATAAATCACCTAGGAATGCAAACCGCTAAAACCTTCGCAGAAATCTAAACATGTCCGTCTAAAAATTGGGTTTATTTTGAATATGTTTAGAAAGAGGTAATTCAGAATTTAAAAATTCGGTTAGAATCCCTGCGCAACAATTTTTTTTAGAACCGGATACAAATGTATGTTGTATTTCTCTCCTAAGAGATTCGCAACTGAAAGAGTCGGAACAGATTTGTTTATAAAAAAAAATTAATCCAAGGCAACATTATTCTTCATATTTGGACCGCTACAGGTTTGAAATCTATTGCACCTTGCTGATGGGGCCTGATTTTCTGTAACATAATTAATATATATATATATATATATATATATATATATATATATATATATATATGTGTGTGTGTGTGTGTGTGTGTGTGTATGTGTGTGTCTTTGAGGCATCCCCGCTGGTTCCCACCTATTGCCGACACTCATTGTGATCTCTGCGAAGAAGACAGTTTCTGTTCGTCTAAATTGTGTTCTCTTGTTCACTTCCGGATGTGTACGTTGGTTTTGCCAATATTATCTGTATGAGTCGACCATTGAAAACAGACAAGTGAACAAATATTAATGGAGAAGTTATACCTTTGTTAGAGTGGTTTATTGTAAACGTGGTCAATAGTTTCGGACAGGATATGCGACTGGAAATAGTCTCTTCAATGGACACAAAGAAAAACCGAAAAGGTTCAGAAGCGAGTGAGAGAAATACCTTTCTGAAAGAGACACACACACACATACACACACACACACATTATATATATATATATATATATATATATATATATATATATATATATATATATATATATATATATAATAATAAATATTTGTTATTGTTTATTATCTATGTACGTTTACGTTTCGTCCTTTTTAACGATCGGGACTCATCAGCATAGAGATATGACTATTCACTACCGGTCATGCGATTCGACACCCCGGATTACGAGTATTTTGCAACTCAACCACGCCTTAACCACACGGCCAGTTCGAAATACCGAATAAACTGTGATAATTTTAACACTTTATCGGCGGCTATAACGTCTGAGAGCGTTCTACTTCTTTTTAATGGAAGGCACGATGCATTTAAAGCTAGCGGCGTCGTGCTGTGTTAATACTACACTTACAGTGCTCTACTCTTTCGAGGAGCGACAATGTATGTATATATATATATATATATATATATATATATATACATATATATATATATATATATATATATATATATATATATATATATATATATATGAGGGAGTAAATATAAAATGAAATTTCAGACGAAATCTAAAATTACTTATGGAAATGTGGATACGCAAAGTACATGCTAGAAGAAATACATCACTAAAGCTTATCAACATATTTTGGCCGATAGGTTTGACCATATTCGTTTGATAAAATCAGTTTCATTGATCAGAACTCAATCCAGGGTAAGAAAAACGGTTGTGAGAGTTGCACCTCCTTTGTCCTTGCTTACCACTGCATCCACTTCTCCTTTTGCATCCCCCTTTTGCACCTGTTTCCTATCATTATTTTGCTTCATTCCTCAACCTGCTCCTCGATTCACATACCCAAATTACTACATATTTGCCTATTAACTCCCTAATCAGGTCGCTTAGGTTTCTGTCAAGTTTTTACAACTATATTTTACATAATAACTGCAAAGTATAATTATAAAACATTATTTTTCAAAGGAATGATTTATTTTCACGCATCGTTTGTGATTAACTTCGCTACTACATATTTCCTGTTAGATTTATCAATACTCTATCTACAGTGTGAATGAAACCAACTTTTTAGTACATTGGACATCATGAAAAGTAGAACTTTGAACAGCAGCATTACAATAAGCCAGTTAAAAATAAACAAAAGAGTGTGGTTATTTTTTCACGTTTCAAATGTAAAATGAAAAGTAAAGATAATTGATCAGATCAGGTTCTCAAAACGAAACGTATTATATTTTCTGGATATGATTAAAGTATAGTATCTGTGTTGTTCGGGGTGTTTCTTAGAAAGCCATTACCACAGGAATTACAACCCTCCGAAATGGAGGGAATAGGTGTGTTCGTTGAACTCCCCTTAACAGGGTATTCCTACGGGTTCGCTCAAGCAATTTTTATATGTAATTCGTTATGAATCTTTGTCAATTTCAGAAATGGTCAGAGCCGACATTTAGCTCGAACTCGTGTAACATATCGATCCCTCGTTGAGAGGCAGTTAAACCTACGTATTATTTTTTTTATTTATATACTAGACAAAATATTAGTTTTTTACAAATAAAAACACGTAAAACTATTTAGTGTATGCATACATATAGTATAATATAGAATAATCGTACACAGTACGATAATGAACAATGTGTTTTAGGTGTATATACATTTATAAATATATATCGGTACCGTCACACAAAATTGAACGATTAACACTTTGCTGGACCAAAACATTTAAATTAACTAATAATTAAAGAGGAATTTAACTTTGTAAATAGCGAGTCGGCGGCTAATTTTACACGAGCAGTTGTGATCAACAAACTGTGTTTGGATCTAGCATGAAGCTATTTGTACTGCTTGTTATTAAACTCACTCAAAGTGCCCAGACTTTAGTAAAGGGGGCTTATAATAATATTTATAAATAAATATTAATTATTTATTACCTACAGACATCGATGTTTCATGCTAACGCAATCTTCAGTGCCGGAAGTTAATTCTCAACGGTCGGCGTGCTCGGACTCTGATCACAAATCGCCACTGACTCGTAGTCAAGAGCGTTAACTCCGATAATCCTAAAATTAATTTAGAAAACATCCTACGGTCTATATTCAGTTTGAGAGGGTTTATATCTTTCTTTCTTGATTCATTTTTCTATTTCAATAACTTATTCAAGACGTTATTTATATGAATATGAATATGAATATTAATATATAATTTGTATATATATATTTTCAATATTAACTTCAACAAGGTCCTGAAGACAAAGACGTATCATATTAGCCTGGTAATTTAAAAAACACAAATATTAGTGTGTTGTTTATTTATCATAGGTGCATTTATATACTATATATATATATATATATATATATATATATATATATATATATATTGTATATCTTATATATATAACATATACAATATATTTATAATAAATATATATTTATATTTATTTATGAATAATAATTTAAAGCTCTCGCAATATAGTACACTTTAAGTTAAGTTGACAACAAGCTGTCATTCCGCATAATGCTTAACTATAGGTGGCGCCTATTGAGTTCTCCAAAGAGCTTGCTTGATAGCCACCGTGTTTGCTATTTAGATGTTCATTGACTTCCTATTTGTAGACAATGCGTCGTGGAACATTAGTACGCGCATCGGCTATTGAGTCAAAAACTACTTTCGTCCTAGGGCTCGAACCGTGTGACCGGCAGGGATTGTCTCCTCCCATGCTGACGATATCAGGTTTAGCAATAACCACCTGTTGGTATGTGTTCGTTTTTAAAAATAATATTTATTTATAAATAATAATTATATACACATATACATATACACATATACATATACACATATACATATACACATATACACATATACATACACACATATACATACACACATATACATATACACACACATATATATATATATATATATATATATATATATATATATATATATATATATATATAGTGAGAGACCTTTAATTAGGAAAACAATAATAAATATTTGAAAGGGACCTATACTTACCCCATTATTTTTACGGTTTAATATTTCAAACAATTTTCTAGACTTTCTCTATCAGTAGAACTATTTCTTCTATCTTCTATGATATTATTCGTTCCTACAATTTCCTTAACCTTTCTCGTAGTACCTTTATTTCCTGACGGTGTGCATTTTCTTTCTTTGAATATTTAAACCCCTTTAACAGCGCTCCACTGTGCACAGCAATAACCTTGAAATATGGGGTTCCATGCACCAGTTTTAATATCGTGGTGATTTCCGCCTCAGATCTCGATAAATCTCACCCGCTTTCCTCTTCCGATGGTCATGGCCAGTGAAGAGGCAATGGATCGAAATTTGATTGGACGAGCCGGAAAAATGAGGATCGGAAACGAAGAATTATGGGATGTCTCGCGTTGGGTCATTGACGAAAAGCGGGAAGACCCGAGAGAGATGAGGGGAAGAGAAATGGTAGAAAGAGTAGCAAAAGGGTAGACATGTTGAAAAATAAAAAGTAAAAATAGACGATAAGAAAGACAAGTCAGTATGATGGCAGGTTTACAAGCAGTTATACGGAATATGGAAAATGACGTTATTGCTCATCGATTTTGAGATAAAATCTCTTATTTTACAAGGAAGCAAAGTAAGCAAGAAAAACACAAATACTAATAACCAAAACCGAAGGATATTGGCATTCTAGGGGAAGTGTTGCACAGATTACAGACTGCAAAATCTAATGGGGGGATGATGTCTTCTTCCTCCTACAGCCGATTTTCCCACAGAAGAGACGTTACTAGTCTCTCCGTTCTCTATCGTTTTTTTTCATGGAACGTGCTCGACTGAGCTCAAATCTTATACTTCTGGTTTTACCACATTCACAGCAGGAACTCGTTGTCTACAATTACGAAAACATCTTTTTCTTATTCCTCAGTGTTCTAATCATGAAGAAAAATACCTTCGAAGAGAAATTCTTCCCGTCTGTTGAACACATTGCCGCGTGACTTCTTCCCCGCAGATTAAAACAGTCATCTTCAAAGACAATGTCAACCTATTTCTATCGAGAACCGTGCCCACAAATATTAGTACTTGTTTCCAGCAATCATTTATTTCTCATTCACCTTTTATCTTTACTAAAATCTGGACTTGATAAGTCGTGACCCCTTTTTATTAACAACATAAGGAAATAGCAATGCATTGCACTAGAATAGTCAAACAACACACAATAGTAGACGTATAGTCGGTCTAAGTGTACACTTTAAAAAATTGCATACTTTTCTTCCACATAATACTTAGTACTCAAATTGTCAGATATTGATCAAGTAGATCTAGTATATAATTCATTTAGTTGAGAATAAAAGAAAATGTATTCAGCAGTGTTTTCTATTCATGAAAGTCTGTTGGGTGATATATATGGGATGTTTGCTGCTAGTGGCATTCGGTTGTCAATAGTTCTGGGCCTTTTGGCTAAGATCAAAGTGTAGTATATGTTCCGATTGATACTGCACCCCATACTGGTATTGTCTTGGCCTTCGGGGCTTGACTTACGCCGGTCAATGGGTCTGTCCTGTGCAGTTCGAGGAGGTCCACCCTCCCAGGCTTTGCCTCCCCTCTTTGGGGAGGAGTAAGTTTATTGCTTACTGTCTGAGGCGGCGCCTTACCGGGGGATGTCGACGGGTCTCCCCGGCAATTTTTAAATGGCCAGAGTGCTCAACTCTCGGGCGCTGGCTTTTCAAACCCCACTTTCCCGACCCGACCTTAGGTCACATCTTACATGTGGGAGTAGGATAAAAACTGGCCTTGTGCCTAACTCCTGGAGAGGAGTAAATCAATACTCTGTGGAGGATATTCTGATGCGGATGATGCAGATTTAAAAATCATTTCGATGTAGATGGTGCTGTGACTTGGACAATCGTGGTGATCGACACACTAGTTGAACTGCCCGTTGGAAGGGTCCGTTATGACGCCAGTTAAGCTGGGCCTGTATTTTTATTTAGGTAAAGTAGCTGATATATAGACTAACAGGCTCCGAATAACCTGTCAATAAAAACCGCATCGTCTTTTATCATTGATCAGAAAAAAACTCATTCTGCCCATATTTTTTCCTCTGTACTCGGAAATGTATGTGATGAGCCTGTCTAAATTAAGTTTTTTCTCTGTCATATGAAAATTGGCTTACAATCTGAACACTCTCTGTTTGGGGATAGCAACATAGTATTCCGGCAATGTTTTACATTTTATTTATTTAGCAAATTTCATTAAAACTTAAAATAATAGGACGTTTAGTCTTATCTATTTTGCTACAAATCAACATGATTTCAGCTATATAATACGAAGCTAGACTACTTAATGCGCATTATCTGTATGTGTACTTTGTCTATTCTCTGACATATCACCCCTTTTTTCTGCCTTGGATATGACAGCAAAGCACATCCGGTGGCGAATCATCAGTTTCGCAGCCTTGATTAGTTTGCAGTTTCTTGTTAATTGGCCATATTTCCAGGTATATTAAATACTAAGTTTGATGGACCAATGGGTAAATTATAATCGATTATTTCCAAGTTTCAAATATACAAAATATACGCCGACAAAACAAAGTAATAAACAAACAATTTGTGAACAAGGATTGGACACAATTTGTCTAATTTCAATTTGTGTGTCCGTTAATTGTTTTATCAATTTTACTGTTACTTTGTGTGACTTTTAGTTTGGATGTTTCATATTTTAATTACAGTTTAAACTTGTATTTATGAATACAACCCTATTTCCATGTTTCAATTCGTCATTTACATCCAATGTTTAAAATTCGTTTTCGTAACTTGAAGTATTCTGAAAGTTTCTCATGCTTTGTATGATAACAAATTATTATAAAGAATTATCTTTTCGCAGCATTTTATATTCTTTTGGATTCCTCATGTAATTTTAATCTATAACAATTGTGTATTATCTTGGTATGCTGTATTTTTTTAGTTACACTTCAAACAAAAAAACAGATACCCCCTAAATATAGCATATATTTACATTTATATTGAACGAAATATTCAAAGGATAAGTTGCTTTCAGCCGGGAAATAATAATACTTTCTATATCTCTATTATGTAACTTTGGTATGTCTATATTATATTATATTTAAAGTGTAGTATCTGTTCCGATGGATACTGCACCCCATAGACTGGTATTGTCTTGGCCTTCGGGGCTTGATTTACGCCTGTCTATGGGTCTGTCCTGTGCAGTTCTAGGAGGTCCACCCTCCCAGGCTCCACCTCCCCTCTTTGGGGAGGAGTAAGTTTATTGCTTACTGCCTGAGGCGCCCCTACCGGGGAATGCCGACGACGCTGCCCAGGTAATTTTTAAATGGCTAGAGTGCTCACCTCTCGAGCGCTGGCTTATCTAATCCCACTTTCCCGACCTTGTGACACATCTTACCTTGTGGGAGGTAGATAAATAAAGGATCTACACTTAAACAAATTACCCGATCACTATGAATTTCGGTACACACCAGCTAAACCTAAGGGTTTATAATGTGGTCTATACTTAATTGTATTTAGTTTCATGCAAAGAGGGCAAATACGTGGTGCTATCACGCCGTGAACATGCAGATACTTCCGATGTCTTAGAAATGTTAATAATATTCACCATTAATTACGAAGTTACGTGGCTTAGATGTTAAGGACGCGGGCTGACACCCTGGGTGTGCCAAGTTCGAAACCAGCTCGTTTCACAGAAGGCTTTTACGGAGGATTTTGGAAACCTACACGTGGTTCCTCCCGTAAGTATTTAATGTCTTTTTAGATAGAATTCTAACTCGGAAGATATTGGATTAAACCAATGCAAACAATAACGGCATCTGATGCATACGAACCAAATGTATGAACAAAATCAATTAATAAATCTTATTTGGAGTAGTTTACAATCTTTTTAGGGGAGGGGGGAATAATATGAGCGAACCTACCCATTTTAAAATTCAAATATTTCAGATTTGCATTAAATTTGATGAATAATCATTAGACACTAATAAAGAAAAATTCCCTGAATTTATATTTATTTTTTATATCTCAAATATTAAGCCTTGAATGTTATACATCTTCTAGAATCAAAATCAGGTAATTTATTTTTATCAAAATCGAATTCATACCTCAGGTGTAGTAAAATTATACCTTGATTTCGATCCCCGTAAAGGGACTGTAAAACTGTGTTGTTCGCGGAATAAATTTTACCCGTCTTGAACCTCTAGTATATATATATATATATATATATATATATATATATATATATATATATATGAGGGTAAAATGCACAATATATCATGAAAATGAAATGCCGTGACTAAAAAAGATGTGAAATAAGACAAACGAAAAAAAAACAATTTTAAATACAGGAAATATCTTCAAAGAAAACAAGAGATTTTACCGGTTTCGTTCGGATACACCGAACGTCTTCAGAAAAAGTGAAGATTTTAAATTTATTCGATAACGGTAATGATATATATATATATGTATATATATATATATATATATATATATATATATAAGTGTGTGTGTTTGTGTGTGGATACAATGCACGATATATCATAAAATGAAATACCGTGAATGACAAGATGTGTGAAAAAGAAAATTCTTTAACATCATCCAAGACTTTATGGCCTACCTAAAACATATGAAGCTAACATACCCATGAGACCTATCATATCAAGCATCAGCAGCACACCAAATAAAGTATCCAAAAAATGTGCAGAAATACTCACCTGTTTCCTCGTTTCCATTAGGCCAGCCCATATAAAAAAAACTGCGGAGATCTGCTACAAAGACCCCAACACATATATATGACTAACCGCACCATGACCACTTTAGAAATCAAATCTCTTCATAGTAACATACCTATAGACAAACGCCTTCGCTTCTTCAAAATTCATCTTATTAAGTCAAAAATATAGCTTCCCCTCCCTACTAGCTGAATCATTAAAGTATGCAATTTAATCACACAAAAATTATACAAACAAACATATTAGCCATTGGCTCCCCTCCCAGCGGAATCTTTGCCCGTCTTTTCCTGGAAATTTTTAAAGAACGGCCCCATACATTCAATCCTACTCTCCAACCTTTCACTAATTTAAATACATCGGTGATACACACGTTATTTACCCACATAACATTGATTTCCCTGACATAGTCGATAAACTTTAATAAATTGAACACACTATTTCTCTGACCTTAGAATTAGAAAATAATCACATTCTCAACTACCTTGCTATCACTCTGCACAACACCCTAAACGGTCTAAACTTCTCAGCCTTTACAAAAAATAAGAATATGATATCATGTATGTTTACTCCGACCACAACAGCAGAATAAAATCCTGAATGATCATAGACTCATTCATCAGAGCTCTTAGAATTTGCAGACACGTTTACCTCCGCAATGAATCAACCTATGTCTAGAACACTTACCAAGCTTGAAAATATCCTCAATTTTTTCATCCAAAACGCTAAACGCAAAGCCTCGGATGTCTACAACAAAAAGCAGACTAACACTACACAGATCCCCCCTCATTATAACACAACCAGCACAAATAACTTGACATGACTGAGAAAAATAAATCTTGAATAGGTCTCGCTAATAATCTTATATCTATTTGCTTACAAACTAATAATATAAACCTCTAAAACAACTAAAGATTCACTCAACACTAATCCCCGTCCCCAACTACATCTTAAGCACATTTTCCCCTAGCATTTTGTATTTTAATTATTTTAGTTATTTATTCCAATTAGCTAATGTTAATTTATACTTTCCATTGAATATTAAATGATGGAACATTATACTGAATAAGATTATATATATTGTATTTCATTAGGAAGTAACAACTTTAAACTTTTGTTTAAGGACGTTTTAGGTACGCAAATTTCGTATCTCTGAATTTGAAATAAAACTTTGTTTTTTAACTTAGCTATACTCTTATAATTACTTTTTGATAATTACAAAAAAAACATGTTCATAATACATTCAATTTAATATTAGATTATCTGACTTGAATTGTTTGTAATGTTAAACCTATTTTTCATACAAACAATGAAAAACTAGGCAATAATGAGTACTGATTGTAGTTTAGGCTCTGCTTGCCTAGGTTTTCATTGTTTCTGTTTTTTTGTTGTTTTTTTTTTGCTTTGTTTTATATAATTAGAACCCAAGATAACCACACACACAAATTAAGGAACATCATCATTATAAAAAATATCTTGGTGTGAGCAGGAACAATTGTTTGCTGAATAAAAAAATCAAGTTTAATGAAATCACGTGAATCTGTCTTTCATAACAGTGATATAGTATAGAATTAAATAAAAATTATTGAGTATATATATATATATATATATATATATATATATATATATATATATATATATATATATATATATATATACAGGGTGGGCCAAAATAAGGGTCCTATCTTTAAATTTGAATAACTTGAATTTGAATAACTTCCACAAAATAAAAGTTAAACTCACCAAACTTTATGTGTGTGTAGACTGACCCTTCCGAGATATTTTGAAATAAACAAAACAAATTTTAGCCGAAAAACACTTCCTAAAACTTACAAAAACTAAAGTATTGTTTTTTACACTGTTTTGAGTTTTTTAAGCAAAAATAATGTTTTCTAAATGAGAGTACGTTCCTTAGGGCTAATACGGCTCATGCTTGCTTCGGAAGGGGTCCTTTACTTATTCTAAAAAAAAAAAAAAAAAAATCAATAAATAAAAAAGTTATGAATTTTTAAAAATAGGACCCTTATTTTTGCCCACCCTGTATATATGCTCTTATTATAAGCGTGTATTCTCTTACAACTCACGAATGGGAAGCTAATCTAATCATCTACAGAAAGTGTTACTGCCGCCGTATCACGGGGCTTTATTGTCGCTAGACATAACGATCGTTTTAGGGTGGGATTAAAAACCAGACCGCTTGGACAGCAGTCAGATATCTTACCCGTACGCTAGCAAGCTCGTCGAGTATAATGTGTTATATTTTTCTTAGTTAACGACGTCCGAGAGAAGGCAATTCGTTTTACGAAACGCTATGCATAAGCATGTGGCAACAGTTATCTCAATTACTAGTGAACTCAGATATCGATAGCGACGAAAGTAACGGAAATTATGATGTTTTTATATTTGTTTATATTATTCACTACCGGGAAAACTCGATTCTTTTTACAAATAGTTTATTTAGAGAGCGACTCATGTCTGTGTCTCTCATGTGCGTATATGTGTTGATTTATCGCAAGTGCTATCAACACCGGTTCAGTCGTCAGGATGTCGACATACTGTATACCTGGCTTGTTTTCCCGTTACCCTAGCCAGCAAAGGAAAAAAGGGAGGAGTTGTTACTGGCTATTGTTTCCAATCCATTATTCATTAACCCGGCCGCTTTCAACGTGTCGGCCGTTGGCAGGTTGCATCCAATTTTCATGAGTCAGTGATTTATCCTCGATTGCTGGTTGATCGGGCCTTTTACTCTATTGTAGCCAGTCACGCACCGTCGGACCTGCTCGTTGTGTAAAGGGTGGAGCTGGTTGGTGATGCGTCGCAGGCCAGTGTCCGGGAGTTTGCGGCATGACGTGGGTTGGATGGGATCAGGAAGTAAGTGTTGAGAAGAAGACAAGCAGGAGGAGATTGGGGGAGGAGAGGTATATAGAGAATGAAAGGAAAATACATATAATAGAGAGTGGGGAAAGGAAGCGTGGCGCTACAGGTGCCGTAGTAGAATGATGTAAAAGGTGAAATTAGGGTAATAAGGATTCTTAATGTGATTGGACGATGATTGACTGATGCAAAGATCCGCACGGAATAAAACATGGAGTCAATAGACATTTAAAGGGGGTTTATCTCTTTTTCACATATTAGGCAAATAAAATGAAATATGAAGCAAAGTGCATTGTGGTTGACTTTCGTGTTGCGTCCATACATCTATATAAGAGGTTCCGTCTGCGTGCAGTCACTCATCCCTTATTTATGCGCCTCCCCACGAGGGAAGAGTTAGATGCAAGGTCGGTTTATAATGTGGAACACTCTAAACACTAAAAAAAAACGGCACTCTGGATTTGGACAAAAATGAAAACTGCCTCATCCTAGAAGGATTTCTCTTTCGCTGACAGACGATAGAACAGAGTGAGTGTACTATCATAACATATTCCAGTTACACTTTGTTCATAGTTAAAAAGCTAAAAAAACAGTGCGTTTAACTATCGTGTTGAAGTTTGAAATAACATTTAAAGATAAGTCCACGCATCTAAAAGGCGATGCCCGTCTATCGGTCTGTCACGCTAAACTTTGAAATAATAGTCTCATCTTCAAGCACGGAGATTGAATGGAGTTATCTTAAGAATATTTGTTCTTTTTAGTTTAGTTTTACTTGTTCTGGTTGTTTTGATTACAGATTCTGCTAGAGAGTTGTCATCAATCTCCTTCATCTTGAAGGAAACCAGCTACTGCTGATAACACTACTATCAAAATCATGTTTTTCGTTCTCTGCTTGTTCACGTCAACAGCCATGCCGAAGTCTGAACACTTTCTGACATATCAAAATTAATATTCTGTATTATTTTTCTACAATGCTTTCTTCATCCTAAGGAAGTCTTTCAATAAAGACGAAACGTTGATAAATACATCAATCGCATAGGTTTTGGCTTTCATTTTTTCTTTTTTTCATTTTACAGACATACACACACACACACACACACACACATATATATATATATATATATATATATATATATATATATATATATATATATATCACATCGATGCGCCCAAAGTGGTCATATTCAAACCCAACTAGACAGCCCCCATATATATATATTGTTTTTTAATTCCCGAAACAGTTTTTCATGGTAAACAACTGATGATCCCTTAAAAACAAACTAATATAATAACTGTAAAAAAATAAATTGACTTCATGAGTGATTTTCCACTGAACGACTTGGGACCATAAGTTTTTTTTTGTTTTTTTTAATATAGTTTTAATGGTTGAGAAACTTCCGAGATATATATATATATATATATATATATATATATATGTATACATATGATATAGTGATCTAAATTTAGACGTTTAGAAATAAAAGTTAGAGAATGAACATTTCCCAAATCTCTAACTGCACTCCTAAGACGGCGATGTAACAGATTTCGTCAAGAATGGGCGAGAGTTTCAGCCATTTTGAGCAAATCTCAATGTAATTATGTAATAGTTTGGAAAGAAATGTCGTGTAATTTTCAGAAGTAATGACTCGGCATTTTCTCTCAAAGTACTAGACGCTGATATTTTATTTTATGTTTTTTAAGCTTTGCCTCAGACTTTTATAATTATAAACATCATTTCTCTTGAAAGGGAAGTGGGTTAGTAACTCGTAAATGGTGGTTTGAGTAGTGCTCTGGAGGTATACTTAATTTTATTTGGCTTGTTTCAGTAGCCGTGTTGAGGCTACTTAAGTTTAATTTTCACCGACCACTTAAAAAAAGGAAACAATAAATGGCAATAGTATAATAATATAAAATGCTCAGCATCCTTGATAGTCAGGTGTTTTTAAACGCAGAGTTGGTCGGGAGAAACAATTTGTTTGTCTATATTTTTGGTGTTGCCCAGAACCGTGATTATAATAATACAGTAATATATTTTGTAAGTAGCATACGTCTATCCAAAGTGCTCAATATGTTAGATATAGCAGGTATGTTTACGCGGCATTGCCCGGTAGTCATAATAGTAACAGTACAGCATTACATGAGCTAAGTGGCATAAGTTACTCTAAAGTGGTCAATATCCTAAATAGAGCAATCCTACGTAGAGTAGGTATTTCTACATGACACGTTGCCCGGGAGAAAGATTGCCATTGTGTTGTGTACTATGCGTTGCTCGGGAATAATAATCGTAATATTACAGTATTATATTTGGCGAGTAGAATATGTTAATCAAGGTGTTCAATGTCTTAGATAGAACAGCTGTGTTTAAACACCATTTTGACCAGGAGCAATAATTTCAGCGTATTTAAAGTGTTTTGTTACAGTATAACATACTAGAAAACAAACTCAATGTTTCCCGTGAACAGCGAAATAATAATATAGTATTACATTTGGTATGTGGTTTATGTTGATATAAAAGTGCTCAATATCCTACATAGAGCAGGTGTGTTTAAATGCAACCTTCTATGGGAGGAAGAACTTCTCTGTTTACTGTTACCTCGGTGTTGCCCGAGAGTCATCATAATAATACAGTATTATATTTATTAAGTGGTTTAAATTAATCTAAAGTGCTGAATATGCTAGATAGAGGGAGTGTATTGAAACTCAGCGTTATAAAATATTAATACAGTATTACATTTGGTTAATGTTGTATTTTAATCAGAAATGATAAATACCCTACATAGAGCAGGTGTTTTAAAGTGCTTTGTTGCCCGGGAGAAATAACTGCAATCTATTTTATACTAATATATACAAGGAAAAGTACTTCGCGTTGCGTGTGAGCTGTACTATTAGTAACACAGTATGATTTTTGGTAAGTGGTATATCTTATGGGAAACTGCCTAATACCATAGATTGAGCAGGTGTTTTTAATATGTCGAGTTCTAAATAGCATACAAAGCGCATGTAAGTTTAAACGGTGATTTGCCGGGAAACAAATCCCTGTCTTTTTGTATACTGTTGCATAGAAGAAAAATGTACTCAGCGTTGTCCGGGGGCCATTATTATGATAATACTACATTATTACATTTGGTAAGTGGTATGAGTTAAGTGCTGGATATTTTAGATAAAGTAGGTGTGTTTAAATGTCACGTTGCACGTAAGCGAAACGATCAATGTGTTTTGTTATAATTTTGTATACTAGACACGGAATTGAGTGTTGCACGGGAGCAATCAATAAATAATACGGCAAGACACATGATAAGTAGTAGATGTTTAATCCGATATTCCTTCATCCCCTAAAAGAGCAGGTTATGTAATTATACAGTAAGTCACTTGCGATGTGGTATACAGTATAACACTGTTAACATATGTTTAATCAAATAATGCGATAAACTTAGAGAAACATGTAGGCTGTAGCACAATTCGTGAGCTTTTGGGGAGCTAAGTGCTCCCCGTTATATTCGTAATCATTATGCCAGACTTATTTCAAAAACAGTAATTATCTGCGTTTTGAGATCACTGAGTGCACCTGTGCCTCAGTCATATTTGGAGGACTGAAGGTCGGTGTCAAACCAATTCAATGGGATGGGATCAGAGATCAGACCAGTCGTCGTTCGGGAAAATCAGTTATGAAACTCAAAAACAAGATTAACACAACGTCCAAAGCAAACGATATTGCCATAGGCGTAATAATATACTATATTTAATAAGGGATATATACTGAATTGCAAAGTGCTGAATACGGTAGATAAAGAATGTGAATGTAAGAATATATAGTTATAATTGGTCATTGGTTTATGCTGAATCAGAAGTGATCAATAGCCTTTACAGAGCCGGTGTATATAATAATGCAGTCTCACACTTGATGTGTTGTATATGCTGAATCGGTTGGTGCTCAATACCCGCGATAAAGCAGGTGTGTGCAATAATACAGTAGTACATTTTCTATCGGGTATATGTTTGACAGAGAATGTGAATACAAGAAACTCGACGTTGCTCGGGAATACACTAAAATAAATATAGGCTTCATTATATTATTAAGGGAGAGAAGGGAGATAAAGAAACTCGGCGTTGCCCGGCAATACATTAAAAATATGGATTTAATCATATTTTAAAGGAAAAGGGGGAAGAGACTTGGTGTTATCCTGGAGCAATAACTTTAAAACTGAAAACTGAAGTTAATGACATACAGTATTATTTCAAATATATTAAAACAAGGGAAAGAAAGGGGTTGGCGCAAGTGAAAAGGGGATTTGAGAGAGGGATATGTATAAACGAGAGAGGAGGAAAGAGATGAAGATAATGATCTATTTAGAAAGGTAGAGAAATAAGAGTTTTAATATAAAGATTTTACACACACTTTTAAAATTGTTATATATATATATTTATATGTGTGTGTCTATTTATTTCGTTAAATATTACAAATTACTTGTGTCTGCCTATTTTTCTTGGCCCTTTATTGATGACCGATTGATGTGCAAGTTTCAGGCTTAAACTGGCAGATGAATTTGTCGTATTTGTTCGGTACCCTTATAGCTCGGTCCTTCTTGGAACCATCTTCATTGGATACACATTTGAAGTAAAGATGGTCATTCGCACTGTTGGTAGGAATACAACTACTTTAGGTGAATAATGGAAACCAGAGATTGAAGTTCAGTCGAGAACCTATTATGGAAATAACGATAGAATATAGAAAGTCTACCAGTTTACTTTTTTTAGGGAAATAGGCGTTAAAGGGGATAAGCGATCATCTCTCACTAGATTGCGAAATCGTTATTGTACTATGCCGAGACAGGAACGAATGCTCTTGTCGACACCTCTCCAGAATGTGCAACGCTATTCAATTTCCGGCGGTATCTGACTCTTATATAGGTAGAGAATTGCATCAGGAGTCAAGTACTTTCTGAAGAGGTAGAGTGATCCAACCATTTTCATCAGTGATCTTAGCAACCGATTTGATGTAAGTCTTCCATTTCAGACCTCAATAACTCGTAGTTATTCACCTGGGAGGCGTATTAGCTTACGGCAACAATATCCCCAAACTGTTGCACATCTAAATACTAACCAGCCTCCCACTTGCTTAACTTCTCTCACTCACCCATAGACGGTGGTAGTCACTGTTTGCTTATCTGCAACCAGTCGCCTAACTATGCCATAACTATACGCACCGTTTCCTTACTTCTATGATTCAACAAGAATCGGTGTTTCAACGTGATTTGGCCCGTTTAATTATACCAAGCGGGCCAACAGAAAACACGTATACACACAATGCCAATTAGATTTCCGGGACGTCGAGCAAACCTGCTGTCACTCAAAGTTTAGTAAAAAAAGAAATGCTAGTCTATCGTTGCATGTATGAGTGCGTCGAAGACATAATTAAATAAAAACACACACACACTCACGAAAAGAGAAATTTCCGGGGGTGTTCCGAAAGATCACTCACGGTCCAGTAAAAACCACCAACCGCCTATTGTTGGTGCGAATAGTCGGAAATAATAACGCGGGGAAGCTAAGCAGAAAATGTGTAACATATTTTGTCTCGGCTACGCCCTTTTCGCATTGGATTACCAACTATCAATATAATTTACACTAATTTTTATTGTCTGCCTCGTCTCCCTCGTAAAAAATAAAACGCAATTCGTACCGACCAGCACGTAACGCTTTATTGACTGGCTTCGTTCTCTTTTGTTGACATCCGTTTTTCGTGAGAGAGCACGTGAAGGTTGACGTGAATTATAGCGAAAGAGATGCGATGAGCTCGACAGAACTCGAACGTGGTGCGCCGCGCTTGTATCTACCGTATCATCACCACCGCTTCCGCTTTCACATTTCTCAATAGCTTACACCCACTCTCTGTCCGTTATGAAAATATTCGGTCGAGAATTATATATCAAATTAACTTGGCAGGATTTTTGGCGACTTTGCTTGAAAATAAATTTAACTCATTCATTCCTTCATTTCGTATGGATCAGATGATTCTATTGTTGACATTGCTTTCCCCGATATATTTCTAGTTCGAATACTAGAAACTAAAAAGACATCAGGTACTTAAGTAAAACGTATTCCTGTGGAACGAACTGTATTCGAACCTGGCACACCCAAGTTATCAGTCCGTGTCGTAAACCATTTAGCCACCGTCACCTCCCAATTGAACTCAATATAACTCAATATCACGGACCCTTATGCCAAGCAGCTGTGTTTCAAATTTCATAATATTTGGCTAATTACTCAAGGAATGCATTTTGTACATAGAACTATATAAACACTAGCTGAAGTGGCCGTCCTATCGGGTTTCTCTACTATTTCTGAATGTTACAGCAAAGAGTAGAAGTTAAGCACATCTATTAAATACGTTTCATCAATTTTATATAAAAAAAAACATGATTTCGGTAAATGGTGATCATCGATATTTGCTAAGAAGTTACTCTATAGTATAAACACAACTGTTCAGTCTGAGATTCATAACTACCGGTACTTAATGTGAACTCTGTATACACACAGCATCAGATCAATCGAAAATATTCTGTATTTTGACCTTCTTAAATGAGTTCGACGTAAGGATACCACAACTAATACTCTGTTTTACTTTGATCTAAAAAGTGCTATTGTATGAAATAAAAAAGTATATGTACAGAAATTACGAGCTGTCTCGGCGGCTTCTCGGCCTGGTTTGGAGGTGAACAAGAATATCGTGCGGATTTCAATTTTGTCCATGCTGTCGAAAAGCCTGCAAAAACAATAAATAAAGAAATGAAAAATGGAAACGAATCACAGGATTCGATAGAGCAAAAAACGCGCTTCTAAATGACTTATAACACGCTATATTTATCATCAACAAATTATTACAAAAACATATATAAATATAACATATGTGAGAAAACGCCATTGTTTTTACACCAACCTAATATATATATATATATATATATATATATATATATATATATATATATATATATACGTGTATGTCGTCTGAAGGTAAAATTATAATTTAATATTTATTTATAAATATTATTATGAAAAGCCCTCTTTAGTTAGGAAATCTTTAAAAATACACATTCACTTTGCTAGAAAGCAAGACTCAGAGTAAAGTCGTTTAGTTCTCAAGTCTGTCTTCATTTCTACGCTGAAATGGGCATAAATATAACGTAAATTCTCCGTATTACGTGGTAATTTCCAATGACCATGAGGATAGAGTGAAAGTGTACCGATAAAATGTTGCTCTGTGAAACGCGTTCGCGCCTTATGACCGTCAGAAATTATTAGTTTCCTACCCTGAAGAGAGCAATAATCTCGAAACAACGTCGTCTGTAGGTAAAATATAATTTAATATTCATGCATATATATATATATATATATATATATATATACATATATCGATGCATATATATGTATATCTCTCTCTCTCTGTCTCTCTCTGTCTCTCTCTCTCTCTCTCTCTCTATATATATATATATGCATGCGTATGTGTACTTTTCATACTTTGTTATTTTTATGTCTTTTTTTCCATTTTGTCTTTCAAATATTCGTTCTTTCCGGGTTTATATTATTTTTATTTTAAATTTCTCGTCGCAGCAGATTCAATTCCGCCCTTTTTAATACATACATTTAATTTGATTTCCTCTATAGACGGTTTTCTTATGTTTTATTTTCATGTTTTACTTCTCCATGTCTATTTCCCTCTTTTTTATTCATTTTATTATATTCAAACCTGATGCCAACTGGCCCGAAAAACGGCAAAATTTCGCGCTTGACTGTAACTAGCGCGTATAATATCAATATATGTGTTTGTTTGGTCACGTCTGAGAGAACTGGGTACGAAAACATGTGTTCCTCGTCAGACTGGTGAGGGGCCGCAAAGTTGGCGAGTCGAGCGAGGGAAGGTAGTCACCCGTCAAGCTCACCATACACACGCACGAAAAACGCACACGCATACAAGCATGCACGTTTGCACACACTAATAGAAACCGAAACCCGTACGTACATACATATACAAAGGCAAACATATATTTTTTACAAAACGTAATATATTGTGTCAAAAGAGGCACTTCATCGCCATGGGATATCAATAACCGAAATACAATATAATATAATAAATCTTTATGTCTATATATATAAATATAATATATATATATATATATATATATATATATATATATATATATATATATATATATATATGTTAGTGGAATGTCCGTCCAAGAACAGGTATAAGCGATACACATAGCCTTAGTTTGAACTATTAATGTTTTACTCTTGCTCTGGGGTCTCGTACAGGTACAGTTGCACCTCGTAAATGGTAAACTTTCCAAAAAAATATATAAATAATGTGACCACGTTTCTAACTATGTTCAATAAAATACATACCGAGCAAATATGTATTAACACTTAGGCACGTGCACCGATCTACATAAAAAAAACAATACTATCTCAACATTTATGTAGATCAATTCTTTTATGTATTAACTTTTTTGTAAAATACTTATTTTCAAAGTTTTTGCCAATATTACATTTTTAAGTATTTCTCCAGCTTGTTTTGTGTGTTCCATAAAGTCTTCTATACTTTCCAGTCTACTTTCCTCTTCGTTTCTCTCCATGTAGAGTCTATCCGTATCCTCTGTTTTTTAGTGCGTTGTGCCTGGTAATTAATTTTCTAGTCATCTGGTCAAGATTCCTGAGTTATTCTTTAGCCCAGCCTATGAATGTTCACGAGTATATTATTAGTCATACTGCCCAGGTGTTTATTTCTTTTACTAATTGTCTGCTATATAATTTCGTTTCTAAGTGTTTTCTTTGTTCTGCGCAAATATTTTTTTACAAATTTTCTATTTCATTTCTGAGTCTCTTTGGAAAATGACTGCAATTTTATCACAGTCAGGTGTTGCCCTACAGTTGTAAGTTATAGTCTCAATGTTTCCATTGTTTTTTTAATAAGATAACTAATCCTGTATATTTTTAGACATTCACTTATCAATACATTTCTTGTAGTCTATCCATGCCATAGCTATGTTCTTTTTTTCTTTTGTAATTTCCTTCAGGATATTTTGATCTATGTAGAGGATATCATGCATCCCTATTTTCCCTTTCCGTCGTCCTTTTTATTCCTCGGGAAACAGTCCACAATTGTTCAGGGATTGGTAGATTAGTTTTCTTTCAGTTGTGATGTTAGGAATTTCTACATTGTTGGTAAACAGGTTGTTGGCCTGTAGTTGCTTGGGATCGTTCCATTTTTGGCATATTTTAGTATTAGCGTTGTCTTTTGTTTGATCATCTATTCTGGTACGTCTATTTTGTAGATACATCCTCTCAGTTTCTGCGCTAGTTTAGTGAATTTAAAAAAACTAATCCGCATGCATTCCATCATTGCTTTGTGCTGTCCAGTTAGCCATTTTCCTGAGGGTTGTCTTAATCGTTTCTTCAGTAATGTCTGTTTCGGTTGCCTCTTCAATTTATTGCAGTTCATATTTCATGTTTTTCAGCCATTTGTTGTGTTTTTTGTTTTTTTACTTTTCTCCTATCTTGCTCCATAAGTGTTTTCTCTCTATCGGTTGTTCTGTTGTTGTTTTTCTCCGTATACGTTTTTATAAAACTTGCTTTCATTGTCTACACAAGTCCTGTTCTGTTTATACTGTTCTAATTTGTATCTATATGGTCCCAGTTTTCCTTCTATTGCTGCTTTTTTAAGTTCTTCATGTTTCTTATTTAGTCTTTCCTTGTGATTCAGATTTCGTCTCTTCCATCGTTTCCTGCTCTTTTTCATCCTGTTTACGGTTGTAGCTTATTTTCGAAGTTTTGGGATCTGGGTTTCCAGTCTGATTTCCCATCCAGGCTTTGTCGGTCCATTCTTTTTGGCCAGTCGTTTTTTTCTCTTTTTAGTTTCATACTTACTGTTTTTGCACCAGATGTATCATGTTGTTTAGGTCTGTGATGATGTTTGTTGGGATGTACGAAAGTACTCTGTTAACTTTCACTATTCTACTTTGAACTTCTTCCAATATTCGTTCCTTACGGATGGGAGACGCGTGTTCTTCTCGAACATGAACAATTTGATGTTTTCCACTTCCTTTGCTTCCTCCTCAGTGGGTACTTTGGTTTCGTATTCTTTGACCTCTTCAGTTTCAGTGTTTACGTTTTGCCCGTCTTTTCCCTTGGAGTTATCGGCAACTTGTGTTTCTTGATCTGTTTCGCCATTTATCCGTTGTTTAATTTTCGTTAATTCCATCTCCGCGAACCACCTTGACGATCATTGTTGCTTGCTCTGCTATCCTTTGTACCGTTGTATTGTAGTCAGTAGAAATGTCTCATAGATGTTTAATTCGTTTCCGGTAGTCTTTATCAGTTATGTGGCAGCTTTTGTAGTAGCATTCCATTACCAGTCTGTTTTCTTTTGTTGTCCATTTTTTGTCGATTATTTTGTGGTTAGATTTTTTCTTGTTTTCTTGTGTTTAGTCTGTGCCATTGTTGTACCTGGACTTAGAGAGGTTACTTACCTGTTTTTGGTCCGTGATATTATTTCTTAAACTGAAGGGCCCAATATTCGCAGGATGCGGCCCGCCTCCCCACATGTTGGCCAACGAAGGAGCACCTAACCATCATGATACTCAGCTCTGTCTTCTGAGCCCCACGGCTTTCACTTTTACTTGCAGACATTTGTTATGGTTTGATGTCTGTGACAACAGCAGCCCCAGGCTTAATTAACATGTAATCCTGTTGCAGGTACAGTGTTTATCTAATTTTCACGAGGGACATGGTGCACTATCTCACATACAAGAACGGACATTTACGATAGACATGACAGAATATATATATATATATATATATATATATATATATATATATACATATAAATATATGTTACCTTACTATAAGTTCTCTAGGCTACTCTTAATGAAAGGAAAAAGGCGATATATTCCCCTTCCATGTTTACCTAATAAATTGAGGCCTAGTAATCAAACGCATCTCGTTAGTAATTTTAAATTATTATTATTATTATTATTATTATTATTATTATTATTATTATTATTATTATTTATTTTATTTTATTTAAAAAAATGTTACTTCATGTTTTCTCATTGTTCCAAAAGTCGTTGACGATTTAAATTCAGCAACGCTGGATGGCATAACAGAACAAAATCGCATTACGTAAAGAATTTTAAAATGTGACCATTTAAAATGTGATGTTGTTAATTTTAGGTTGTTGTGTTTTTACGTAGATAACTTCCAGTATTTTGCGAAAAACCTTCTCTTCGCGGTTATCCGCCGTCTTTTAAGAAATCTTCTTCTTTTTCCAGCTTTTTGTTCATTTGCTTTTGACACCTTAAGATGATTCGACGAAGAATCAAAAACGTTCGTGAAGCTTATGGAACATTTATTAATTTTTGTGATTTCAATAGAAAAAAAAACATAAGAAAAGTTGAAAAAATAAAAAAGTATAATTAAACAGACGAATTATGTTATGTATAACAATGTTTGCATATATATATATATATATATATATATATATATATACATATATAATAATACTAATAATAAGACACACACTTCCGGTCACTGGCTGTTTTTGTTTACGGTTATTTCATTTTGTTTGATTGTGAAATGACATATAATATTGTTACACCATTAATCCATGTGTGTGCTACACGTTTTGTTTCATTGTACTTCAGTCGAAGTTCTCAGAAATCAAGGGGTTCCTCGTTGTTACTTGATCTCTATATGAAGAACATAGATGCCCGTGCGTTCAATCAAGATTCTCTTATACTTCTCAAGCGTTGAGTTAGTTAAACATTAAAGAACATCAATTTGCAACTCCCTAATTGGCCAGCCTAATATGTCATAGTATATATTTCTTGTGGTCTCTTGATCTTACCGCATTCCAGGGCGATAATACATTTTTTTCTAGTGGAGTATCAAGCTAAGTGGTGTTACTTAAGGTAACATCGCAAGGAGCAGGTGCACTATTCTCCGTATAAGCAAGTGTATAACCGTGCTATAGGGAATCTGATTTTGGTATCGAATACTATGTGATTTTGAATAGTATGTCAGGGTTTACCTGTAGAAGCAAGTATTCCAATGCTAACATATCATGACAGATCCCTGCACAAAGAGACCTTAGACACTTGAGGACAGTGTCTAGTTGCATGATCCCACAGCTAGAAGTTAAATCTTATTGTGTAGTATTTGCAGGGGTTCTAAGTGTTAGATGACTGCACTCCTTGTTGAGAAGGTAGGCTCAATCAACAACCGCCCATTCACAGTAGCTTTCGCATTTTGTCGACTTACATACATGTGCCTGTGGTTTCGGAGCATAGGTTCTATTGAAAAGCCCAACGTTGGCGAAAGTCGACTTTAAGGCTTCTAACCAATGGCTGTTGTAGTTTCTGATTATAGAAATGAATATAATTTAATATATTTAACAACAAGCAGTACTACTAGCAAGATCCAACACCATTTATTGTTGTTGTTGTTAATCAGTCTTCACCGCTTCCTGTGAATACTCGCCGACTTGGTATTTACATAGTTAAATTCCTCCTAAATTCCAAGCTAATTTCTGGTGGCCAATTGGTAAGTTTCTTGACTGCGAAACAGTGGCGATTTGTGATTGGAGTTCGCGCCCGTTGAGTTAGTAAAAAATTAATTAGCTACCTGCACTGAAGATTGCATACGCATGAAACATCGATATTTGTAGGTAATACATAATTAATATTTATTTATAAATATTATTATATATATATATATATAATAGCGGAACCCGTCGCCCGGCGTTGCACGGGAGAAAGTACTACCTATTGCATGACGTCGAATGAAAACAAGTACCTATAGTTACCGTGTTGGCGAATGTTTTGAATTAAAAAAATAGAAAAAAATTACCGCGTCGACTGGGATTGAACGCTGAAACAGTCGATCATGAAACCTGCCTTCTTAACCACTGCGCCACAGTTTCGACTTCAAATTACATCTGAAAATAGGCCAAGTGAACGGGAGCGGTTATTAAGTCTTTGCCTATTGCTTTATATTATGTAGTAAATTAATACCAGGCAAATAATAAATAAGGACGGACTGTTTTGTGAAAAGTAAACTGTGTTTATTAGTTCCCGGTGTCGATGAGTGTAGTCACAGTACACAATTGTTAGGGGGAAAAGTTTTTGCTACAACCTATATGGAGTTGTTTTTTTTTTGGAGAGTCGTGGATGGCGGGCCAAATGATATATTTAGTGATAGCTGGGAAAAAAGAATAACAAATGTACTAAAACACGCTCGAGTGAATAAGTGTAATGTAAGGATGAGTTTAATAGCCTGTGATGAATGTGGTTATTTTACTATTCTCCGAGAAGGTACAGGGGAAAAATCGTCTCTACTTTATATCTTAGATATACATACTTTGAAGTAACTGTCTCTTATATACTTATTTACTCTTATAGCATGTTTTTATTGGTCAATATTGTGCGTATTTTGTATAGTAATAAATGGCTGCTCTTTTAGTGTAGCGATTTCAGATCTCTCATTTCATGGAGATGTAGAATTCAATGTCAGTTGTTTGTATTTTCGAGTTTTGTTTATTGTATCGCTATGTATTATTTTGTTTGATAACTTTCCAGTTTTCTGATGAGTCAATGAAAGAAAACTCCAGGGTTGCAATACTAATATCGCTTACTTTTCTGTGAACGAAAAGGATCCGTAATTTGTACCGAAGAATCTTGTCTTGGAAAACTGATTTGTAAGGTGAATAAAACGTTGATCTTTGGAATGTAGCAAAATGTGGATTAAACATATATATATATATATATATATATATATATATATATATATATATAATTCAACCTTTCTGGCGTAATGCATGGAACTTGTTTTTGCTTAATTTCGAATAAGACCCATTTCTTATAGACAACAAATAACATTGCTAGATATTTAAATTGACCTGAAAAATTCAAAATCGTTGTCTTATTTGAGCAAGTTACTGTAACAGAAGAGGAGATATATTAGAAATTGTAATATTCAAATGTATCACTCGCTGGTGAGTGCGCAGATATTGCTGTCCAAATGCGGGAACATAATTGGTTCTTTCTAAGAAAATTTCATGAAACTAGAACGACCAGAAAATTGTTTTGCAGGATAAATACAATGATGCAGTTTATATTGAGGTTGTGCATATTCTTCAATTGACGGCAAGCCATATTACAGCTACAATTATGCACTTAAATTTGACTAATTAAAACGATTACGTAATATATAGAAAGAAGAAGAGAGAGACATGATGTCGTATATCAGTTAATATTAGGAGAGCAGCGGATTAGACTAAAGTTATGGTACACTCCCCATCAGCACACAACGATAAAGATAGAAAAGCAGAGACAGAAAGAGAGAGAGAGAGAGAGAGAGAGAGAGAGAGGGAGAGGCGGAGTATGTGTTTGTGTGAGAGAGATGTAAGCTTGGTGGCTTTTCAGACAAAATCTTCTTTTACTATTGGGGTCACCACTTATCATCGCCACTCGAGGATAAGGATTATATTCGATGTCCGTATTTCTGTCTGTCTGTCGTTAATTCGTTTGTTTTTTGTCTATTTGAAAAGCCAAATCACTGAGGACTATCTCCGAAATCTATTCTCATACAATACATCTCATTCATATTTTGAATAATAATAATAATAATAATAATAATAATAATAATAATAATAATAATAATAATAATAATAATAATAATAACGATAACAACTATAATATACCATAAAAAGAACGGCAATAATGAAAATAGCCGTAATCATAACGAAAATCCTCCAATGCGGAAACCAACCAGTATAAGCTACGGACGGTAACCTGTCACAGGGAAGTTATAATGAGAAGAAAACACAACCACAAGAAGAAAACAACTAGTTGACCCCCCAAAAAACAGAACCTGCAAGGAATTCTCATAAACTACCCCCATCCCCCCAAAAAACGATGGCACAAGCTTCGGCTGATACCACACACAATTGTCGTAAAAGGTCAAAGGGGATTGGCATATCGAGTAGTTATAGCACTAACAAGACAATCCTCCACTGGTAGAGTGTTGACAGTACTTAGAGCTTGGCGAGGCTTATTAGCGCCCAAATTTCAAATCGTCATTACCAGCGATATATCAATGGTAAGCGTTTTTTTAAATATCGCCAAGTCATTTGCAATGGTTATTGAAAAGAGGTGTACAGTACTAGGCAACTGGGAATATTCGTTGTCACTCAGACTCAAGGGAACACCACCGGTTACTATCAGGAAGCAATCACTGTGTGAGTACAAATAATGATAATAATAATAATAATAATGATAATAATGATGATGCTGCTGCTGCTGCTGCTGCTGCTGCTGCTGCTGATGATGATGATGATGATGATGATGATGATGATGATGATGATGATGATGATGATGATGATGATGATGATGATGACAACAACAACAGATATAATGACAACAGTCAGAAACATGTATATAATTAACACCACTATACTACTTAATCGCATATCCCCAGAGATCTCAAAACTAAGTGAAAAGACACATTGAATTGCACTTTTATTCTAATCTGCTTCAACTTTTAACGGATTTTTTCGTTCATTTGTAATCGTCCTAACCCATTTCTTAAAAACTGGTTGACTAGATGTTTTGCAATCTAACTTCTTAACTAAAAGACAAGGAAATAACGCAGTCGAAGTAATTAGTTATTTACTATAGTAAAGATTTATAATAACATCCTATTCCCAGGAAAGTAAAATACAAGACGGGAAGAACGTCCGTCGATCCGATTCTTTGTTCGTATCTTCACCAACATTTAATAGGTTCTCCCAGAGCTTATCTAATACTTTCTAATAAATTGAGGGACAATCAATGAATAGTCTTTTTGAATTATACTCGTAATGGGAAACAGTGAAGCAAACAAAAAGGCCACCATTGATGAAGCAAGATATACATGCTAGTAAGAAAGTTAAAGAAGAAAAAATGAAGATACATATCAAAAAGCAAAGAAAAGAGAAAAACAACTGAATGATAGGAAGGAACATTAGTAACCAAGCAAGGAAACATCTATTCTCTTTCCGCAGCTTCTTTTTCATATAAGAGACATTTCTCAGGTCTATCGTGATTTTCATTGTAGGTTCTCGACCACGTTCCAATTTCTGATTCCCCTGTAAAACATTCGCAGAAAATACTCGTCCAACGTCAACTACTGCAAATGATTTTACTTTTACCTTCAAAACTAAAAATAACTATCGTAAACAAAGTTTCCAGCTGAGTAAAACTTGTCGTGTTTAAGTTCAATGTTAACCCATTCTTGTCGGGCAATACTCTTTATATAAATATATTTCTAACTATTTAATCCATTGTTTTCAAATTCTATCAAAGGTGTTGTTCATCGCCAACTGACGATCTCCTTAAACCTCATCTTCCAGTGACCTTCGGACCTTGATTAGCGGCAACTAATTAGTATAAAATATGAAAGGTCAACTCTACAAGAAGGAAAATAAACCAGGCTATGAAGGAACAAAAGTTACAAAGCCGTACATTTTCATCCAGCTTTGTCTTCCTCATTTGCTTTCTTATATTCGAGTCTGTAAAAATTATGAATCTGGTCGTAAACGTTATCAATGAAGAACAGCAAATATATAACAAAGCTTCTAGGGGTTGTATTTTTGTATTTAATATGCATCATGCCTCACCCATTCCTTTATATGGAAAGACGAGCGCTCTCACAAAACCGAACGCTATTTCCCGCAGTCAAAAAAAGAAAGAAATATCTGATAGGCGTATTCGTCACATCTCACTTGTGACTTTTTCTTTTGTAACGTGACTTCTTGTACACGTATGGTTTGGTTTGGTAGTTTTGTTTTACGGCATATCAACCCTTTTTGGGTTATTTAATGCCGAATCTGGTCTTGTTTTCTTCTCTTTTTTGTTTCTTTCCCCTTTTAATATCTGTTTCTATTTAACCCATAGTTGGGACCCTAACAGGTACTACCACTCCGGGCCAGGGTGGACCTGGGAGCAATGGTAATTAAGAGGAGGCTCCACATTCCCCAAAGTCCGTAAGCCGGATGTCACCATCGGATGTAGTTTAAGGTCATATCCAGGACCGGGAGTAGGGTAGGAAAAATAAAAATAAAAAAGGGGAGGGAGAAAGGGAGAAGGGCTGTTGTTTTTGTTTTTGGTTTTGTAGAACATAATTAAGTTTTACAAACAAAAAAAAAACAAAAAAAAAAACGTCAATGTAGGTGAATTTCGTCTCAGGGAGCCACAGGGCAGCCTGATCTGGTATCACCAGGTACACGTATGTATAACTTTACTTTGAATAGAAAACTATAATCTCGACTTATTCTGAATACCAGGTGAAAATTCGAAATTTTGAACTTATTTTTAAAAGACACACATCTAAATATTTCTATAATCGGTTTTCGAATAAAATTAGTTTTTGTGTAATCCTATGAAAACTAACATATTTTTAAACGTAATACTGACAACAAACTAGCGTCTATATTAATAAACGACTCAATGAATAAAAGGGTCCCTACGTTTTATATGATTAATGACGTACGAAATGTGTTTAGTTCATTTGATGCTGACACATCATATCAATATCTATAGGAAGTTAGATATGTGTATATGTTTATATACTTGTATGTATGGGAATCACCCCATAACTGATGAACCGATTAGTATGAATTGTAAACCACACTGCTAGGTGTAAGAGTGAGTAATGTGTGCTATATTAGTTTTAAGTTGGTTTCCTGCAAATGGGGTAAAAGACCCATTAAGCCTTAAATGTTAGACCTTTCCTAGAAATAAAAATCACGTAATGAATTATTATCCAAATTGGAATAAAGATTCTAGAAATAAGCTTTCCTTACATTCTATGTTTATTTTTTACTTTGTAAGAGGACATAAAAATGGTGAAAAACTGTTCTATTCGGGAAATTAAATCTGTCCTGGTACGGGTGTTGTCCTAGTTAAATTTGTAGGTTTTCGCAGCAGCTGTAGGACGGTTTTAGGTTATCTTTATTGAACATTTTTTGCAAATGAAAATTAAGACACCCACAACTAAAATACTAAAAGAGAACAATAGAAAAAATAGCAAATTGAGAAAAAACCTGACCAATATAGCAAAAATAACACCAAGAAGAACAAAAATATAAGCACTACAAATAGTAATACCCCAAACTTTAATAGCAATCACCAAATAGAAATGAAAGAGTGAGTAATGAAAAAAAATCTGTAACTACATTACTCGTACATTTTGTCCACTACGGAATAAATAAATTATCTACCTATATTTATGAATTCAATACCATTTGTTTGAAGACAGAGCCGCAAATAGTCGAAAAGACAAAATATCGTGATGTTATTTGCAATCTAATCAATAGTATCGAAATGATTAATAATTGTAGAGAAACATTTTGAATAAATATAGCTATAACACTTATAATTATTGTTTGTTTCCTTTGCCTCTCTCTGCCTTTCTGTCTTTCTGACTCTCTGTCTCTGTCTCTGTCTGTCTGTCTTTCTGTCTCTCTCTCTCTCTCTTGTTATATATATATATATATATATATATATATATATATATATATATATATTACTATTTCATGTATCCACATAAAATGTTATAAGGAGATATCATTTTTTATGCATCAATTTTCAGTATTTACTTCAACAGTGATCGATACGTAAGTAGAGCTAGGTAGTAAGCTATGAATATGTTTATGACAATTAAGCTACACAAAGACTCCCGCGTTTAATCCACGGGGGAATCGTCAGGCTTAAACGCGGGAGCCTCTCTGTAGCTTAATTGCCATAAATATATTTTCATAGTTTACTACTATATATATATACACACACATATATATACACGCACACACCCACACACACACACACATATATATATATATATATATATATATATATATATATATATATATATATATATATATATATATACAGCTATTTCTTTTAATTTAACGGCTATACATTATTTAGTCCACTGGGAATACCTGAGTTCATCCATCTGGTTATCCTGCAATTAGGAATAATTCCGGCTTGTTCTTTCTCCAGATGCACATATCAGTTCTATTTAATGTGCCATGTTTCATCAATATTTCTTATTTAACGGGTCTGCTGAGTCTATCTGGACAAAGAACAGACTGGACTTATTTGTAATACAAGGATAACGAGATGAATGAAACCCGTGTGTCTTCAGCGAACACAGTAAGGCATAGTATGTAAATATAATAATTAGAATTAGTTCTTGAATGGCCTACGATCGAGCACTTTGATGTACTTTTTCTAGTACTTCATGATACATTATATATATATAAATGTATTAATTTATTAATCTTTACGTACATAAAAAAATCGATGGACACGTGTTCCTGGCTATGAGCCATCATCAGCATGGCTACCTTGGGCAGGAATCGATATATCGATGTAAATGTCTATAGTCTCGTCTTTTACAATAAATATAAGACAACCTTTACGATATATGTACGATTTTTTGTCTATCGCCTATGATGTTACCTAGCGTTGTTATTGTTTTTACTGTCGATAGAATTCTGGTATGTTTAGTTAGTATCCATCTATTCATTAACCTGTTAGAAATATGCAGAGTACTGCATTCAGTCGCCCTTGACCGCACGTGTATTCGATTTTTATATTTCATACATATTTATTTATTAATCAATCTTTACGTACATAAAAGAACTCCATAAACACGTGCTTCTGGCTATGAGCCGTCATCAGCATAGCTACCCTGGGGAGGTATAGAACCGTCGATGTAAATGTCTATAGTATGGTATTTTACCACCAGACTAAGACGCTCTGACTGATTCTATTTATCTTCCTCCCACAAGGTATGATGTGACACAAGGTCGGGAAAGTGGGAACAAAAACCAGCGCTCGAGAAATGAGCACTCTGGCTATTTAAAAATTGCCTTGGCAGCCCCGTCGGCATTCCCCGGTAGGGGCGCCCCAGGCGATTAGCAATAAACTTACCCCCTCTCGATAGGTGAGAAGGCAAAGTCTAGGAGTATGCACCTCCTAGAACTGTACAGGACGGACAACCGATAGACCGGCGTAAATCCAGACCCGAAGGCCCGGACAATACCGGTTTATTAGGCGGTGTAAAAACCCCTGGTTGAAATATATATATATATATATATATATATATATATATATATATATATATATACATACTAAATTTAAAATAAAATACATAACACTTTAAGCAAACAACGCGTCCAAACACGCAACTTCACATTTCTGAAACAGATGTCAACATAAGCTGAAGAGAGCCGGATGGCTAAGTTCTTCTGTGCTTGAAACCGACGGTACGAATGTTGTACTAATGTTTCTGTACCAAAATAAATATTACACTCTTAATTTTTTAATTTTTAATTTTGATTCTCAATTAATCGAGCACTATGCTGGGACTTTTTCTTGCTATATTACAAAATAAGTTATATATATATATATATATATATATATATATATATATATATATATATATATGCATCCACGAGCGTACCTCTTATTGGACATTTTACCCTTTGGATTTTCTATTTTAGCCGCACCTGAAGTTGTGGCTTCTTGGAATTTAACTTTGAATCCTCTCTCACAACCTTTCGGGCCTTTTAACGACCTACCTATCTACATCTCATTCTCTCCGATGGACTTTTCGACATCGGACTTTTAAGCAATCGGACATTTGCTTGCATTCGGGCAGAATTTTGCCCTGTGTTTCTTCCCCTACAACTTTTATTTTATTTTTTCAAATTTTAAATCTTGGCCTTTGCCAACTTATCTATCCCAGCGACTTCCTCTGATGATAAGATTTTGATCTTTGAAAAGCCTGGCTTAAGGAAAATTTAACTTGAATAAATTGCCTTTTTTCCGGATTATACCTTGCTCTGAGCAATTGAATTGAATTATGATTTGGCTTTTGCTTCTCTAATTCCTTTCCATTCTTCTTCATATATATATATATATATATATATATATATATATATATATATATATGTGTGTGTGTGTGTGTGTGTGTGTGTGTGTGTGTGTTTTGAAAGCTTACCAAAGCATTCCGTTCAGGAGCCCAATCAACACCACAACAGATTTTTTTATTCAAAAATTATTCATTTACCATTTTTCAAATTAACGAGTTTTTTTTACCTATACGTGTTTCACTACCAAGCAGGTACTAGCTTGGCAGATCATCAGGGAGACGAAAACTTGAAGTAAGTTAACAACAAGCCCTTATTTATAGCGTTGTTGAGTCACCTTGACGACATGCTAGATGGCTGGCAAATATTCCATTTAGACGTTCACGTACTCTCCCATCTTCAGACAAATATGGATTTCGTATTAGAGTTCGAACAGTGGGATCGGCAGGGATTATCTGCTCCTACACTGATGATTGCAGGTGTGGCATGAAGCACATGTGTATTTGGATTCCATTTTAAAATATTATTAATGAATAATTATATATATATATATATATAAGTATATATGTATATAAGTATATATATATATATATATATATATATATATATATATATATATATATATACATATATATATATATGTGTGTGTGTATGTTTGTGTTTGACTGTGGATAGATTTAATACTACAATTTTATCATAGCCTAAAGGTTATTTAATACCGATATTTCTTAATCCAGGTACATATTATGTATGCTGTTATATTCTGTTTTATTTATGAGTCGCTAATCATGAAGGGCGAACTCCACTCAAGGATGAAGCTTCATGTTTTGAACATTTTATATACAACTGCAATCCATTACAGATTCTCGCATAAATATTCGTACTTGCTTTCTATCGATGCCTGTCCAAGGCTTTTATTTCCGGCAATAGGATGTTTATACCTTCACGTATATGTTCCAAGAAATTTTACGTGACCTTTCGTTGGGTATTTTACCAGAAAACATATTTTTATAAGATCTATTGGCCTATCACGCTCTACTCTTCTATTCACATTATCAAATTAGTTTAATATGCGTTTTTATTATGTCGAATATAAAAGAAATGTATTTGTTATTTGGTGTCTCAAAATAATTATACCTGTTTCACATTGCTAATCCTGTTTCGTTCGCCAAAATGTCTCGAACAAGATGACCCATACATTTCAACTCTGCTCCCTGGTGAAAGACAATTGTACACGTCTGTATGCACATTTATGCGCCTTCATGAAAAGGCATGGTGTGATTTATGGAAATGCAATTGCAAAATGATTAAAGCAGACTTTAATTAAATTTTTATTCTTATCTACTAATATACTACATTAGCGAGGATGATGGTACTGTATGGAAACCGAGGCGCTTTAATAAACTATTTACTATACAGGTATTAATGTTCCCATCCAGAGTACGCATTTTTGAGAAACTAGATTTCCCACATCAGAAACCGACTCGTGTGTAAGCAGGTAAATGCCAACAATAATCATCATTGTCGTTTCTTTTTCTGAGGAAGATGAACTGATTGTCTTTCTCCTGAATGAGGATATAACTAATACTACACTTTGATCCAAGCCCGAAATTATTTCATACAAATATTTCCTGATCCGACGTTTTTTTTATATTTCATACGTTTTTTCAATGAGTCACCACCTACCAATAGCAAAACTATTCGAAGATAAATGTTCCTGTTTGGAAAAATATATTTTAAAATGTGTAAATTCTACATATTAGAGCCTAAGCAACACGAAATATTTCTAAAAGAATATTAGAGTTTATCTTCGATGATCGGACGATTTCATTTGTGATAACGTTCGTACACATTAAGGTGCAATCTTATTCTTATACATACACTAATTATTTGTTTCTGAAGGCCGCAGGGGTTACCTTGAATCTGTACGTTATTTAATATTCTGGAAACGCTTTTTAGTTGATGTAGCTAGTCTTCAATTTTTAGTCTTTATAGTTCAAAATGGACGGTTGTTAGATTAAAGTGAAATAAAGCATGTGATTTATATAATTAAGTAGTGGATCAGTTTCTCTGAGTTTCTCAGTAATTCATCTAATAAATCATAATTTTGTTCTGACTAGCCACTGTTTCCTTTTAACTTTACAAGAAAACATGTATCTCGCTGAAATTTCCTTTAAATGATTCTAATTTAAGTTAAATGTTTTCCTAATATAGAGCCATTTTCACTAATCACATTAACAGCTGAAGACGCTTATGCTCTGAACAGAATGAAAAATAAATATTTCTATATTATCACATCTTTTGCATAAACGATTACATATGTTTACACAAACTATTAAAGTATTTACTTGTGAATGTCACTGTAGTATGTAAAAGATGTATTAATTTAACCATACAGTTGTCCACATTGAATTTCATAACCTGTGTTTGGTTAAAATTATAAACTACATATTTAAGTAGATTTTCAATAAATAATTTGTACAGGTCTTCCTTTAAAACACAAAACTACAATATTAATAGTTTCGAACTAATTCGATCTACGAAGACACAAATCTATTTTAAATTAACACACAATAGGGCTGAATAAATTTTAAATTTAACATTAATACCTCAAACGCGCTTGCATTTGAAATGTACACTTTTAACAGTTGCACATTACGGTGACAAGAATGTAACATCAAAAGTCTTACCCAGATAAATGCAGATATACATAGACCGATAGATAGATAGATAGATAGATAGACAGATAGAAAGATGATAGATAAAGAACAAACAGGAAGAACGATACACAAAGTCTCCTCCCACCATGAATATTACTACTGCTACTACTAGATCAGCTGCTACAAGTTATGTTGAAATAAGATAGAAATAGATAGGGAAATAGACAGAACGACTACCGACAACAGAAAACCTTTCCTTACCAGGACTATTACAATTGCATCTACTACATCGATGCTACTAGTTAAGGTGAAGAGATGCATACAGACCGATAGCGAGAGTGAGAGTTTAGACAACATATTAAGGGTAAAAAAGTTTTAAATATTTATAACTATCCTAACGTAGCGATCATTTTTAGGTACACATTTTAATAGTCTTAAGAAATGAAACTAATTTTTTTTTTATTTCATTTGTGATTAATTTAAGGCTATTTAATTATTTTTGTATATTTACTATTGCACATACTGAACATTTATTAAAAAGAAAACAGATCATCTACTGAATTTTTTGTGACAAATATTTGTTTTCATCAAACAGAATAATTACAAAAGCTAAAATAAAATCAATGTGTGCATCTCACTCGATCTGGTAAGATATGGTGTATATGTCAGACAACATCACGCGAAGTATTCATACCAATAGGACCGAAACACACAGCCTCCCAAATTACCAATTAACACCTATACGAGCGAAACTCAAACCCTCCCCCCTACCAAACTGTATAAATATTATTAATATTACAAGTTACTGAAAAGAGAGAGAGAGAGAGAGAGAGATAGAGAGAATAATGCCTAATGTTTAAATTATCTATATTTCATAGAACGTAAACTACAATCCTTCTGTGTTTAAAACCGACGGTACGAATGTTGTACTAATTTTTCTGTACAAAAATAAATAAATATTAAGCTCTTAATTTTTAATTTTTAATTTAATTCTTACTTAATCGAGCACTCTGCTGGGATTTTTCCTGCTATATTACAAATAAGTTATATATATATATATATATATATATATATATATATATATATATACATATACATATATATATATTTATATATATACATATACATATATATATATCCATATATATATATCCATATATATACATATATACATATATATACATACATATATACATATACACCAATATATATATACATATACATACATACATGCATATATATATATATATAAATATATATATATATATATATATATATATATAAATATATATATATATATATATATATATATATATATATATATATATATATATATATATATATATATATATACAGGGTGCTGGAGCAAAATCCGACACTTGACAAAAAGTAAACAAGATAGGCAATAATAAAAATGTATATGCAGTTTAACAACAAACCATTGATTTTGTCTTTACCCTTTTCAAAGATGTAATATAAGTGCAGAGCAGTGGTAGTAGCTTTTTTCGCGCCGAGAAATCATAGCCGTTTACGGTTCAAGATCACCGTGGTCGTGGAACTTTGAAGGTAGTGGAAGGCGTGTGAGTTTACTGCCAAACGAAAGACACACAACGTTTGTCCCTCGACCATTAGAACCGACGAGTTGGTCGGCATCCCCACGGAGACAGTCAAGAACGATGAAAGTTAGAACTACGCAAAGATCGACGCTGCAATTTTCTGTCACAACTGCACGATCAAAACGAACATTTGTTACTCCTCCTATCGCAAGTGTAACTTCATGCTCATCACCAATACCTCCAAGGAGTCGATGAAGATCAATGCTTTTCTGAACGAGCTCAAACACGGGTCCGCCGGTATACTGACATTCTTTTCTGATGTACAGAATTTCGACCAGGACCAGACGGGCAACAGACAGAACGACAGGTGGATCTGCAATAACATCGAGTTGATTCTCGTCTTAAAGCAAACACAGTTTCTATCATGGTCCTTTGCGTTTTCCTCAGCGAAAGGAAACACCATGTATCCGTTTCTCTGTTTCAAAATAGCCCGAGTAGCTCGGTGAAGCCCTGGATGGACGAGATCGCCGCCGGACTCAGCTCCTGCACGCAAGGCCAAGACGACACAGTCGTGACCTCTCAACAACATTCTTCATCAATGGTCGCTAAACATGTGGCTGCCCTCCTCACTTAAATGCAACCACACTTTACTATTTTTTCTACGGCGTGATTCAGGTCAAGTGTAACAATTACGCCAACAACACGGTTTACTCTCGAAATGCTGACATCGTGCAGGCGTTTGTCGCTACAGAGAAGGGTATGTTTGTTGCAATACCCGTTTCTTCGGAGGACCCGGTAGCATAAAACAAAACACAACGATAGAGACAAGGACGTGCTCGAGAAACTATGTTTCTTTATTCTGCAACACCAACTCGTGGAAGTTGGATACACACACACACACACACACACACACACACACACACACACACACACATATATATATATATATATATATATATATATATATATAATTAAATATTTATTTGTTAGCAAAAATCCTTTGGCATTATTTCTATTTCCGTTTTCTTACTAAGAAGTCTCTTTCTTTACCTTGACAGCAGCTGATTTTCGACTCTACCCAACGAAGGTTATTTTTACGAACACCAGGCAGAGTGATTTACCTTGCAACCTACAGGGAAACACGTCAATACGTTCAGTAACAGTCTACTCCCGGAATCTAGGTAAGGCTTGTGGTCCCCACGAGAGTTGGTCACGGCAGTTCGACTGTGGTGGGGGTACCTCTCTTCGGGGCTGACCCATTGCCAGTTTTTCTCTATATCCTCCCAACTCGATCTCTGCTACGTAAGCGCTCCTTCTTCCTTCGTTTAACAACGCCGTTTTAATTTCTGACTTTGCACTCAGGATGCCTTCTTCTTTTGGCCTTCTTTTGCACCTGACTCTTTTAAAGGTTATCGAGTCGTTTTTTTTCCTGTCGACGTCATACTCCGAAATGAACTCATGAACCTCACACACCTGGGCTCGTTCAAAAGTCACCGATACATTTCCGTTGTTATTGTATGCCTGTGTCAAGTAATCTGATGTTGAAAGACCTCTAAAAACCCTTAATTATATCACGCTTACAACATATACTGCCGATGTGGCACGGAGCATCTTAGCATGAATATATTTCATACCAGCAGTTAATAATCTATTGTTGTCTACGTGTGAAGTGTAGTGCGTATTGTTGGCTTTTCGGCCTCGTGATTTATGACCAGCAGCCAGCGTCACTTGTTGCGTAGAGCACAGTCCATTGGCAATCGAATATTGTAATGCCCTGTAATAATTTAATGTTTTTGACAGAATGCGATTACTAGACACATTGTTATGATAAGCAGCTACGAGCGGTACCAATGTATTGCGATAGTAATTACCACTCAACGACTTTTGTTGTGAGGAGAAGACTATTCTAATTTAAGCAATAAATTATTTGTTCTGTAGCGTTCATTTCTTATGTGTGTAATGTGCAATGATTTAGTGACATGTGAAACTGTTTTGGTTTAAGACTGCCGGAAGTTCGAGTCACTTCGTAGACACATACTCTGCAGACAGGTGACGACGGTACAGTGAAAGACGATTCTGTACACGAACCTCAATTCTCTAACACTGTTATAGTCTCTGTTTAGTTATAATACGAGCTGTGTATAGCTGCCAGAGCCGGGTGGATACATTTCCGGAAGGAGTGCCTAATGTCGAAAATTACTTCGACGCCAAATGGTAGTTTGGAGATCAGAGTTGGGTTAAGTGTGATAAGAGGGTAAATTGCGACCCCCAACATTTTCAGGAGTCAAGTACCAAATAAGATTACGATCTTATTCACAAGAACTCTTAAAAATATAACTATCAATAGAACTCTCACGGAATGTAACAGTTGCCAAAACTTTCCAAATAACACCACTCCCATAAGGGAAAATTGCTCTTAAATAACCAGTAATCTACAAATATGATATTACTCCCTTCCTACTGGAAGGGAGTAATATCATATTTGTAGATTACTGGTTATTTATATGTAATAAAGAAGAGTTATAAAAACTAAGTTTAGACTTGGAGCAAGCCAAAAAGAATATGCCCTTCCTCTGATCACCAGAAACCCCATGATATGTAAGCTATTCAACTTCACTAGAGAAAAATAATGCAAAATACAGTCATTGTTTCATGATTAAAGAATAGGATTCATAAAAAGTTTTAGCTTTCCCTTATTTTATTTTTAAGTTCATTAAATATTCGATTAATTCATATGTAAATAAAAGAGATTTTACTCCTATATCATTGACCATAATACCTTCATTAAAAACACTTAATTATAAATTCCGGCTAAGTACTGACACGTGTTACAGTAAATATGCGGTTAATTCCTTCACTTTCAATACTTTCTATATTTTTCTCAAACTCGATAGCTTCTTCTAAGATAGCCAACCACATATGAGATCAGAGGTATTTATACTCTCACACTCGTACTTACTTTGACTGCCACCGACGTTACTGGGCATTCTTCCTTATAATTACACTGTTTCGTCATAGAACCGTTTGTATTAATTTTTTTTCGTTTTAACTGTTGTGTGTTACATTTTCTATATTTACAAACTTATAGCTACTCTTTTTTCCGATCATCTTATAGCTAAGTAAAATATTACATATATGTATATATAGTTAAGACTTGGAACCACAAGTTTCCTGGGTATTTCGATTTTTTGGGGCAACACACGTTGATGGAGCGTATCGTATATACATAGAAACACTGAAAGATATGTCGGTGACTGTTTAGTTAATTACAAATTACAGTTCATTAGAATAATTATATGAATAACATAACTGAATTTTAGAAATAATGATTACTTTAGTAAACATTTTATGTTATTAAACTATGTAGAAAGTAAACCTTTAGGAAACAAACGTCTATTAACTCAGCTCTAGTGTTATATATATATATACATACATAAATATATATATATATATATATATATATATCATATTTTTTATATCAATATTTATTATTTTTACCTACATACACGTTTGTCACGCTTACGCAAACGTCAGTGTAGGAGATGATAATAACTGCCGGTCGAAAGATTCGAACCCAGTTATAAAGTCACTTTTGACTTTGCAGCCTGGTATTCAACCCATAGGCCACCATCTATAAACACGCGAAAGAAGATAATTTAACTTCTATATAATGTCGAATCGACGGACATATACAGTAAGGTATGTCATGCAGTGTTTAACAGCGGAATATAACATTACGCATAGATTAGCAGCTTATTATAAAATTTCTTAGAGGCCAAATCATTGTTAGAGGAGGTGATTTCAATTTTGTCTTTATATGAATGTTTATTATTGTTACCACACATACATCTGTTTTTCATGCTTACACAATCTTCAGTGAAGGAGATTATAATTACTGCCGGTCGAAGGATTTGCACCCAGTTGCAAGTCAGCTTTGATTCTGCAACCTGGTAATTCGCAGTCTTACTACTGTTCCAAAGTCCTGTCAGTTGACGGAGTTTGTATACGAAAATTTTGAGCCTCATTTCATGAAGCTTCTGTACGTGATGGTATAGAAGGCGCTGACGAAGACTCTGCGTATCATAAAAATTTACCAAAACATGAGCAATAAAATAATACTATTATTATAAGTATATTATTAAACCAAAATAGAGAGTGTATTTAAAATATGATAGTGTTTAAAAACATATTTAGAATTTTATTTTCAAGGGAGATAATTTACTTCCGGCTTTAGTAAAGTGTCAAATATCGCTGACATGTCGAGAACCGATACTACGCATTGATCTTTGCCAAAAAGTCATGAAAAAAGTTTTTTGTGACTAGACATTTTTAAATCAATAAAAACAAAAAAAAATCGATTAATTTTGAATATTTTTTTGATGGGCGGTGTAGTATAGTATCGGTTCTTTGGTCGCAAGACTGTCCTCCCAGGAAGTCATTTCTCCGTGTTTAAGAGTGTATAGTAATCGTCAGTAATTGACGCCCGCAGGACAGGTAGTTTTTGCTAGTGCATATATATATATATATATATATATATATATTAAAAATGTTACTAACATATTTCACTAAGCATGGATGATTAAGTACTAAAAACTGAATCAAGAACATATAGTGTTAATTAAATAGATTAACGTAAATACTGATTAAATAAATATGTAAATATGCGATATCAGATTAAATATACAATGGAAGATTTCAACTATATATATTACAGTGTTGTATAATACATATAAAATAAACGTAGTTTTTAACGTATTCATAAAAAGTATACGCAGTGATGAGAATGGCATAGTGGGTAAGTTTTTAACGACGCGGAATGATGGCTTGGGTGTGCCGGGTTCAAATCACCTTCGTTCCATAGAATCACGTTTATCAAACCGCACCCTGCTCCTATGTCTAACCTCCTGGAGAGGAGGTAACTCCTATAACAACTATACGCAGTGTGAAAAACATGTATATTAGCAGACGACATCTGACTACAATTTAAAACGATACATATATGTATATATATAGTCAGAGATTTATTATTTATAAATACATTTTTGTGTGCTTAAAGAAAGTGTTCTTTTTAGGCACGAAAAGGATAATTTATAAACAAAATAATAAAAAAATCTATGTATAAATATATATATATATATATATATATATATATATATATATATACAAACATGGATGACACGTCCCATAAGGGCGAATTATATGCAGCCATCTGCATATTCTAAAAAACAAAAACGCTCAGGGTAGTGACACATCATAAATGCACCAGTAAACACCGGTCTACTATCCCCAGTAAAACAATAACAAAAAAAAATCAGCGTATATATATATATATATATATATATATATATATATATATATATATATAACTTTGAAATAACTGATTCTTACATTTCAAAGTTATCATTATAACGGCGCTTCTAAAACTGTAGTAAAATTTAAATCCCATTATCACACATGCGTTTCAGTTCGCTTATACTACAAATCGGACATATGAAAAAAAAACACTATCTTCATAACACCTGGAGATCGATCTTCAGCCAAGCCGTAAGACTTCGACTATGTAAAAAAAGAAGAAAAAAAAAGCAAAATATTTTCTGTCCCATGAAGAAGGTTTATAAAACCGAAAATTTGGATATAAAAAAAATGATTTAATAAATATTTCATTTCAAAATCTCGCGTCATGTTAACTGATTCTTACATTTCAAAGTTATTATAACGGCGCTTCTAAAACTGTAGTAAAATTTAAATCTCATGATATATATATATATATATATATATATATATATATATATATATATATTCCATAGACGATGGGGAATTAATAAAACAACATCATTTTTATTGGTTTTAAAAAACCACTTCATTTCGGTACTTTGATTAGTTTTTATACATCTCCAATTTTACACACGACAGTTGTTTATTCAAATTTAATATACATTCTCATCTATTAGTCGCAGTCCATCGCAAACATCGGATAACTGTATTTTCCCCAAATAATCCAATAAGGTCAATGTTCAGAGGGTTATATATATATATATATATATATATATATATATATATATATATATATATATATATATATATATATATATATAGTCTCGGAAGTTTCTCAACCATTAAAACTATATTTAAAAAAAATAAAAAATAAAGATAAAAAAAATAAAAACTTATAGTCTCAAGTCTTCCAGTGGAAAATCACTCATGTAAGTCAATTTATTTTTTACAGTTATTATATTAGTTATTTCTAACACTATTTTAAGGGATCATCAGTTGTTTACCATGAAAAACTGTTTCGGGAATTTAATTTGATATATATATATATATATATATATATATATATATATATATATATATACATAACTTGTAAAGGGGTTTTCTATGTCCAAATGTTCTTAACTGACACTGTAATAGTGCAAACGCAGTTCCCGATTCCACAGGCCCTCCCTCCCTAAGCCAATTAATTCTGGCTACAATTTAGTACTTTAAAAATCAAATCCCCATTTTCCCATTTGCTTGTCCCTTTCCCCGTCCCGAGAAGAACAACATTTAAACCTGTTTACGTTTACTTATTCATTTGAGTATTGGAAAATGCGTATGACACGCCCAGCTTAGCTGATCCGTTTAGGTGTGAGTTTTCAAGGGGACGTCCGAGATATGTGAAGAGGCACACAATAATCACATGTAAGTATATCTTCTTCACATTGGCTATACTCTATTTCCCTACTAAAATAATCAACCGCACACACTAATCTCTTATTACAGTGAAGAAGGTCGTAGGAAGTGGTCGATGATTCTGTTTCCAAAGACATTTTTAAAATACATTTTGTATTCCTATAAGTCAACAAATTTATATATTTCTCACATTATATTTGATACCTTTATATATATATATGTATATATATATATATATATATAAATATATAACTATATATATATATATCATATAAAGTAAAGTCAATTTACCTCTACATAGGTTTCGACGAAAAGGGCACCTGCATGACTGTGTAGGTTGTGATCTCTGTTACGTATTGAACAATGTATTTAGATAACACATTTGTACTTTCACTCGATTTATCATGTTTTAATATTTAGTCATACGAAATAGTTTAGGAAATAACCATACTTAAATGAAGTCCAGGTAGTGTTTACTATCACATTCAGATTCCATACCACTGAAAAGCATTTAAAGATGGAATATATTTACTAAGACAAATCATCTCCTTGCACTGTTATTATTATTTCTGTTTTTAAACTTGTTATTATAACTAAAATACTTTTTATTTTCACATGACACAAAATAGCTCGTTTTTCCTACATGATATGTACATGTTTAAATTGGATAGCCCACATAGTTTTTGATACATATGATCAGGTGTTGTGAGACGTGTTTAAATTGGATAGTTCACATAGTTTTTGATACATATGATCAGGTGTTGTGAGACGTGTTTAAATTGGATAGTTCACATAGTCTTTAACACATTTGACAAGATGTTGTGAGGCTCGTTTAAATTCGATAGTCTACATAGTTGTTGATACATTTGACCAGGTGTTTTGAGACGCGTTTAAATCGGATAGTCGACACAGTTTGTGATACCTGTGACCAGATGTTGTGAGACGCGTTTAAATTGGATAGTTCACATGGTCTTTGAGAAATTTGACCAATGGTTGCGTTTGTAGATCTCGCTTACAAGGTTATCAGAATTCCATAAATCTTACAATAAGTAACCATACTGAAAATGATATGGCTCCGTAGAAAATAAAATTTAATGCGTTTGGTAAAATTAATTAAACATCTGGAATTTGGTTGGGCACAGTTAGTGGATTGTCTAAATATGTATTAATATAATTGAAAATTACTTGTCTATAAAATTATAGGTATTTTTATTTAGATTAAAAGATATATCTACAATTATACTGTTAATGAATAATATTTATCTCTAAATCTAATTCATGACTAATACAGTTGCACTTTGTACAGTTGAATTATTAATTTTGCCTCTTTTCTGTACTGCTTGATAGTTTTACAATATTAATATCTGTAAATATCAATATCATTTTTATTAATTAGATATATTCGTGGTAATTCGCAATTTCATCTGAATCGTCACTTCCCATCGTCACATCAAAGTGTATCACTAAATCTCTTTTATCCATATATCATGTTATTAAGTGTTGTCAAATATGTTATGTATACAGACATTTCAGAAATATTAATAAACATATTGTTTTGAAATATCCAATACATTATATATTAAGTTAATGGACGTCTTAGCGAAATATATTTTTTTTATTAATCTTTATCTAAAATTGTCTCGGGTATTTTGCGTATAAAATCTGTGCTGTCTTGAATCGGCTCGATCGGTTTTTAAAAGTTAGGTTATACGTATATAATATAAAATAGTATCATGTATATATATATATATATATATATATATATATATATATATATATAGTGTGTAGATTTCAATTTTGTGTTGAGAATCCGAATAACAGAGCTCAATGTAATTTAAACAGAGCAAAACATAATTATAAAAAAGAAAAAAAAAACTATACACACATTAAGGTTGTATACATTATAACTTATTTCGACCCCTTAATTAGGTCTCCTCAGATGTATAAACAACCGCGTCAAAAAACCAAATATATATATATTAGTAGTATATTTTTAAAAAAGCTGAGGGCAATGTAAAGTCCTGGGTAGGATGTAAGCTGGAAAGAACAAACATAATGAATTGAAATCGTAATAGAACTTACTATTTATTTTATCTTACATAACAGCAAGTGTTGTGTTAGCTGTTTGTGTGTTGTCCGGATAATTATAAAAAATCATTTATTTGTTCCTTCCAGCTTACATCCTCCCTGGGACTTTGCATTGCTCTCAGCCTTTTTAAAAAACATACTACTACAAACAAACTATCATTCCCTCTCTCTCTCTCTCTCTCTCTCTCTATATATATATATATATATATATATATATATATATAAGAATACTCGTCACACGACGGGTACATTTAATCCCCCGAACAAAACAGTTTTGCACAAGTTTTCTGTCCTTTACGAAGATTTAAATAAAGATATAATGAGTAAAATAAACTCAAATATGATATATTACAATTTTCAAATCGAAGGTTGCGCCCATATTATTCTCCAATTTCTTAATATACTCCAAAGAAACTGGCATTTATGGAATATTCATTAATTTATGTCTAAAATTCAGATATATCCGTTTTATTGTGAACTTCAAACATAAGGTATTACCTTATGTTAAAAGTTCACAATAAAACGGATATATCTGAATTTTCACGAAAGTCTTCATTCTCTTCAACTTCTTTACATTAACTAAATTAAATTTAATATATATATATATATATATATATATATATATGTATATGTGTGTGTGTGTGTGTACGCCTTGCGCCAGGCTGCGGTGTTGAAAAACTTATAAACATCAGTTAATTTGATTAGAAATTAATCTTGTACATACAAAAATATAAAAATGAAAATACATCTAATTGTATATGTATATATCCATATATACACACAGAATATAAATCAATATATATATATATATATATATACATACACATGTACATGTATATATGTATATATATATACATATATATATACATATGTATATATATAAATATATATATATACATATGTATATATATAAATATATATATGTATTTATATATACACATTTTATATATATACATATATATATGTACATATATATATATATATATATATATATATATATATATATATATATATATATATATATATATCATGAAACGAACTGAGCGCAAATAATTCTGATAAATTGTGAGAAGTCAAGTTTCATCAAGTGTAATGCGTTGACTATGAACACCGGCAAATGTGGCACATATGATGTCGCACAATAAATTATGTAGATGACACCTTCATATAGTAAGAAATGTTCTGCAAGACAAAACCTTCGCAGAAATAAATTACATGATACTTCAGAAAAAATATTTTCCTATCACTGGAACTTCAGAATAAAATCTATTATACATTCTTCCGGGCATGTATATTTGCAGCTGTACTGGTTGTTGGTAGCATGGATCGTTATCTTTAACGATTGACGTAAATGAAGCTGTTAACTATCCTCATATATCTTTAATTCCGTAGATCTTCGAACCCCCGAATATTTAGTGGCTCAAAATTACTTGTGCTCTCATGTCTTTACGAAATTTGATACAACTTGTTTTATTATATTACTTAGAATGATGAATAATGTGACTAAGGCTAACATAATATCTACATTGTATATGGATTAAACCGAATGCCTCTCTAAAATACGAAAAACAGCTCGCTATATTCCCTTTGAATTCAAACGAATAAGGTTTCCAGTAAAGTTGCATTTCGCCATCTCTTTCAATAAGCAACAGAAATGTTGTTGAAATTTATTTTTCATCGTAAGCTTTCTGTAGCGTTTTTTTAGATTGATAGGTCGGAAAGAAATTATTATTAAAAATAAATGTATCGCAACAATTGCAGTTAACCCATTTATTGTCATTCCGTCCGACATTCATTAAGACAATTTAGAAAATGAAAATGTCTTGTTTTTTTTCGTTTATGGTGAGTGATATATTTTCGACAACATTTATGAATGTACATTTCTCTTCCGTGTATTTGTCGTGAAGGTTGTTGTTTGCCCTATGCAAGATTTTAAATACATTATATAGTGTTTTCTTCCACATTGGCTTTTGAAAAATATAAGAATAATATATAAAAAAAAATTAATCCCAGCAAACTAGTACTCAGCGTTTGTTTTATTTAAAAACTGCCTCTACAATTTTGGGGACAATTGGCGACACGGATAAAAAATTTTTTTATTTGTCAGTGATATATTTCGAACAATATTTATCGTTCATCGGAAATAACGCAATGTAAAAATCGTAGCCGTACTGATGAACTGTGAAACAGCGAAACAGTCTTTATGTGGATGACTATATAAAGCTCCTTCCCTGGGTAGAGCTTATTTGTAAGGATATCGCCAACTGCCATTAGCTTTAAGGCATAGCTCATTAGGTCAAACTAATTCGAGCTCCCGGCACTTGCAATGTTTACATTGAGATATTTCTCACATTCAGTCAGTGTCGTATGATAGCGCAGGGGTTACCAGCGCCGACTGTCAGCTCAACAGTTGAGTTTTAATCCTGGCTTGAGGCACTAACTGGTCTGGCCGCACTGATGAAACAGCGAAACAGTCTGTATGTAGATGACTATATATATATAAATACACGTATTTATATATATATATATATATATATATATATATATATATATATATATATATATATATATATATATATATATATTACATTTGGGCGTGTATGTAGGGCGATTATAATCTGAATTTGGTTTAGTGAATGCGAAAGTCACACATTACACAGTAAATAGCATTTTTTGCAGCTGCGCAAGAAGAGTTTCTCTTTTGATTAAGTGCAGTATCTGTTCTGCGACTAAACATCATTTCTTTTCTGTATTCGGTCAGTGAAAGAGAAATCCTTCTAGACTGAGAGAATTAACATTTTGGTTCCAATACTAGGCCCCGTTTTGGGGAGAGCTGGATCGTCCCAACATTAAAAAACGAACTTGCATCTAACTTTGCCATCGTATGGACGCAAGTAAATATGAGCATGACACGTCATCGACAATTTCGATCGATACACATCAAACAGACTTCAAATATTGTTGATGAAGGGAGCCTTATCACGATTTATTTGCACATAAATGAAAGATAACATTGCGAATGCATGTAAAATGGATGTTTTGCATTTTTAGTTGTACAGATTAATCCCTTCTTTCTTTCTTGTTGGAAAAAATGTTTGTTTCGACGGTACATTGTGTCTTCTATATTTGCTGGTACGTAAATTATGTACGATAGGCCCATTAGACACATACGTACAAGAGATCACAATTAATCATGATATTTTGAATCAATCACATCCATTTAACTAATAATTGTCTACGTTTGATAATGATGCTGTTAACAAGTTCAGAATGAAAATGTTAATAGATCAAAATGACCGGTAAATGTTTTCTGGACATTTAGGTAAATTCAATGTCCAAATATCCAGTTTCTCTCTTGTATCCTTACAAAATTGAATTCACCCATTGTTCAAATTCTGGGTTAACGTCCGAAAAAAAAATTGAATTCACCCATTGTTCAAATTCTGGGGTAACGTCCGAAAACAAAATTGAATTCACCCATTGTTCAAATTCTGGGTTAACGTTCGAAAACAAAATTGAATTCACCCATTGTTCAAATTCTGGGTTAACGTCCGAAAAAAAAATTGAATTCACCCATTGTTCAAATTCTGGGTTAACGTCCGAAAACAAAATTGAATTCACCCATTGTTCAAATTCTGGGTTAACGTCCGAAAACAAAATTGAATTCACCCATTGTTCAAATTCTGGGTTAACGTCCGAAAACAAAATTGAATTCACCCATTGTTCAAATTCTGGGTTAACGTTCGAAAACAAAATTGAATTCACCCATTGTTCAAATTCTGGGTTAACGTCCGAAAACAAAATTGAATTCACCCATTGTTCAAATTCTGGGTAAACGTCCGAAAACAAAATTGAATTCACCCATTGTTCAAATTCTGGGTTAACGTCCGAAAACAAAATTGAATTCACCCATTGTTCAAATTCTAGGTTAACGTCCGAAAACAAAATTGAATTCACCCATTGTTCAAATTCTGGGTTAACGTCCGAAAACAAAATTGAATTCACCCATTGTTCAAATTCTGGGGTAACGTCCGAAAACAAAATTGAATTCACCCATTGTTCAAATTCTGGGTTAACGTTCGAAAACAAAATTGAATTCACCCATTGTTCAAATTCTGGGTTAACGTCCGAAAAAAAAATTGAATTCACCCATTGTTCAAATTCTGGGTTAACGTCCGAAAACAAAATTGAATTCACCCATTGTTCAAATTCTGGGTTAACGTCCGAAAACAAAATTGAATTCACCCATTGTTCAAATTCTGGGTTAACGTCCGAAAACAAAATTGAATTCACCCATTGTTCAAATTCTAGGTTAACGTCCGAAAACAAAATTGAATTCACCCATTGTTCAAATTCTGGGTTAACGTCCGAAAACAAAATTGAATTCACCCATTGTTCAAATTCTGGTTTAACGTCCGAAAACAAAATTGAATTCACCCATTGTTCAAATTCTGGGTTAACGTCCGAAAACAAAATTGAATTCACCCATTGTTCAAATTCTTGGTAAACGTCCGAAAACAAAATTGAATTCACCCATTGTTCAAATTCTGGGTTAACGTCCGAAAACAAAATTGAATTCACCCATTGTTCAAATTCTAGGTTAACGTCCGAAAACAAAATTGAATTCACCCATTGTTCAAATTCTGGGTTAACGTCCGAAAACAAAATTGAATTCACCCATTGTTCAAATTCTGGTTTAACGTCCGAAAACAAAATTGAATTCACCCATTGTTCAAATTCTGGGTTAACGTCCGAAAACAAAATTGAATTCACCCATTGTTCAAATTCTGGGTTAACGTCCGAAAACAAAATTGAATTCACCCATTGTTCAAATTCTGGGTTAACGTTCGAAAACAAAATTGAATTCACCCATTGTTCAAATTCTGGGTTAACGTCCGAAAAAAAAATTGAATTCACCCATTGTTCAAATTCTGGGTTAACGTCCGAAAACAAAATTGAATTCACCCATTGTTCAAATTCTGGGTTAACGTCCGAAAACAAAATTGAATTCACCCATTGTTCAAATTCTGGGTTAACGTCCGAAAACAAAATTGAATTCACCCATTGTTCAAATTCTGGGTTAACGTTCGAAAACAAAATTGAATTCACCCATTGTTCAAATTCTGGGTTAACGTCCGAAAACAAAATTGAATTCACCCATTGTTCAAATTCTGGGTAAACGTCCGAAAACAAAATTGAATTCACCCATTGTTCAAATTCTGGGTTAACGTCCGAAAACAAAATTGAATTCACCCATTGTTCAAATTCTAGGTTAACGTCCGAAAACAAAATTGAATTCACCCATTGTTCAAATTCTGGGTTAACGTCCGAAAACAAAATTGAATTCACCCATTGTTCAAATTCTGGTTTAACGTCCGAAAACAAAATTGAATTCACCCATTGTTCAAATTCTGGGTTAACGTCCGAAAAAAAAATTGAATTCACCCATTGTTCAAATTCTGGGTTAACGTCCGAAAACAAAATTGAATTCACCCATTGTTCAAATTCTGGGTTTACGTCCGAAAACAAAATTGCTGAACCCATTTGTTCAGAACTTTCTTTTACTTAAAAAAAAATCTAAAATCTCTGATGAAAAGTTGCACTTGAACCAGTGTCGCTTTGTGCCAGAATGTGTTTTTCCAAAACATATCTAATAACGTTTGGGTGATTCTTAATTTATAAAATTGGATGTTAAAATCATTTAATTCGGTATTATTATATAATATCTCTACTTTACGGATGTTACGTTATTGAACTCAGTTATATGTACTTTTCTGTACAAGTGGTCTTTCCGTGGGAATGTTGACTAGTTTGTGACGGCTATGCATATTGTTTTAAAGACTTCTATTATTTCGATTTGTGTTATCTCAACAATAGTCTATTTGAAATACCGTATAATAACTATAATATCGCACAAGATCAATGAATCTATCGACAGGGGTTCGTTTCTAGTGCGATAACTCTTCATGTGTCAAAGGCCTTCGATAGAGTTTGGCACACAGGTCTGCTTCACAATCCTTCTGGCTATGGAATCTCTAAAGATGTACTCAAAACAATCAAATCTTTTTCTCTCTGATAAGTCTATTATAGTATGTGTTGACGGGAAGAAGTCCGAAGCTCCAAATATCAATAACGGCGTACCTCAGGGATCAACTCTTGGCCCTACCTTCTCCATGATCGTCAACATCGTATCCTGAGATCATACGCCGATATTTACGCAGACTTCACAACTATCTATGCCAGCACTCCGAACATCACTGATGACGAAGATCTTTCTGATTGTCTTTTCTTCTGATTTGGAGCACGTAGTACAAGACAAAACAAAACTTCTCCCTTTTCACTACCAACGCCAGAATCCTCATTTCTCTCCAGTTGAAATGAATTGATCCTTCCTTAAAAAAAAACCTACCTTGATAAGAACATACAGCTGACTCTTAACTTAGACTTGAAATGGAAGACTTACATCAAGTCTGTTGCTAAGGTCGTTGGAAAAATAGTTTGATTATTCCATCACTCCAG